>JARFJB010002027.1:222500-785000 GCA_036346205.1 Vesta saturnalis
GTCCAGTTTAACGTTGCTGTTAACTTCATCATGGGCTAAATTTTGTCTTTTTATTCTGTATGCGATCTGATATAGTGCGTTTTCTTAAATGTTTAAATGCTTTTTCAAGAAAGGGGAGCACCGCTGAGCTGAAACTGTACGTGAGCACAATTACTTCGTAACTATTTCTAAAATAAAAACGGTATAATAGGTACATCTTATTTTGCTTTAAAAGGCGTACCCTCAACAACTGAAACATTTCAGAGAAAATTTGCAATTTATTTTGGGTAAAAATTACCATAATTATCTTCCACGCATTTATTTTCGAAACAAATGGGTACCTATTTACCCAACCTGATAAGTCGTACAAAACAATATCTTTAAGTTGAAGTATACCTTTGAATTTGCAAAAATGGCTGTGCTCCCTGACAAACATGATTTCCACATAAAAACCAACAATAAAATTTAAGAAATAGTCAATTTAAAATTCCAACGTATAATAAGGGTGCTTCCTAATAAAAATCAATTTTTTTTAATACTGTCAAAACTACAGTCGGGTTATAGGTATTACATAAACTTCAACTTGCCCCATCATAGAGTTTAGAAAATGAATTTGGAACATTTTGTAGAAAAACAATTTTATATGAAAGTGGTACGGTGTACCACCACATTAGGGCAGTTAATTATAAGCAAAACTACTTAATGTTAGCGATTGAAGAAAAAATAGTGAATTCATATCATTTTGCATCAATAATTATATTGAATTTACAATTCAGATGAGGAAATATTTGTATTCAATATTTCTGTGTCTATGCAAATTAGGTCTTAATATGATGCCTTTTTGGCTGTGTTATACGTAATCCCACAGGCCGGTTAGTGTCCTATGAATGGTTTTGCGCTTGCAGCTCTCGCAAGCTCGTCAGCAACCTGGTTGCCTGCGATCCCGCGCGCCCACGTGCCCACACTAGTGTGACAGAGTTACACTTGCCTAGTGCGTTTGTGTGCATTCAAGGACTAGCCCTGAATTTTCCACATATGAGTCTCTTTGCTGTCAGTAATTATAAAGATTTTCCTTTTGACAGGGTTCTCTTTTCATAGCTGAGCAGCTGCTGCCATAATTGCATATACCTCGGCTTGGAACACGGTCGCTTTTTGTCTTAGGCTTACAGAAATTTTGCAGCCCCGTCCATAGCTCCCTTACACTCCAGACCCAGTGCCCTTAGTGGTTTTCGAGCCATCTGGATAATACACGACTCCATTCAGATGTGCTTTACTGAATTTATTCTCCCAGTCATACCGAGTGGGGATTGTAGTCTTAAACAGTTTGGTAGGACAAACTGTTTTGGTTATCCTTTCAGTTATCATGCTGAGGTTCTTATCCCTGGAGATTTCGTCACTGATGAGCGAATGTCACACCATTGACGATCCCTTCTCGCCGTTGACTCTCAGCCGGTAGGTATGCCCCTCTGCCCTAATTACTAGGTTTAGTGGTGGCAGGTTCAAGAGGGTCTCGATTGCTGCCATGGGGGTTGTTGTTATTGCCCCCGTTATTTCAAGGTAAGCCCTGCGCTGCACCTGTATGTTCGTCTGGGTGAGGGTCTTATGCCACCACACCAGTGACGCATACGTAATGATTGGTCTGGTTATGTTTTCCAATTATATGGAAACACCGTCAGTTGGGCATCTAGAAAGCAACCAACTGTGAGCAAATCGTCAACTGAAGCCGAATATATTGCGTTGGCTGAAGAATTAGTGAAGCTGCATGGATCAAGAAATTATTGGTCGAGGTAAGCATTGATTGCAACGAGCCAATTCTAATATTCGAAGACAACACTTCGTGCATTAAGATCGCCGAATAGCCACGTGAATACAAACGAATGAAATATTTGGACGTGAAGTACAATTTCATCCCAGACTAGGTACGTGGTCAAAAACAAATACGAACTTGTTTACGTTCCAACACAAGATCAAGTAGCGGACATTATTGGTAGAATTCTTTTCATCAAACATCGTCACAATTTGAATTTGGTTTAATTTATTTTTTATGTTCTTAATGTACTTCTATTAAATTAAGAGGCGGTATTGAATTGTAATTTAAATGAAGTTAAAATCAAGTGAACTAATTTGTACGAAGTAGTACGTAATTTAATTCTGACAGTTTGAATAGAAAATAAAAGCTTAGTGAATATCTCTCGATTCTCTTAATTACTATCAGAGTAAACTACAATTATTGAGTGAATGTTATAATTATTATTATTACAATTAATTGAAAAATACAATATTTTATACTAAATGTCTAAAGCATCTCCATCAGTATCTTTACATCGTTTGTTAATTAATTAATGCTTGTGGTCGTGATATATATTAGTTTCTCACCAGCAAATGGTGTTAGAAAATTGTAAGTATTAGGACGAAGTTGATTTGGTACAATGATAAAACATGTAACGCATTACAGTTTTCAGTAACTTGTATTAATGAAAAAACAAAATGATTTCATCGAGAAAATCAGAATTTTTATTATTACCTACACTTAGGCTCAATTCTGAACTATGGTTAAACTCTAAATTCTATTCTTACAGATTGAAGTAAAGTAAAAAAAATTATACTTATAGCCTTATCCAACGAAATTTCTGATGCACGTCATAACGGTATAAATTGACGTACCAAACTTATTACCCCACTAACAATGCTCTGTCAGTAGATAAATCAAGTAACATTTTTATTGTAAGGTTGGTACTGAAAACCTTTGATGCCAAACTGAATCCTGTTTCTTTTAGATTTTACGTTTACTCGAAGAACCTGACTAAGGAGAATTCCTTTGTTCCTGGCTATGTACTTCAACACATAACTAGGCCTTGCTTAAATGTGATAATTTTACTGGATATCTGTAAGTAGGTTAAATTGTTTTCCCATATTTTGATGTTAATTGTATTATTAGTTAAAGGTCTGAAGATGACACTGTGTGTCGAAACTAGTCACCTTTTTGTTATGTTGCATTAAATTCAATATATATATATATATATATATATATATATATATATACATTGTGGGGAAGGTTTAGTGTTTATGATTATACCTTTATACTAACCCCCATTTTGAGTAATTATTGAGTATATCACATGTAGGTACTGCAAATTTTGGTATATTGTCTATCAGTTAAATGCAATCTCTTATTAATGATATAAAGTAAAACACCACTCTCCTCCACAATATATATCAATTTTTTATTAATAATATTTTCAAAAATGATGTTAATTCTTATTAAGAATCGAAACATGTAGTGTTGATGCAACAGTTTTGAATTTATATGACCAATTTTTTGGAAATATTATAATCAATAAAAAACCCCTTATATATTTTTGTGGAGGAGATTGGTGTTTTAATTTATATCACCTACTGCAAAATGACTTTTTACAACATCAAATATTTTCCTAATACTCAGTTTTAAAACAATTTGGTATTTTTTAAAATCAACCATGTATTGTTAACTAGTGCTCAGAAATTAAAACTCGACTAGATCTGGACTTTGAAAAGTTTCTATTCCTGTAACCTTATATGTTAATACTATTAATAGTATCTAATACTAATACAAACTTATTTAAAAAGTGAAAATGGTCATACTCTTTTGACGACGTCTTCTTTCATTTAAAATTGCTGTTTTTATACTCGCAAGAGTGTAATTCTGAAAAGTTGGGTGCCGTTTCATAAATTCTGAACATTCCCAGTTACTTGGTAACGTTTGATTTTCAATATGTTCAGAAAAATTTTGAAGCAATGACTCCTTCATTGAAGTTGACCATCTACTTCGGCGAATGTTGTTTTCTACAAAAAAAAGGTACAATAAAATAAATAACTTCACAATAAAAAAAATAATATTGCTCCGCATTGTTTAGTTGAGATGATTTATAAACAAAATTTTTGGGTCGTGCAATTTTGACACTGCCAGACATCCAACAGTATCACAAGAAAATACCTTTATCCGTCTTTCTAGAAGATAAACAGATCTGTCGACGTTTTAGTTCATTCTCGAGCCAAGTTTTAATTGCAGACACAGTTCTCCTTTCTAACTGCGGAATATTTGGAAGAGCATCTGACAACTCAGCTGATGAAGGAAGTTTGAGCTTCTCTAAATATGTTCCAAAATTTTGTAATGCTGCATCTTTTTCTTGATCTGACCAAGGAATTTTATTACCACATATTCGGGTTAAACCTAAAAACAAACTTCAGTTAAGAAATGGTTCGATGAAAAAAATTACCTATACGATGGCGGCGTTTGGAATTTTTTTTAGGAGTGGACTTAATACAATCAGTTGCTGTTGAAACAGGAATAGTATGAATGGTGTCATGAAGGTCAGTATCTTGCATTGAGGTGTCATTTATTTCCGTATCTGAATCACTATCGTCGTTTTCGTCAGAATCTGCACTGGAATTAGTTTTACCTTGTACCATCTCTAAAACCTTTGACATTTGTAAAATGTCTCGTGTGTTGACAGGAAGGCGATAAATATTATCGTGGATGTTTTTATCGTGACCCATAAAATGTGCAACATCTCTTACAACGTTTTCTGATAAATCTTGAAGTGAGCATTCCGTAGCAATATGTTTCCTTAATTGGGTTCCACGAACAAGATTGGGATTAAGTGCACCACACAGATTTGCGTATTCCCTGATAAGGATACAAGCTCGTAAATGACGATTACGATTATCAAGCGTTGGTAGTCCAAACACATACGGATTACTTGAAGGTACACCAACTTGATTTCGAAACCGAATAATAATATCCAAACAAGCTTGAAGTTCCCAATTTATTAACACCGGAACAACCCTGTTCAATTTTCCTCGAATTTCAAACCGCTTGTATCGTTGTGCCAATCGAGTATCTTCTACAGACAGTTTATCGACTTTGCAATTGGTGGAATCAATGGAATGCAAACTGGCGTAATCTTCAATTGTAATTCTTTCAAGCTCCCCGGCTCGGCGGCGATTAAACACCATAACTGAAACCAAAGTAAACGACGCTAATTGTTTCCATGTGTCAAAGGAAACAGTGTTTTCATTTTGACAATTTAATTCCCGAAAGTAACGCCTTCGATTTATTCTCAAATAAGCCACCAACTTTGTAATATCGTCTTTACTTGGCAATGTCACAACTTTATGACGCTGATGCACAATACGATTTTCCAAGGCAGTTCTGTGAATAGCAGCAGAACTAGAAAACTTAAACCGGCACAAGAAGTCTTGAGCTTCCTTTTTCCTTTGTTTATCATTTAACTTCAGACACTCGATGTGCCAAATATCAGTAGCTTTTTTACAAATGGTGGCAAGTGTTGTAGCTGTCGTAGGGGCCTTATAGACAGTACCCATTTCATTCAATCTTGCTACTTTATTAATAGCAGTAATAACAACATCATACTTTGATGGAGTAATTAAGGAAGAATATTCAGTAACAGTACTATCTATAGTTTTTGTTGCTATTAATAGCCGACCAATTAAACGAAGACGTGCTCGTATCATTTCGTCGTAATGTGGATCAGCATATAAAGAGCACCAATAATTTGCAAGCGTAATGGCAAGATAATCGTAGCGAATAATTGCGACACATGGATCTTCACGTAAAACTGGAAAAATACGGGTTCGCAAAGTGAAACAAGCTTGAGCATGAATTTGGCGACCAATCGATCTTCCTAGAACAACAGCACTTCTGCCACTATTATTTTCCCGTGCACAATTCTTGAAGTGAACTCGAAGTGTTGACTTTCTAAAGAAACCTTTACATGATTGGCAAGGCAAATAGTCATTACTTTGATGGTCATATGCAAAAGGTCGTCTTGCAACATAAAAATTACCGGTATTATACACTGGATCGGTATTATAAATAAAGTCTCCTTTTTTTCGAATGGTTTCTATTAACCGTCTTCGTTCTACTGAACCTAGAAAAATATAAAATCATTGTTAATTATCAAATTAGTTTTCCATTGGAATGGATTTAATTAACTCTTTACTGTATGGTGTAAATGTACAACAAATTAAAATACAGGAAAGTTTTACTAGCGCAATTAAAAATTAAAGTTTTTTAATCATTTTGTACATATAAAACATACTTGAAGCCAGTGTAGTTCAAATTTTTACAGCTGGGTCTTTATTCATATTATATTTTGTAATTTTTTATTATAATTAAACAGTTACAAATTTATTCAAAACCACGATTAGTTAGCTGGGATCATTCTACAAATTTACTTCAACGTTTTCTGTTATCACTGCGAAATATTTTCTGTTCATGAAGGCAAAAGAAATGGAAGCCCACGCTTCTCTTATTGGCGTTAACCGTTAAGTATTTTTTAATGTAGTTACTTAACTAAATAATAAATTAAGTTAAACCGGCTACTAACCTACTGGTAACGACATGAGTTGTATTACAGCTGGTTCAGTTTTATGAGACACCATTAGATGCTGAGGGAATTTTGTATATAAATGTTTACAATATATACAAAAATACTTTCGTGGCTTTTTTTCTTGAACAGAATCAACTGCCAGTTCTCCAACTGTTTCATTATTACATTTACTTGCATCTAAAGGTAATACCACTTGAGTTCGATCATAAAACACATAAGGTGATCGTTGTGGTTTCGGATTTGTCACACATTGATGGATCACTGTTTATGTTGTAGTCTAAACGACGACGAGTTTTATGCATGTCAAGGAAATTGTCCTCCATTTCAATAACTGAATCTGTGAAATGAGCTTCCTGCACAACAGTTTTGATGGCACTATCTATAATTTAATAAATGTGTATGTAATATGTGAAAGGTGTTAAACATGCCAAATATTTACCATTTAGTTGCTTCGAGGCAACATTTTCGAAAGAATACAACTCATCATTATTTCCATCCGTCACATCATCTAACAGCATCTCATCTTCGATTTCGCCAAATTGATCTCTAAGAAGAAGGGTTTGCTGTGAAGTTTCGGTGGCAAGAACTGTAAATTCATCAGAAGTATTGCAATGTGATTGATGTGATGCTTCAATGGCAGTATCTATGAATTAATTTGAAAAATTTATGAAATGTGCAGACAAAACTTTGCAAATTACCACTCATTTGATTGATGGTTGCTTCAGTACCATAGGTGGTATGTACAGGATCAAATACGGTCAAGTCGTCATCTGTGATATCAACAATTATCGCTTCATTTTCCATTTCAAAATCCAAATCCTGAAAATATGACTGATGTGATGTTTCAATTGCACTATCTATAAAGTTATTTTAAAAATTAATGAAATATGTTGAAAATAAACAATTCTAAGTATTACCACTTGCTTCCACATCAACTGAAGGTGTGGTTCCATCAAATGCGTAGTTATGTTCAGTTATGACGTCTCGTAATACCACTCCCTGTTCCACTTCATTAAATACAGAATTTTTTAAATGGCATTTGTCAATATCACTTGCTATAAATTCATTTTTAAAACGTCATAAAGTTTATAGAAAATTAGTGCTAAGGATTACCACTTATTTGGCCTAGGGAAGGTGTTTCATTTTCAACAGAACTAGACGATTGATTCAGTTCGTAGTTATTTTTATTAGCCACACAATCAGTGGCGAATTCAAAATTCTCGGCTTGTGGTAATGCAGAAACAACTTCCAAATTTATAGGGCAATCTTGTTGAATGGTAGATTTAAATGGAGCCAGTTTTGCACGAACATGTGCGTTTGTCGATAGTTGAGAAAGAACTAAAATTTCCACCGTAACAATTTGATCGAAAAAGCATTTTAAAATCTTACCAATAAGTGGATAGTTATGATACAAATTATTCATAATACTTTCCAATAATGGTCGGCTCTCTATAAAATATTAATTGTCATTATAGTGCAAAAAAATTTTCAACCAATACTCACCGTGGTAAGTAATAACATTAACAGGATAGTATCTACCATCCATCCATTTAGCCTCAATGACTTTCTTCTTTTTTCTAAGAGATGAGGTTTGGCAAATATAATAAATATGATCTTCACGAAATTGTACCAGCGTATACATTTTTTTGCTGTTTGTTGCTCTAGTTTTCAGTAGTCTTAATTTTTTTCAATTTTGCTCGTAGAATTTATTCCACAAGTTTACAATTGCATAAATAAGGTCAACAAAATTAAGAACAGAACAAAATTAAGAACAGAGAAAGTTATTTAATATACATAATAATACAAATTAGAGCATATATAAAAACAAATCGCAGGCATGAGGGGAAAAACAAAACGCAGGCATGTGATAAAAAACAAAACGCAGGCATGTGATAAAAAACAAAACGCAGGCATGAGGGGAAAAACTAAACGCAGTCATGTGATAAAAAACAAAACGCAGGCATGTGATAAAAAACAAAACGCGAGCACATTAACAAAACGCAGGCGAAATGCAGTGAAGGCTCTGAAATAAACTTATTTAATAGGTATGTCTGCAATACTGCAATCAATAGGTGTTTACCATTTAGTAAAGCTTGATGGGGACACTATACTGCTGACACACAACACATTCAAATATGGCAATAGCTTCTACTCGCATGGGTAAGTAATCGACGCAATCCGTGCAAATTAGATGTCGACAATGCAGACGATGTGTTGATCCCTTCATTAATAATGTGTTGCACCGGGGACAACTTAGACTTACTAAAAAAGAATCTAAGTTAACAACATGCATAATAAAATAAATGAACTGTATAGTGCATTACAGGTCTACATTAATTTCAATCCTCTGCATTATGATCGAAGATAATTAGCCAAGCTTAAAAATAAGAGTGCCTACATACTGAGGAACAAACCAAAATAAGCTCCCTAATCTAGTGACTTCTTTGGAATAACTAGAATTCCTACAAAAATTGGTCAATTACATTAGAGCAAAAATTGATGATAGTTATGCTGACTGAAAATTTTTAGAAACGAAAATGTCTGTTTTCGTATTTAATTTTTAAATTGGAAACAGCTGTTTAACTAAGATATTCTTACGGCACTTATACAGGGTGTCCCATGACATGATAGCCATATCTTAAGGATATGTTGTCCAAGCAATTTCAAGTCAAAAATGTCTAATGAACATATGTATGCCCAAAATTCTATCGTAACTGTGCTACAAGCATTTAAAGTTTTAGAAAACCCTACTAATGCAGATATCGGTACAGCGGGTCTAGAACACAACGTCCACTGGTCACAACGCCCACCGCCGTCTAAGCCGCCATCTTGGTCACAACGTCCACTCTGGTCACAACGCCCACCAATGTACTCGGGCGTGGACGTTGTGACTTGTGACCAACGTCGGGGCGGACGATGCGACCCGAATGCATTGGTGGGGGTTGTGACCAAATTTAAAAGTGGACGTTGTGACCAGAGTGGAGGTTATGCCCTTAGAACATATAAGATATGGAAGGAGCGTAACCGTATATTTTATATCAAAAAAGTGCCTCCTAGGAGACTGACGGAAATATGCTATTAATTTAGATGCGTTAAAGGAAGATGCATATACGAACTCGTAGAAAGTCGTAATGCGCATGCTTCATTTTTATCTCATAACCAATGAAAATTTTTTATCTCTCTTGATCTTCTTGGGGACGCAAATTTAAACAGATTACTCCTTCCACACTATCATATGTTCTAAGGTTATACTTATGACCAAATTTGAAAGTGGACGTTGTGACCAAGATGGCGGCTTAGAAGCCGGTGGGCATTGTGACCAGTGGACGTTGTGTCCAGGACCCATTAGATTAATAATTGACGTTTCTGTCAAAACCAAATGAATAACAAATATGAATCACAGTCTTAGAAGTAATATACATGAAAAGAAAAACAAACAAGCATGGACACAATAAACAACTGCTAAAAATAATGCTGCTACAGAAATTATTATTGATGTAACCTGGTGTTTTTATTCTATTCGTTAGCGTTTTCTTTGAATTAAAAGAATAGGTTGCTTTCCGTTTGCACAAGATTTATGCAATATTTACCATGTGTAGTAAACTCATAAACTGTTGTCTTAATAATTGATAGTTTATTCAGGATGACAAAAACACAAAATACATCACAAATGACTGCATTAAACAGAACAGAACATAACCATTGACATAACCTAATCTGTATTTGGGTGCCATCAAAAGCAAAGTCCTCAAGGTTAAGTTAAGTGCATTCCGTTCAAAGGAAACCTTACTGAAATTGATAATGTGATATGCAACGTAGGTTCATCAAGAATGTCAGTAGGACTATATGTATAATGCCCACTTAAAGTTACGCTGGAAATTTACACGTATTCAAACAAACAGCCTAATAATGTAGTAGATTGATGATCTAACTGCATGTTAAATAATTTTTCAAACAGTTTTACCTTACTTTTGGTACTGTTTCTGATAAATAAATTGACACTTTCCAATAAATCTTACTACCTAACCTTCTTTATGACGGCACCTTTCACATTGGTCATTTGTACAGATACCGCCACACAGTTTTCCTGCACAATATTGCGCTTTTGTGCACGATTTTAAGTATACCCAAGCCAGCCTTTCCAATTCACGCTGCAGATGCTCTTGGAAAGGCCTTCGTTGTGCTTTTAGATCCATCAACTCATCGTGTGTAATATTTAATTTTCGACAAGAATTATTGCCACACATCATCGCACACCGTAAAAATTCATCCGAAATGTACATGCAGTCCTGGTGCATGCGCCAAACAAATAGTCACCACACATATTCGGCATTTTTCAATCTGCAAATCCAATTACTAATAGAAAAAAGAATGCAGACAAAACACAGAGATTTAATAATAATTTTTTCCAAATTTTTAATTTCATCTCTCTAAACCGGCCGTGATTATTAAAATACAAACTTGGAGAAAATGTAATTACTTCATCTTTGCCCTCTCGATGAAAAGGTTAAAACTTCAAACACCCTCACACTAATCCACCAAATGCATTGAATTTACAAATAACGACATGTAAATTTAATTTCAATACTGTATTCCTATACTAAAATGTAAAAAATTTAGATGTCACCAATGGTCGAATTAATTATATGTTCAAGGTAAAACGATTGAAGGCACTTTTGTAGAATTTTAACAGATGACTAAACACAAAAAAGAACCACAAAGTTAGTAGCTAGGTACATCTTGTGCAAACGTGTAAACAATAAAACACCTAACATGCAGTGCCGGATTACCCATTAGGCGGAGTAGGCAATTGCCTATGGGCCCCACGCTTTTTAGGGGCCCCGCAACATTAGATTAAACGGTATATTATATACTGTATATACACATTTATTGTGGGAATTAGGGGGTTCAAAATCAAACAGGTAAAATTTAAAGTATATTAAATAAAACTAAAGTATAGATATTTTTGTAGTACCTGCACCTCAGCAACGGTGCACATTATTAAATTATTTGTTTAACCCTTTTCTAGCAATAAGCGTTTGTACCTGGTAAGGGGTTGGTTGGTACCTACTAGAGGCCGTCTACTAGCGGTTGGCGAGACTACCTGGCGGTTCTGACCCCAAATACTCATTCTTAAGCTTCTTAGGATAAGTGAAATTAACATAAAAGTGCAAGAAATCCAGTGGCGTCTTAGTGATTACACAAAATTTGTAAATTAAAAGGTTTTTTACTTTTTATTAGATGCTATTATATGTACAAACTACTACATACATAGATAAGGGCAACCAATTAATGAACATGTACTATTTTAACGTTAATCACTGTCATTATAATATTCGTCATCACTTTCACTAGAAGAGTCACCATTAGTAGAAATAATTAATGGTTCGATGTGCAAATCTAATGTCTGTTCACGATCTAAATACATGTTTTCCCGAACTTGTTTCTTCAACGATTTGTGTTCGATTGTAAACATATTCAATACACTTCAACTACTTCTTAGAGAATATGAATTGGTACTGAAAAAGTTTCTTAAACGAAAGTCATTTGAATACCGTCTGCAATTGCATTGCAATTAGTAGTCTAATTGCACTATTATATTATTATAATGAGTGATTAACGTTAAAATACTAAATGTTCTTTAATTAGTTGCCCTTATCTATGTACGTAGTAGTTTGTACATATAATAGCATCTAATAATAGTAATAAAAAGTAAAAAACATTTTAATTAAAAAAATTTTTTAAAACTGTGACGCCACTGGATTTCCTGAACTTCCACTTTTATGTTAATTTCAATTATCCTAAGAAGATTAACCGCTTAAGAATAATTATTTAGGGTCGGAACAGTCAGGTAGTCTCGCCAGAATTTTCTGTTACAAAGAATTGTTGCTTAACAAGTTCCTTAACCTAGATAACAGTATACATAAGCTAAGGTTAACTTAAAAAAAAGTGTTTGGATAAATCGTCTTTGCTTAAATGCTTAAATCGTCTTTTCCACTTTAACTAGTCGCAACTTGCACAAAGGGGCTCTAAACTTATTTGTATAATAATTTTAATAATTAAGTTGAAAATAATACATTAAGGTGTTAGGTGTCCGTGACTCGTGAGGTTTTTTCTTTGACGTTCAAAACCCGCGTGTTCTACTCGCACTCGCTGGTAAACAATAAAATAAGAACCACAGAATTTCGGGAGTGTGAGCATATTCTAATATATTCTAGTGTTCATCGTATTAAATATAGTACCTTAAAATTAAGTTTTGATTTAGTGATTTATTTCATGACTTGTTATCGAATGTGTGTATATTTTATAGAAAACTGAAACATTTATACATCTAGGTAAGTTATTTATGATAAAATTGTATCTTGTAAATTTTTAATACTTTTTCGGTAGGGGTAAGGGCTCAAAAAATATATTTCGAAAGTCTACATGGTTATAATAAAATTCTAAAAAAGTCACCGTCCATAACGTCCTTCTTCTAGACTACTTATTTTTGACTGAGACTTATAGATTTACTTTTTTTTATTTTATTTTTGTCGTTTTTTGTACTCCAAAATGTCGACGCCAGTAAAGAAGAGGTACCTAAGTGGTGCAGAAAAACGAAAAAATCAAACAAGCTTGCCGAACAAATGAAAAAAACACAAACTTTTTCATCTTGGCTTCACTCGTAGAATATCAACGGACAATAAACTTGATACTTCTCCAAGTACGTCTACAGGTGAAATTATGGCAGTAGATCTTCCACCTGAAAAGATTGTTGAAGATGAAAATAATATTATTCAGGTACAGGATGCCATCCAAACGGATTCGAATGTTCAGCTAGACATTCATAACAGTAACAGAAACCACCTGGGACCAGAATATCAAAGTGATATTGGGTTATGGCGTAATATTACCGAAGAAGTGCGAAATCTCTGGTGTAAAAGGATTCTGCGGAATGTCAACATTTTAACAATGACTTTTCGGCTTCATGCAGACAGTATGACGATTGTAAAAGAAAATTTTCTCATTCGATGGTGTTTCGAAAACATTTAAGTAGTGAACAAATCAAAAGAGAATGGTTCATGTACTCTCCATCCACAGGAAATGTATATTGTTTCTCATGCGTCTTATTTAGTGAAACATCTGCTTTCCAAACTCAATTTTTGGAAGGATTTTCTGACTGGAAGAATGCGGCACAAAGGATGAAAATGCATGAAGACAGTTCAACGCATCAGGCATGTGTACAGATACTTATTTGTAGAAACACGCATACATAGTCGAATCGACAGTTATTTGGAGATTCAATTTAATAAAGAAGAAGAATATTGGATCAAAGTTCTGCAAAGGGTAGTGTCAGTAATCAAATTTCTGTCATCACGTGGATTAGCATTTCGTGGAGATGTAGAACTCATTGGTTCACAACATAATGGCAACTACTTGGGAATTTTAAAGTTAATTGCGGAGTACGACCCTTTTCTTAGTTCACATATAGCCAAATACCGCAATAAAGGTCGAGGAAAACCTTCCTATTTGTCTTCTACAATATGTGAAGAAATAATTGACATAATGGGAAATAAAGTTCAGGAAACTATTATAAAGGAAATCCAGGAAGCTAAATACCTTTCTCTGAGCGTTGATTCCACACCTGACATCGCTCATACTGACCAATTGACAGTAGTGCTCAGATATGTGGGAGTATCTGATGGTGAAGTGCTAGAACGCTTTCTTACATTCATTCCCATAACAAGTCACACTGGAGAAGCACTTGCCAACACTGTTTTGACCTTCCTAAACAAATGCGGCATTGATATAAAAAACCTAAGGGGACAATCTTATGACAATGCAGCAAATATGTCGGGGTGCTACAATGGTCTTCAAGCGCATATTTTAAAGATAAATCAGCTTGCACACTACATTCCGTGCGCAGTACACTCGCTGAATTTAGTTGGAGTATGTGCTGCAGAAAGCTGTGTTGGAGCAGTTTCATTCTTCGGGCTTATGCAAACAATGTACAACTTTTTCTCGGCGTCGACACACCGTTGGGCGATTATGTTGCAATGTGTTGAGCCTGAGGACGGCGATAATGAATATCAGCGAGACTCTGCGTTAGTTCTAAAAAAAGTGAATGACACGAGGTGGTATGCAAGACCTGATGCCACTAAAGCCTTATCTAAAGGTTATAGTAGCCTTGAGAAAGCTTTGCAGGTCATTGCTGAAGATGTGAATCAAAAGCCACAAGTAATTTATGAAGCTAAATGCCTCGTAAATGACTTGTCAAAGAAAGAAAATGTTATTATGGCAGGCTTTTGGGATGCAATCTTAAACCGGATCAATGGAGTAAATAAATCTCTACAGATGAAATCGATAGAACTTCAAACAGCCGTCAATCTTCTGAAATCGTTGCTCGAGTTTTTAAATTCGCAAAGAGAAATGTTCGATAAATACGAAAGAAAGGCAAATGAGAAAATGGATTCGCAATACACCGATGAATGTAGGCGTGTGCGCATAAGAAAACGACATTACGATGACGGTGACGCAGAAAATGTTGTGCTTCAAGGAAGCGAAAAATTCAAAATTGAAACTTATCTACCTATATTAGACAATTTACGTGGAGAACTTTCCCGTCGTTTGCAAGCATATAGTAAAATATCTTTTCTGTTTGGATTTCCGTTGACTTCCCACTATGGGAAGATACAGAAATTAAAAAAGCTGCCGAAAGATTTAAAGAACATTATCCTGAGGACATCGAATTCGAATTCGCAGATGAAATGGTTCATTTTAAGTACTTCATATTACAAATAGAAGATTTTAAAAATGAAGAAACGATACCAGCATCGCGATCATATAAACTTATTTTCGAAAACTTGGTGCAATCAACATTTCCCAATGTTATGACAGCATTAAAAATATATAGGTGTCTCATGATAACAAACGCTACTGGTGAATGAAGCTTTTCAAAATTAAAAGTGCTAAAAAACTGTCATCGATCTTCAATGGCACAAAAAAGATTGAACTCACTTGCTATTATGGCCATTGAATACGACATCTTGCAGAACATAGAATTCCAAGATATTCTAAAACAGTTCACGACCAATAAATTGAGAAAACCAACTATTTAGTTGTTTTTAGTTTTTTTGTAATTGTATATAATATTTAAAGTAAGAGTTTGAGGTAAACATGGGTATATCAATAAGGAGTAATATAAACCTACTTTACTTATCGTTTAATTAATCATTTAAAATTTTGTTCCACACTTTTATTCAATTTGCCAAATTACAAAATAGATCAATTGCAAATTATCCACAATGGAGCCATATTACAATGTAACAGATATACCTACACCACTTCAAACTATGTTAAATGTACTTTAATTTCACATGTCAGTGAACCAAAAAATTATGTTTGATATAATATGTATATTTATTATTAAAATTAAACAGCAATGTGTTCCCGATTCTGTTTGTGAAAGAGTTAGGTATTTTAAAGATGTACAAGTACATTAGTATAACACAGGAAATTGTGATGAGTTTGCCCTAAGCGAGTGATATTCCGGTCAAATGTAAAACTCGATATTAACTACCGCCAAACATTAAAAATTGTGATACTATTACTAAACTTAAAAGGCTTTTGTGTGGTCATATATTATACAAATCTTGATAGTATGTTCTAATTTGGTATATTTGCTGGTACTTGATTGTATGCTATAAGGCTAAATAAATATTATTATTTATATTTTATATTAATTTGTTGATAATTTGTTATTTTTTTGTGCGGTAAAATTACATTCATGTAACTATTACGTAATAAAACCATATTCGTAAAATTATAACATGACAGGGGCCCCACATTTCAACTGCCTAAGGGCCTCCATCTTGTTTAATCCGGCACTGCTAACATGCACTTGTGCACAAACATAAAATCGCTTAAACTAGAATAATGCATATTATTGTTGATTTCTTACCTGTTACAACAATTTTATAACTTTGCCGTCTTCTCTACAAATTGGGCACTGCTTTAATTGCACAAAATTTCTCACACCGTCACTTCTAAGAAATGAATAATCACGAGTCAAGGGTAATTGATATGCGCAAGACGAGCACAAAGTATGGTTGCACTTTTCAAAGCATTCTAGTTGGCCTTGATAGATTTCCTGGTAACAAATCGGGCACTTGAAAATACTATTTTCGTCTATACGTTCGTGTGAAAAGCGACATGTGTCACCTCGATGGCAGCGATTATTAAAGAAATCGTTGCATCTTATAACTTTTGTAGTAATGCGTTGCAGTTCTGACGCAATTTCTTCACTTTCAACTCCACTTTTCAAATATATCCCCTGTTCCACTTTATTGCAGTGGATATATCTGCAGCTCTTATCATATTTACAGCTTTTATTTTGATAATCTTTGCAGAAATTAATTTTTTTTGACATGGTATTTCAAAACTGTTACCTACACAAAGTGGCAAACAACACGCTGCGTAGGATTGTATCTTGTTCTTGTATCAACGTAGTAAAAGAGTAAAACGTGTCTTAATATTTTGAAGTGGGGTTAAGTACCTATTACTTACGCAAATAGAGCGACGTAGGGGCCACCCTAAATACAAAAATTTCAGCTGATTCATTATAGATTTCTAAAGACCTTTCAAATGAAATCCTCAATAATTACACGTTGTCTAGTCAAGAAATATGAGCACCCTATTAAAACAATTTTAAAGATTTGTTATTCCGTCTTCGCTTCGATCCCCATCCGTTAGACTCAAAGTCTAACAAACCTTTGTAATTTGCACGTTCCCACAATTAATTATCAACCCTTCTCAATTTTATTATTTATCACAATGACACTGCACATTCAATTTGTTTGTATTCATGTATTTTACATAGAACATAAAACAAAAAGTAGTTTTGCAAGAAACACTTTCTTTGAAGAGAATAAATATACTTTACTGATAACTAAAATCGTTCATAAGAATAAGTAGGTACGTCAACCTTTAAATGGTTACAATTCCAGTTCGAATAAATAAGTAAGTGCTTACAGAAAACGTTTTTTTTTTATGACTATCTTGCGGTATATAGAATGGAGGCGGCCAATGTTTAATCATAGGTATTTACAAGTAATTTTGACCGTAACTTTTAAAAGATTGTGATTAGTTACAAAGCTTTCCCTAATGACACTTTTGAACAAAGCTAAAAATGGTTATACGGCAATTACGTTAGTAGTCACTATGATACAAAAATATATTAGTAAGAACAAGAAGCTGGAAAGTTATATTCGCAAAATAATTCATCACGTTTAAGGAATTTCCCATTCAAAGTGCAAATAATGTCTGTCTGGTCATATATTTTAAAAGAGTTTATTTATTGCAGATTAAACATTTCCTTGTCGCTTTTTAGGTACCTAAATAACCTTTGTACTTTTAAATATGCCGACCAAGCGGTTGTGAATCATTCTCATTCTTTGCATTGCAAAATAAGTACCTACTCTTATTACCGTTACTCAATTTTATGTTTATCATTGTTTGAGTTTTCACTAAGCCAGAAGAAGCTGACTTGACTTTCGCTTTTTTTGTGGTGAAGCGCGGCGTTAGTATATTTTTTGTTGCATCCGTTGCGTCGCCGTCGCGTCGAGTTAAAAGTGGGAAAATACGCTTCTTGTCCAATTTATTAAAGTTGCATAGGTACACGTGCACTTGAAATGAAAGGAACAAAGAAATAAATAAACACATCTGTGCTGACTGCAAAATTTTATAACCTTCTGTATGCAAAATGGTTACTTTGTCAAAAATTAAAATAAAATTTATAATACTCTCTCATTTACCATTCATTTATTAATAAGGTATTTTGTATAACCTTTCTCCTCTGTGTAGTCAGCCTCTATACTGGTAATTGATTATTACGTATGACATAAAAGTACCCAATAACAAATTTTATACATCATGTAGGAAACATTTCAACAAATTACATTAACCTTTTCCTATAAATTAAAGTAGGCACATATTTTGTCAACAATAATAGCAACGCGTTTTTAGAGAAAAATCTGGTATGACAAAATCTGATTATTTGCGTTTATATATTCTATCCCTGTATCCGTCCTTTTTGATAGTTTTACTTCTAATCTAATATTGTAACCTTCATTCCTGCATCGCCCACGCCCTGTATAAGTACGTAATATTTTTAGTTATTTTACATAATAAAATTATTATTATTATTATTATTATTATTATTATTATTATTATTATAGATGTCTGTCACGAATGGTATCCGAGTTATAGAAAATTTTACGGTAATCATCAAACAACGAAACAGCTGATTAAGTAAATGTATTGTACCCTGTTTCTTCGTATTCTAAAGTAGAACGCAAACGCTTATAGTATCAAGGTCAACTGCCTTTGAAATAAAATCCGAGTACAAAATTTCCTTATCTCTTTTTATTTTCGTTTATCCTTGAATGTTACAAGCCGTTGAGTATAGTACCTTATAGCACAGTGTTTATACTGTGCTTATAGGTACTATAATTATATACTTTTGTAACAATGGTAAAATCAGTAACAAATTATACCAAATGTGTACCTATTCAAAGTACTTTGTGGTCAATGATAATGATTGCAAGGCGATCACTTAAAATGAAAGCAAAGATCAATAATATTTATCTTACTGCGATTACCGTGAATTAGTTGGCTTTGAGGCATTCATTCATTGATTTGATAATATTGTTATACGATAACCACAAAAAGGGATTAACACGTGCAATGTAATGCAAAAGGCCGAAAGGGTAACAATAGATAACATTTTTGTTTTGAAAGTTAGAAGGGGTTTAGGAGCCATAATAATTAACAAAATTAAAAATTGTAATGCAAAAATGAAGCACGATTTAATTCCTTGTTGGAAAAAATTTTATTGTACTAAAACAACAAACAAACTGCTGATTTGTATAGCTTATAAGGTTGTCTCATGCTAGGATTGCTTTCTTCGTATTTTAAAGAAAAACGTACGCTTACAGAATAAAGGTCAAAGACCTTGGAAATAACATTCAACTTTAGGACGGTGTTAGAAAAGCCCTAAATTAAATTTTGTCTCGGTGCAATTTGCAGTATATGTACCTACCTAATATTTTTATTTCAGCAAATATAGTAAACGCTAACAAAAACGTTACAATTTATCTGCCAAATTATTCTTATCCCTTATTGTTTTCGTTTATTTTTTAATGTTACAACAACCCATTGAGTTCAAAATGTACACACCTATATTATGGCTGATAAAAGCTTTTGTAATAACGGCAAAATCAGTGAGAAATTATACCAAATGTGTTATTGCTTCCATATATCTCCCAGGAGATTCTGTCAATTTGCCTCCCAGTCATTAGATAGCAGAGCTGATAAAACACTGTGAGAGCAACAAAAAGCACCTCATTATAGGATGCGACTCAAATGCACACCATACTACATGGGGGAGCACTGACGTCAACCCTAGAGGAAAATCACTACTTGAATATCTATCAAGTACAAACCTAGAGTTACACAATCGGGGCAGTGAACCTACGTTCGTAACTCCTCGAAGCTAGACTGTGATTGATCTGAGTCTGGCCGCAATGAGCATCTCTGATCAAATAATGAACTGACAAGTCACTTCAGAAGTGACCATGTCAGATCATAAAATGGTTTCTTCGAAATCAATTGCAAAGGAGCCATCCAAAAGGGTTATCGAAACCCCAAGGTAACGGATATTCCCCTTTATAAACACCTCCTAGGAGAGCACCCTTGTGAGGGACGCCTCTCGAGCCCTGTTGAAGTACAGGGCAAAGTGAACCTTCTGTCCAACTCCATTATGGAGGCGTTTGAACAGGAATGTCCCCTGAGAACTGCTAAGGCAACCTGCAACCACCCTTGGTGGTGCAAGGCGCTCCAAAAGCAGAAAACTCGGCTGGGCAAACTGTTCAACAAGGCAAGGAGGAGCAAAGCCACAGCTGACTGGGATGCCTACAAGGTAAACCTGAGGCTATACAAGAAGGATAAGAGGAGGCGTCAAGGAGAGGCATGGAAGAGTTTTTGCGGCTCTATAGAATCCACCTCCTCCGCATCCCGCCTAAACAAAATCCTAACAAAAGATCCTTATTGCAACACAGCTAGCCTTACGGACAATCTCTCTGAGACAGCTAAAATACTAAGAGACGCTCACTTTCCCGGAGCAGCCATCGCGCCTCACGCTGTTTGGTCAGAGGCGGTCCCCTCCATCCCTTCCGGGGACGATTGGGTGACCGCTGATCAGATAGTGGATGAGGCAAGGGTCATCTGGGCGGTGAAGACGTTCTTAGCATACAAATCACCAGGACTGGACGGCATAATACCAGCTCTCCTGCAATGGGGACTGGATGTTATTGGCACCCGCCTGGTGAGACTCTATACGGACTGTATCACCTTCAGATACATCCCAAAACAATGGAGGGAGATAAAAATTGTCTTTATCCCCAACCTGGCAAAGGTGATTACTCCACACCTAAATCATATCGTCCAATCAGTCTAATGTCCTTTCTTCTGAAGGCACTGGAAAGATTGTGCGAAAGACATGTAAGGAATACGGCGCTGGTACGACACCCACTGCACCCTAATCAACATGCATACTCTCTAGGAAGATCTACTGAATCAGCCCTACACTCTGTTGTGGCGTGGACTGAAAGATCCTTGGATTGTAAACAGTCCACACTGGGAGCGTTCATAGACATAGGCGGGCGTTTGACAAAACAACCTTCAGAACAACAGAAGATTCACTACGCCATCATGGTGTAACCGATGTCGTACGATGCTGCACATCAGCGTATGCGACATAACTTTGAGGTGCACAGTAGTGAGAGGATGCCCCCAAGGTGGGGTGCTGTCACCACTTCTGTGGAACATGACTGTAAATAGCCTGCTCTGTCGTCTCAACGACAGCGGCTGTTATACGCTGGGGTGTGCGGATGACCTATCCATTCTAATAACCAGCAAATTTGAAGCTACTTTGTGCAGCTTGATGCAAGCTGCCCTCAGAGCAACCGAAAATGCTGTAGGAACACTCCCTGTCGATAAACCCGGCAAAGACGGAGGTAGTTCTCTTCACAAGGAAAAGAAAAGTTGAGGGGCTACGAACTCCTCTACTCTTCCAAAAACAACTCCAGTTCTCAGAGTCGACGAAGTATCTAGGCATTACACTTGACAATAAACTAAACTGGAGCAAGCACATCCAGGTAAAGGCGGAAAAAACAAACCGGGCCTTCTGGCAATGTGGCTATATACTGCTGTGATCAGACCTATGTTTTGCTATGGTGCAATTGTCTGGTGGCCTAGAACCAGACTCTCCACAACCACAGAACTTCTTAACCACGTGCAAAGATTAGCGTGCCTCGCATGCACAGGCGCTATGCGAACAAACCCCACAGCCGTCATGGAGGCCCTTATGGGCTTGCCTCCACTGGATCTCCACGTGAGAGAGCAGGCTACGATGGTAGCCCTGCGGCTGAACAACAAAGGGCTGTTGAATAATTGAGGCAATGAGGTGGGCCACTCCCGCATTCTGGGCGAGGCATTCAAACGACTGCCTATCCTAGAGGGAGATCAGATTCACTTATCCCTCAATTCATACTAGGGAAAAGCTACCGCATCTTCTTTGGTGTGGAGATAGCATCCCAACCAAACACATCCATCTTCACGGATGGATCTAAAACAACGGAAGGAACAGGCACGGAATTTACTCCAAACTGAACCTCCAGGCCAACCACTGGGCAAAATCCCTACTGTATTTCAGGCAGAACTGATAGGGATAACGCTCAGTGCAAGAAAAATTCTTATATACGGCATAAAGGATGAAATCATCACAATCTCCAGTGACAGCAGAGCTGCTCTGCAGGCACTAGGACAAAGCGATGAAATCATCACAATCTCCAGTGACAGCAGAGCTGCTCTGCAGGCACTAGCACAAAGCGAAATCACCTCTAGGCTGATATTAGAATCTCAGCGAGCACTAGAGCAAGTAACAAACAGCAATACCCTTGAACTTGTATGGGTTAAAGGCATTCTGGAACAAAAGGCAATGAGAAAGCCGACAACCTAGCCCGACGAGCCTCAAAACAACCGTTTTACAGAACCGGCTCTACCACTTACAGTAGCAACTGTAAACAGCTTTATAACTCAAGCCCCCTAGCCCAACACAGGGCAAGGTGGAACTTGATGTTAGACTGTCGCCAGGCAAGAGAGGTCTTTATGGGACCATCTCGCAATCTTGCGCGCTTTTGCACAGGTCTATCAAGGAAGAACCTACGACTATTCCTAGGTATCCTGTCTGGACACTGTAAACTAAACAGGCACATGCACCGTTAAATGCTTAGTTAAATGACTCTCTGATCAGAGAGGCAGCACAAAGGGTCCAAATAAGTGGCCTAGGTGCGCGTGGAGTTTGCTCACCCTCCCATCGTAATCCAGATCCCAGTAATCCAGATATACCAAATGTGTTTTTTAAAGTACGTAGGTATACAATAAGTTTACATAATTTCCATACTTTCAGTATAAAAATATAAAGGTGCACAGTTTCAACTTTCAAGCAAAAATTTGTAAGCAAGGAAGTAAAAAAAAGTTTGGTTGTGTTATCTATATTTTCATACTTGCTATCTGCTATCTTCTGAAGTAGTGATTGGACTTTTTTGGTTTTGGGCTCGTTAGAAAGGTATTCCGACGGCCTTTCAGAATTAGTCAACAAAGTTGTCGCTAGTCCTTAACTCGCTGAGTTACAGACCGCCAAAGAAAAAATTTAGAAAAAATAGCGATAAAAGTGCACATAACCTAGATTTCATACTCCGGACAGCAGGTCAGTGATGTTCTTTTTTCAACTTTCAGATAGGCCTGATTCTTACCTTTCCAAAATACCACGAAGGAAGTCCATAGGACATTTTGTTCCAAAGTTATTACTATTTGACTGAAATGCAAAAACCTTTTTGTTTTATTTTTTTCGAAGTGTAAGTAGGCAGGTTTTTTTTTGATAATTTTTAATTTTGTTTTGAATGATGCAATTTTGTTCTATTTTCTAATAAAAATTTCTAGATAAAAAATTGTTTTTTGTGAGATGTAGGGGCCCGAATAATATTTTGCGGTGTGGCGAAAAACCTGAAGTTCCGCCACTGAAAGAACGCTTTCACTGCACAAGAAATTATAATTAGCATTTAAACAATCAGTTATTTAATTTGCCGCTATGCGTAAATAACCGATAATTTACTAATTTTTTTTATTAAAAAATTAATAACAAAAATAAAAATTTTGACAACATTGTGGACAGATATTTATGTACAAGCGATAATAGAGATGTTTATAACAGACTTATTTCGCAAAAATACAGAATCGAAGTCGTAAATGTATAAAATAACAGATTGCAATATGTAAAATATTATAACGTGTGTGGAACAAAGAAAGAAACTAGTACTAGGTACATGTTTTATCTCATTCATACATTGACCTGTAACATAATTAAATATCAAGGTCGGGTGTAAGCATTATATGGAATGTTGAAAGTGGAAGACAAATCAGCCTAAGTTGTAAAACGATTAAACGAATCTTCAGGTATTTTCTTTTACGAGATAATCTTGATAAATATGTAAACCTTTCGTTGATGAGAAAGTACATTTATAAAATATTTTGATGTTTCGCTCATTAATTTGAGCTTATTCAATAGCAAATGTAATTAACAGTTAAATGAATAGTTAACTATTGCCTAAAGTTGTATGCAGTTCGTTTACCTATTAAATTAACAAATTTCATATTTAAGCATAAGCTAAAACCAAATAAGATGCTAAATCTACGACTGAAGGTGTTCATTCCCACCCTAACAATAAAAATTTTGGTTTATTTCATTTAAGTCTGTTATAGGTATTTGATATTTTATGAACAAGCTCAAATAAATTAATGAGGGAAACGTCAAAATATTTTATAAATGTAACTGATAAGCACATTTGTTACACTACACCTGTTTTTGAACGATGCTCCTAAGCGAGTTCATTAACATAGGTAGCTCGTTGTTTTGAAAACTAATCAATACAGATTCGGGAGTGTTCGTTTCTTACTTCGGAACCGATATACTTAAGTGCTAATTTGGTATTTATTTATTGGTATTCATTTCTATTTAACAGTAACCAAATACCTGAAGATTTATTTTATAACTTTTTTCTTCCACTTTCAACATTATGATCACCAATTTACAGCTACATATTGCATAACCTCTATTATATGAGAATAATCCCCTTTTGTGTATATGGAATAATCTAAAGGAGTAACTCCAAAAAAAATATTTGTGTCCGGATATTGAATTATATTATGAAGAATAGGGTTTTACAGTTGATGTTTTATTTAACTATAAGTTCGATTGTCTTAGGTACGCAACAAATGTACTGTTTAAATAAAATGCAATTTAAAAGGATACCTATGTAAATCGGCAACACTAATGAAATTAAGCAAATACTGATCGAGTTGTATTTCCTGGTTGTCGTTAAAAACATTACAATTATGTATTTACGCGCTAAAAGATTTCCTAATTATGTAAGAACTGAACCCATTAAATCGTTGAGGTTAAGTCTGTTATTCCACAATTTCCGTATATATTAAATTAATCGTATACATTCAACGACATCTGCCACACATATATGGGATTACGCACCTACCGCCAGATGTATCTGCATCGTAAGCTCTTACTCATAAGGAAATACCAGCACACTATGGGGATATCCTCGTAGTCTGAACCATATCCTTCATAGTTATACGCAATACAAATACCGGTAAGCGCTTAGTCCTGTGTTAACAATATATATATATATATATATATATATATATATATATATATATATATTTATATAAATAGGTTGATTTTACACATCTAATTCATCTGATTTAAAGGATATTTTTAAAAAAGAAGATAGAGGAGCTGCAGATTGTAAACTGTTTATATTTTTCGTTCATGGAACTTTATGCTAATTTCAGTGCAGCAAACACAAAATCGTTCAAACCAACATTACAATTAATATTTGGCGTAATTTGCTGCATATATATATATATATATATATATATATATATATATATATATATATAATAGGTTGATTTTGCACATCTAATTCATCTGATTTAAAGGATATTTTTAAAAAAGAAGATCGAGGAGCTGCAGATTGTAAACTGTTTAAATTTTTCGTTCATGGAATTTAATGCTAATTTCAGTGCCGCAAACACAAAATCGTTCAAACCAACATTAAAATTAATATTTAGCGTAATTTGCTGCATATATATATATATATATATATATATATATATATATATATGATATAGATATATATATATATATATATATATATATATATATAATAATTGAAATGTATAATTACACTAAAATGGGGATAGAATTCTATTTATATCTGTTATATTTATTATATGCAAATTTGTAATAATTATTATATATTGTACCGAACTAGCTCATAAATTTCAAATGGGGATAGAGTTCAATTTGATTTGTTGGCAAATATAAATAAATGTAATTTACACTTTGATATGTATATATATATATATATATATATATATATATATATAATTATGTTTTTATTGCAAATGATATTTATTAAAATAAATAATTACAATTAAAACTGAGACTTCACTAACTAGAAGCTAATATGAACTCTGCGTTCCGTTATCAATGCAACGCCTTTTATAACGTTCCTAATCTACTTAAGATAACTAATAATCTAAGAAATAATAAAGTTAGTATTAATTTATTAACACGTATGAAAGTTCCCATGCGATAACTGTGATTTACTTAAGAAAACTAATGAGCTTAAGAATTGATAAAATGTATCAATTTATGAACGTGTACGAAAGTTCACATGCGATAGCAGTGATTTATTTGAGAGAACTAATGAATCTAAGAATTGATAAAATACGTTAATTTATGAACGTTTGTAAAAGCTTCTCAGGCGATAATAGTGGATGAGACAATTAATCATTAATCCCAAAAATAATATGTTACACTAACTATTTATAAAATGATACATTATTATCCAAAAATACGAATGATATAACTCCTCCCCCCCTTAAGACAGAATGTCCTCATTCTGCGAAGCTACCTGTTTTAAAGGAATTACTTCTTTACCTTGTCTTTGTGTCTTAATTCTATCACGTATTCTATTTCTAAATACATAGATTAAAATACAAAACATAATCAATAACATAATTACAATAGTAGTTACAGATAAATGCATAACATGTACTAAAGGATTAATTTTTAAAGCAGTTTTTAACACTTCAGCCTCTTCTTTTAAGGTTTTCAAGCTTACCAAATGTTTTGGTTCTAGTTTTACAGTCAAGTCAGCCTTATAATTATTGATTTCTAAAGGATTCTTATAAGTAAAGTTAACAAATGTATTTTCAAAAGTTTGAACATCTATTGTTAATTTGCAATTGTCTCCTGCTGATATACAAAACATTATAAATTACTTTAAAGTTATTAATTTCGTTGTGACACTCTTCAATTATTTCTAAGTCTTGTTTGACGGATACTAAAATTCTTCCATTACCTAATTGAACGTATAACTTATAATTGTTATTCACTACGGCGTATACACAATCTTTGTTATGGGTTATGGAACACTTGTTTGTTTCGGCTCTTTCGAAACACACGATGCAAGTGACCGTCAGAAGAAACCGATAGTTGCAGGGGCCGCTTTAGGTGTAGGCGAGGTAGGCAATTGCCTAGAGCGGCAAGCCTGGAGGCGGCATTTTCTGCCCATTAAAAATTATAAAAAAAATGAAACATTCGTTAACGGGGAGTTCACAAAATAGTGATACCGAGAAAAAATTCTTAAGTATTTTTTGCAGAAAATGTTAATTGTATACAAAATTCTACGAATAGAACAAAATGTGAAGAAACCCTTTAAATTTTTCCTATTGTTAAAGTTAATCCTGTCCCCTAATCCAACAATAAATAAGGATATAGTACAAATACAAACCTACCAGTGTACACTGCAAGTGATATAAGCAACTTTTTTTAAAGCGGTAAATTTCATAATTTGCTTTTCCGAAATAAAAACTGAACTATATGATTATTCTATTGATTGTAACTTGTAACACTAACAGCCTTTAAAACTTGAAATCATTGAAATAACTCAAGTACTTACTATGGTAAATCTAAATTGTGTCGTTGTTTTTTTTATTCATTTCTGAGTTAGTATTAAATATATATTTTTACAAAATATTGAATTATGCACCTTTTAAAACATTCGTTGTCAACGTTTCTTGCAAAATAACTAATACTATGTAATTTGAAAACAAATTTCCTAAGAAATCTTTATAGCATATCTGTTCGTCTTTATCAATTAACAATTTGATAGGAATACGTACAAATTATTATTTGAAATAATTTAAATATAGATTGAAGAGAGGGCAAGGGCATTTGGTTTATAAAGAGAACCATAAATCAAATTATGACAAAGTAATATTTTGCAAAGTGTGCTGTTTTAAATTTGAAATCATTTTTTAACCGTCAACAGTTTTATTCTTATCTTATTTTGGTACTGACTGGCATATTTATGGTTGTATAATCAGCTTAACATAACAAACTTCCTACCAGTTAAAAGATGTACCACGGAGGGAGAGCAGAAAATACATGCATTTTAAATAAGGGATTTGCTTGATTTAATTTTTTTAAGTAGGTACGTACTATAGTATTTGTCATTCAGTGTAGTTAGTGTACACACGAACAAGTGCAGTATAGGGAATTATTCGTAAAAATATTTTGACGTCAGCTCAGGTAACGTATTTTCTGCTCTCTATTAGTATTAAATATATATTTTTTATTACATCGGCAACCAAGAACAACGTTTTGATAAAAATAATTAATTAACAATTTTAAGTTAAAATTTTCCGACCTGCGCAGGGGGCTCACATCTTGCTCAATATTGCGTTCAAGGCATAAATTGTAGAAAACAAACTAATAGCAAAAAATTGATTTTTTTTAAATCCAAAATCTCTGTTAAGTTTTTTAAAATCCGGGGAAAACCCACCTACACCGTCATTACAAGAGATTGGTTGCTTTATTCAGAATCTAGAAATACCATTTTTTGTTTTTGTTGTAAACTGTTTAATTCAACTTCATCTAGTTTAGCACAAGAAGGATACGGCAAAATGTGGGAAAAGTCATAAAAACACATGAGTGTTCAAAAAATCATATGGAATGCCAAAAATCTTGGATGGAATTAAACAAAAGAATTTCAACTTACCAAACTATTGATTCAGAAGCTCAAAGAATAACAAACGCAGAAATCAAATATTGGAATGGTGTTTTACAAAGAATCGTTTCAATTATAAAAACTTTAGCACAAAACTGTTTGGCCTTTCAAGCAAAAACAGACAAGTGATATGCACATAATAATGGAAATTTTTTAAAGTTAGTGCAATTACTGGGAGAATTTGATCCTATCATGGAACAACACATAACAAGAGTGATGAATCATGCAAAAACTAAGACAACTTCATATTTAGGAAAAAATATTCAAAATGAAATTATAGACTTATTAGCAGATACTATTCGAAACCATATTACATCTGAAGTAAACAAAGCCAAGTATTACTCAATTATATTGGACTGTACTCCAGATTTGAGTAAGACGGAGCAAATGACGATGGTTGTTCGGTATGTCTCCATTGCGAATAAAGAGGATAACAAAAATACAATGGAAGTGAAAGTAAATGAACATTTTGTAGATTTTATCCCTATTGAAAGAGCCACAGGTTCAAACTTAACAAACGTTTTACTAGAGAAGCTAGATAAATTAGGATTATCTCTGCAAAACATAAGAGGACAAGGTTACGACAATGGCTCTAATATGCGTGGTGAACATTCTGGGGTTCAATCCAGAATTCGTAATCTAAATCCTTGTGCTTTTTACTTGCCTTGTAGTAATCATTCATTAAACCTGGTAGTTAACGACATGGCAAAATCATCTTCGTAAGCTACACATTTTTTTAATATAATTCATAAGTTGTATTTATTTTTTTCATCCTCAACTTTTCGCTGGGCTATTTTGTTGGACAATGTTAAAGATTTTACTCTTAAACTTTTAAGCGCCACAAGATGGGAAAGTGGCATAGATTCTGTAAAACCATTACGATTTCAGATGGGTAATATTTATGATGCTCTTTTAAAAATCTATGAAGATACTGATATGGAACCGACAATAAGAGATGAAGCCTCAGAGTTGTTGACCCAAATTAAACAATTTAAATTTTTATGTTCTGTAGTTATTTGGTATAAGATTTTAAGCCATATAAAACCAGTTAGCAAACTTTTGCAAACAGAAAATTTTGAAATTTCTTCGGCCGTTTCATTAATAAAAAATACAGAAAGTTTCTTTAAAAATATTAGGTCGGATGAGTTTTTTAACGATATGTTAGAAGAGTCGGCCGAATTAGCAACTGACATAGACGTTTCTTCTGAATTTAAAGAAACTATACCAAGGCATAGAGTAAGATCAAAAAAGAGACAATTTTCATATGAATACAGGGATGAACCAATCCAAGATCCTAAAGATAAATATAAAATCGAATTCTTCCTTCATTTAATAGATTGTGCAATTAATTCTCTGGAAACAAGATTCCAACAACTGAACGAGCACAGCGGTGTTTTTGCTTTTTTGTATGATGTAAGCAAATTACAAAGTTTACGTAAAGAGGAATTAATGACACATTGCAGAAACCTTGGGTTGGCTTTAACTAATGAAAACGTTTCAGATATTAATGCAATAGAACTTGCAGGTGAACTGTCAATATTATCAACTATGATTCCAAACAAAAAACCACCAAGTGAAGTTTTGCAGTTTATTAGTGAACTAAATTTTGCACCAAATGTCAGTGTCGCATTGAGAATATTATTAACACTTCCTATTTCGGTAGCTAGCGGCGAAAGAAGCTTCTCCAAATTGAAATTAATCAAGAATTTTCTTAGAACAAATACAACTCAACACAGATTATCAGGCTATGATTTCTATTGAGCATGAACTGTGTAATCCCTTAGACTTTAATAATATCATAAGAAAATTTTCCGAACTAAAAGTGCGCAAAAAGTTATTTTATTAATGTTAGCTTTATGTTTATTTCATGGTTTTCTCTGTCCTTTTTTAGTATTAGTATTTTGGTTATATTATGTTGCCACTAGACACATACCAATGCCATGTGAAGTATTATAAATAAATGTTTTTTTTAATTTTCTTGAATGTGTTTGTAAATGTGTTGTCCTATAAAAAGTAGTAAAAAATAAATAAGTTCCTTTAGTGTGACTTGGGATTAATGAAATGAAACTCAAAAATTAGAAAAAATATACCAAGATCATCAAATGAAAGTTAAAAACCATAGATTAAATTTTTCAGATAGGACAAGAGGGTGGGGGAGCGGCAATATTATTTCTTGCTTAGAGCGGCAGAACCTCTAAAGCGGCCCCTGATAGTTGGATGTTTAATAAAGAACTAGAAATGATTTATACATAAATGAAAAATACAATTTGGTTTAGGAGGGTCCTCTTAAATATTTTTCAAGAGATCCCCAGTTATTAGACGAGCTAGCCGCTCATAACAATATCCGTTTCGTAGGTTATTGTAGTTTTGTTTATTTAATTTACATTAAATAAACAAAACTACTGGAATCTAACAGAAAAAAAATTGCCATTTTGACATGGAAGCTCTTATAGAAATCATTTATGTATGTAACACATTCATTTCATCTTGTGATTTAGCCGGTCGTATTTATAGTCCGTTGCACGGTTCTAGAGCTGAAGAGGCAGAGGATGTAAAATTCCGTATAAAAACTTGGCTAACGCTTGATATCATAGGTGTGCGTAGTGTTATTTTTATATATAAGATTAAAAAGCCGTCATATGGTAAATCAGCAAAAAAGAACCCTTATTATTGTGGGACATGTATATGAGGGTTTCCACAATTTGAAACACATCTTCCAAGCACTTCTCTCCTTGAGAGAGTGGTGCTTGGAATCTGAATGTATCAAATTGACTACATTACCTAATGGGTGTACCAAAATGAATTGTAATACAAATAAAAATTAATATCTGGATAACAATTTGCTTTAACGTAACTGACAAATAATTTAGGAAATACAGGGGGCAAAAGTTACGAATTTTTCAATTTTCCATTGATTTTCAATGCTTTTTTGCACTTTCACGTATTTTTTAACCTAACTTAATCTAATCTAACCCAACCTAACCTAATCTAACGTAACTTAACCTAATTCCTATTGAAAATCAATGGAAAATGCAAAAATTTGTAACTTCCCCCTCCCTTCATTTCCTAAAGTTGAAACTGGTGTCAATCGGCTCAGAACACAAAAAATAAGTTAATTGATACCGGATATGACTATATTCATCACTGCCGTCAAACCAAATCGTACCCAATATCTGTACGAGAGCAAAAATACAAAAATTAAATAACTATAACTAAACAATTTAAGTTTGTTTTAAAAGTAAAATTTAAACAATTACGATAGCACAATTCAACTCAAATTTCTTCCATTGCAATTGTACTTATACGTAACCAATACAATAATATCATATACATACACTTCTGGATGCCACTATTTTGTAAAATTAAACAACAGCATTATTATCAGTTTGAAATATACTCTTCTAACTAACAAGGAGACCTCATTTTGTTCATCTCCTACAAAAATACCTAAAAATATTTATTCACATTATCAGATACAACTTTAAATATGTAACATACTTGTATAGCAGTTCATCATAATTTTTAATATTTCCAAAACAAACATCTTCTTTTCGATATACAGATTTTTCTGTAAACAAATCAAATATATTAACACAAGATCAAGTATTGGTAACCAAATCATTGCACAATATATATATATATATATATATATATATATATATATATATATATATTTTACTGCATAATATAAACTTTATTTTTTTTTCAAACAATGTAACACATATATTACTTAATATTTAATATTTGATACAACAAACCATAACTATATCTCTTAATGTGTGTGTAATAATTATAAACAAACATATTTATTTCTACTCACCTTATAAGCAGACATGATAGAAATAAAAGCACACGTGTAACATTTATGAAGTATACGCAAGCGCTTTACACATTTCGGAAATTACTCCATACAAAATAAAGGTAAGACCACACGATTTTTTATAATACAACTACACCTAATATTACAGACGAATTCTCTCAAATAAAGAAATACAGTCAGTATTGGAAGTATATTCAAAACATCTTTCACTTACGAAATTGTGCACAAACAAACAACCAAAAACAGTCCACATTTATTGTTAATTTCCAAAGTTGTTACACGCAACGAGATTTTCTCACAAAACCTTCTTATAGCGGTAATATGTTAAAATGTCCCTTTTGAAATATATTAAATATTTAAGACTTTTTTCAACGAATTAAGTTACATATACTTTAAGATCTGAACGACATTTAATTATGTTACCTATTAAAATGTAACTATTCATACTCTTATAAATATTATTTTTGTAACATTGTATATCAAACAGTTAAATACTATAATAAAAACGTTTAATGCTTCCAAAAATGTAGTTTAGCAACATTTAAAGTTTTAAATGACGATTAGTAAAGATAAACATTAAGATTAAAAATGTTACTTCTTAAAACACATAAGTTTATACTACCGTAAATGACAATTCTTTTCGCCCTTACTCTGATATTGCAGTATTAAAAAATTTCACCACTTGAATTCCTTTGTTTTATAATTTTTATATTTTTCATTATACATATTAACAACATTCAAATCAAACATCCAACGAAAATAAAAACGACGATTTTTAAGTTTAAAAAGATTTTATGCATATATTACATTTCAAACATAATGTTCTTTATTTTCACTAAATAAGAATTATTAAATGATGTTACGATATATTCTGAAACGTGTTGTGACTCTAGCATGACTTTAAATGCGTAGCATTTTCATGTACATACTCCAAAATATGACGATACATTCATTTAACTCTAAAGAAGTATATTTTCATTTCTTCACGACTAAAAAATTGTTTAACAAAATTTTTACCTATAAATAAATATCGTTAACGGCTATCGGGGTGCGTTCTGACCATAGCGATGAGCGAAGCTCAATCGCTAGTTTAATTTACATTAAATAAACAAAACTACTGGAATCTAACAGAAAAAAAATTGCCATTTTGACATGGAAACTCTTATAGAAATCATTTATGTATGTAACACATTCATTTCATCTTGTGATTTAGCCGGTCGTATTTATAGTCCGTTGCACGGTTCTAGAGCTGAAGAGGCAGAGGATGTAAAATTCCGTATAAAAACTTGGCTAACGCTTGATATCATAGGTGTGCGTAGTGTTATTTTTATATATAAGATTAAAAATTATTTTTTACGTTTGACTTTGCGTGTATATTTTTCATAAAAAAGTTTGGATTTTTAAAATTTCGAAGTTTTAAAAAGCTTCTTAACGCATTAAATTTTATTTATAAAATGTGGTGACCTACATTTAAGTCACTGAATAAACCTTCAACGGACATAGAACCAGAGATTCTCTGATGGAACGTTATGCACAAAACGCATTTTCTGCGCGATAAGCTATCGCCACCTTGTTACACGTCCAAACCGCACTAGGCGTCGTGTATGCTTACTACTGTAAGCGGGTTGCCAAGCCAGCTAACAGGGAGATGGGCAAAAGCCAAAAAGCAAAAAGCCCCCGTCAATCTCTGACTTTCCTATTTATACCTCAAGCCATCCATCTTTAAACATGTCTTACTACCTCGCGATATTCACCAATGGTATTCACTCAAACTTTCTTAGTACCGACTGATGGTACCCTCTGCGCAAACACGCTTGTAATTACAATACATCGCCATGTTTGTTCTTACCTGTAAATTTTACAATTACTTTATGGAGAAGCCATTTCTCGTCATCACATTCATTCAGTGGCCACTCTGGACCATTGCACAACTTTCAACGTTTATCTCCCACATGCGCTCATCCTCCTTCCGCAACATTTGCAAAAATAAGTACAGTCTAAGGTCTCATATCCCATATACGTACATGTATTCTCAAAACTGATTGCACAACATTACGAGAACTTTCTATAATCAACAATTAAACATACCAAATCTTTCTCTACATATTTCCTAAAACATTCTATACTTATATCTTCACATCTTCCGGCAAAGATTACTCCTTTATCCTCCAACATTCCATTCCTTATTCAGTAGTCAACAGTAGAAAAACATTGTCGTCCCATCGACACATTTCTCTTCACATTTACATTCATCAGAATCTATTTATTCCAACACCAATGTCTCTATAACATTCAAATACACGTATCTGCATACTGAATGATATTTCTCCTAAATTGCCAGTGGCGTATCACCCACCCACATACATTATGCATATACAAAAAAAACAATTTTTTTTTCGTTCAAACTCAATACACCCTTACTCAAAACACGTAATACACGTCATTATCCATCTTACATACAGGGTGCGTCTCCACAACCTTACACCTCCCCCACAAGGAGATTTTCTTCCAGAAAAGCTCAAAAATACTGGTCCTAAGAGACCTACACAAAGTCAAAAACTAAAACACTTCACAGAGGTCCGCTCGTGAAGCCACAACCCAACTAACGGTGTGTGGTGGAGAGTGGATCCGCTCCGCTCCCCATCACCAAGACAACGATCACACAAAACAAAACTGAGCCGCAGCACCGCCACTACAACTCAGCCGGAGACTATAGGGCCCCGAACCTAAAGTAGGATGGGCAGAAACCACACCCTAAACATGGCCTGGCCGAAAAGCGCTCCAAAACCATGGGGACTGGCGTAGCCGAAAATATCCAAACGCCACCGCCAAAGCGGGGTAAGCATCAAAAAGATACGAGCAGTCGCTCCGCAGCCGATGAGGGGTCAGCCTCGCCAACTACCTACGTCACTCTCACTCCAAACGCAATGGGACTAAACCCGTCGATGCTGGGAGTTCCACAGCCGTGTCCCACGTGACCGCTTCCCAACCCAACACCTGCCTCCTGGTGTCGACATCATGCACTCAATAAAAACACACTCACCCAAAAAAAAAAAAAACAAGCTAACGTCAAAGCCGGTAGAGTTCAAAAGAACAAGTCACAAATCGGTAAATATTTTCGTTAATACGTCAAAATTATCGTAAACATTAAACAAGTATCGTAATCAGTAAAGTAGGCCCGTCAGACTTCCTAAAAACAAAACACCCTAATCTAAATAATCCTAACTATATACGTCGGCTATACCGTAAAGCGGTCGAAGACCAAAATAACCATATTATAATAACCTAAATCTAAAAATGCATATACGTAACTATAGCTATATTTGTATTTACAAAAGTGGAACTAAACAACCGAACTCAGGAACCCAAAAATAACCCTGCGTTAAACACGTAACCAACAAAGTGCCCAACCTCCGCGGGAACGACACGACCAACCCTAAAGCGGACAACAATGCCCCCAACATAATGCCTCAAAACTACAACGCGGTCACTCCGCTATACGTAATGTCCTGCACGACAATTACACTCCTACGCCCTTCACAACACATTTCCGACTTGAAACCCCGTATTTCGATCACCAAAACCTTCAATATGGGACTCAACTCCCCCGTCAAGACCAAGGTCTCACCCTACCTCGACACACCCCTTTGGTTAGTCGCCTCTTACGACAAGCAGTTGGCCTCTGCTGTAGGAAAATTCTAGGGCCGTCCCTACACAGCCAAGTGTGCCCCAAGGACATAAACAAAACAGACAAATTCTGATATAAAAGAAAATAGAAATAGTCATCTCCACACGCCCAATAGTTTTCCGACCAACCTACCAACAGCCATCTGACGGTAGAAGTAAAAAAAAAATTCGATCTATTAGTTCAATAGCCTAACCTACTATATATTCATACTAAAATGTTATCTAACTTAATCGTCTGAGGGTCTGAACTTTAAATCTTTGGCATGCCATATGCCTCTAGAGTCGCCTGAGGCGTCCGATAACTCATACGTCTGATACGAAACTTTTTTCTTTATATAAAACGGTGCAATAAATTTAGGTGCTAATTTCGCGGCAAAATAACGCGACGCGTCCGATAAAACATAATTCTTCCGCCACACAGTATCTCCTACTTGAAAAGTAGCTAATCTTCGTAAGTCGTAATTCCTCTTACTTCTAATATACGCTGCATTCAATCTTCTCTTGATGTCATCATACACTTCTCGAAAAACATTGCCTCTAGCAATTAAAGGTTCTCTATTCGCAAACGCGACGTCATTCAAAGTATCTCCCCCTACGGGTTCTCCATGTCTCGTTCCATCGAGATTCATTTCTCTACCAAAATTCGCAAAATACGGCGTCATTCCAGTAACTTCATGAGTAGCTGTCCTAATTGCACAAGCCACCTTCGCTAAATACTTGTCCCAATTTCTCTGATTGTCTTCAATATACGATGCTAACATAGTCTTCATTACTCGATTAACCCTTTCTGTTGGGTTCGCCTGGGGGTGATAATTTGCATTAAAAATGATCTTGGCGTTATACAATGCCACCATACTCCTAAAGGGTGCACTTCTAAATTGTGATCCGTTATCACATAACACATACAACGGTACGCCAAATAGTAAAAACACATTTTCTTCAATATTTTTCACAACACTCGCGGCCGTAGCCGTACGTAACGGGAAAAATAACACAAACTTCGTAAACTAATCTGACACTGCTAGAACATAACTATAACCACTTTTAGACCTAGGAAGAGGTCCCACAATATCTGTCGAAATCATTTGCCACGGCTTATCGATAACTGGATGCTGAGTCACCAGTCCTGCCGGTAATCGCTGTTCGAGTTTATGTGCTATACACACTTCACATTTATTCACATAGCGTTTCACATCACTTTTTAACTTAGGTCAATAATATAATTTCGAAATACGTTCATATGTCTTGAATATTCCTGCATGCCCTGCAGTGGGTTCATCATGGTACTTTCTCAACATTTCACCACGCTTCGCTTTCGGAATAACTTCACGCCAACTTTCCGCGTCTTCACGTAAATTCGGATAACTACACGTCACATGCTTATATAGCTTCCCATCTTGAACTCTCCATCTTGGATACGCTATCGGTCGATTCTCAATACATCTCTTCATTCTTTCAATCCATTTATCTTCTACAATATCTTCTTCTTCATTGTGGTCTCCGCCGGTAATGTCGCTGTCGGTATTATCTTCACTAGACGTTTCCTCAATAACGGGAACTGATCGCGATAGAGTATCGGGTACTACATGATCTCTACCCTTCCTATGTATAACTTCAAAATCATACTGTTGGAGCCTAACTGCCCATCGAGCCAAACGTCCTGTCGGATCCTTCAAATTATGTAACCATACTAAGGATGCATGGTCCGTAATAACGGTAAACTTAACTCTTTCGATGTACGGTCTAAGCTTCTCTATCGACCATAACACTGCCAGACACTCCTTCTCCGTATTCGAAAACTTCCGTTCGCTACGCGTCAATGATCTGCTATTATAACATATAACCTTCTCCACTTCATCAATAGTCTGAGTCAAAACTGAGCCGATTCCATAATCAGATGCGTCAGTTTGAATCGAAAACGGTAAACTAAAATCTGGACACGTCAAAATAGGTGCTGTCACTAAACAATTCTTAATAATATCCATCGCTTCACCACATTCTTCCGTCCACTCAAAGCGTACATTTTCTTCAATAATTTCGTAAGAGGTGCGATAATAGACGAAAACTGCGCCATACAACGCTGATACCATGATGCCATACCGATAATTCTTCTGATTTCCGTCGCTGTAGTCGGAACCGGGATCTTCAAAATAGCTTCAACCTTCTGGGGATCAACTGATAAACCGGTAGAATTTACCACATAACCCAAATAACGCAATTCGTCACGACAAAAGGAACACTTGTCCTTGCTCAACGTTAAACCTGCCCGTTCAAAACGCTTAAACACTTCCGTTAACACTTCAATATGTTTCTCAAACGTCGGTGTACAAATTATAGTGTCATCAAGATAAACAAACACATAAGGTTCCAATTCTGAACCAATAACACTATCAATTAATCGTTGCCACGATGCCGGTGCATTAACTAAGCCAAAAGGCATTCTCTTAAACTGATAAAGACCCCTATTGGGTACCGTAAAAGCCGTAAACTCTTTTGAATCCTCCGCCATTGGCAGTTGCCAATACGCAGACTTAATATCTAAAGACGAAATAAACTTCGCGTCACGAAGACGATCTAAAATTGACGAAACGTAAGGAATAGGATAAGCATCCTTCTCCGTAACCTTATTCAACTTGCGATAATCTACACAAAACCTATATTTCCCGTCCTTTTTTTACCATAACAATAGGACTAGCCCATGCACTACTCGATTTCTCGACCACTCCAAGTTTCAACATTTTCTCTAACTCATCATGAATATGTTTCTGCATAAATGGTGATACACGATAATACCTTTGCTTAACCCTAGAATACGGGACTGGTTTTAGTATACATGATTACGGGACTATCGTAAATTTTACTACATTGTAGAAAAAATGCAAAACTTGAAATGAAACTTTATTCTAAAAAACTGTAACAAAAGAGGTAGCTTAATTAATATTTATACAAAGGTTTAAAATAATAAAACAACTGTTTTTTGTTAGTTTCCAGAACATATAGTACAAATATCTCCGCGATGTTCTCCACAAATCGGCTTTTTACACTCCTTCCAATAATTGGTAGTCATGCGCCTTTTTATGCTAGGACAGTAGTAGCAAGTCTTTCTTTTCTTTTCTTGAGGAGTGTTAGTAACACCTGCTGGAAATATGCCAAGGATTTCACCAATATTTTGTCGAATATTTCGCCGCAAAGTTGGAGTATTATATCTGTGCATCATCCATGGCTTAGCAAGAGAAAGTCCTAAATCGATCATGTATTGGTACCTTGAAACTGGTTTTTGACCTTTTTTTAGTGTATTAAAGGTGTAAATGACAGATGAATTTATGCTGGCCATATTTATAATTCCATAAAACTTACACATTGGCCATCTTCGGGTTTTCCTGCTTGAACTCATGTTTGAACACATTTGATCAAAGGTGTCCACACCTGCTTTTGTCTCATTATAGTTATGAATTATTACTGGTTTACCGGTTGTGATTTCAATCTCAGCCCCTTCATGCATTGTTGAAAGTAATAAAACTAGTTTATTCTTTTTTGGCATGTAAGATATCAGTGTCTTCTTTTGGTCAAAACAAAACATTGTCGTACTAGAGTTTCGTCCTTTTAGATCCAAAAACTCCTTGGGTATTTCTTTTTTATTTTTGTGCATTGTTCCAATTATAGTTAATTTATACGAATCTTGTAATAACTGGTCAGCAAGGGAAACTGATGTAAACCAATTATCCACGGTAATGTTGCGATTTGTACCATGAACTGATTTTGTTAATTCTTTCACAAAGAATTCGGCAAGTGGTAAATTATTGGTGTCTGTTTTTTTTTTCCCACATAGGGAATTGCGTCTACCATGTACTTGGTTGAAGAATCGCATACCATCACGATTTTTATCCCATATTTTGCAGGTTTGTTAGGTATATACATCCTAAATGGACAACGTCCCCGAAATGCTAAAAGCTGTTCGTCAATTGTCAGATATGAAGATGGAGTATACGATGTTCTACACAACTCAATAAAAATATCCCACAATTCTCGAATGTGTGTAAAAGGATCCTCTATCTTTCGCTCTTCTCTCGTTTCCTTTTCATCGAACCGAAGACAGTTAATCAGAAATGAAAACCTATTGCAATTCATGCATGACCTATAAAATGTACCAGAAATAGTACTATCAAACATATGAATTGCTGATAAATGATTGTCTTTTTTTGCAGCGGAGAAAACTGAAACACCAAATAAAGCTATTAACTCTTCCTTTGAGGTTGCAGAAACATTCTGGTGGACAGTGTAGTTTGGGGCCTCCTTGGCAATTTGTGCGTTGGTATGTTTTAAAATAATGTTCAATATATTGGCAGAAAAAAATGTAAGAAATATTCATCCAGATTAGAGCAGTCTTTTACAGCTCCTCTAGGACCCGATATAAAATGTATATTATTTCTAGCGGCCGTTCTTTTGGATTTTTTAGGCAGTTCCGTTGACCATTTATGGGCATTTTTGCCCTTTAAACTCTTGTTTTTAAAGTTTATTACATATTTTAAACGGGTACGCACTTGTGCTAAGGGAATATTATCCTCACCAGAATCAAGATTGAGACTAGCCTCTCTTTCTCCTTCATATTGATTTAAGCTTTGGTCTTGTTGAAGAGGACAATCAACTGACTCATCATTTTCAACCTCATTGTCAGAGCTGCGATCGGAATCATACAATTCAACTTCCAGATTATCCTCTTCGAGATCACTATCGATGTCATCAAAAAGCTCTGAATCACTTTCCTCATAATTCGAACCGCTTCATCCTCCAGTAGTTTTTCAGTCAAAAACTTCTGAGTTGACATCTAAATAAAATTAAAAATAAATAAACTTAATAAACTAAGTAAAAAAAACAAATAGTCTTACCTTTTGCTATACTTCAAATTGACACACGCAAATATAACCAGTTTAAAATAAATATACAAATTAACGGGACATTCGTAAAATTTACGATTCAGTCGCTAAAAAAACCGCTTTATAGATAAAAATCAGCACAACCGCACTGTCCAAAGAAATACTAAACTAGAAGCTACTTAGCTGTGCATGTGCATGCGTTAACCGAAAGTAGGCGAAAAAACACGAAGTTTCAGGTGCGTCGTAAAATTTACGAATCACCCGTATTCTAGGGTTAATAGGCTCACTATTGGTCCTAATTCGGTGCTCTACTAAATTTGCGCATCCTAACTCTTTCTCCTTAGTCCTCACAAAATAATCCTCAACTAAATTGTCTAATAAATTCAATTGATCGGTAGTCAAATCTAAACGTGAATGTATTACTAAATCCCTAGTCTCTAAAATTTCAATTTCACTTAAACTTTCAAACTGCCATTCACCTCTACGAAAATCAGGTACAATACCTGCCTTTTTCCAGAAATCCCATCCTAAAATCATCTTATGTCTTATATCGGGTACAATAATCACGTCCATTATAACAATTTTTCCTCTAATTTCAATTGGAATCGTCACAGTGCCACCAGATAACACTTTCTGGCCATTCGCCACAACACACGTAGTCACACGCTTACTTCTACACCTAACTCCTAACCTTTCTAAGCTATTCCAACCTTTTACTCCCAAAATCGTTCTAGAAGAACCACTATCCAAGAGTGCTAACATAGACTGACTATAAACACTAACATAAATAAATGGTCTCTCATCTGAAGCCTGATTGTCAAACATATAATCCAATAAAACTTTATTTTTCGAAAACGTTACCTCTGCCTTATTTCGAGAACTATTATAAAATATAGCCCACTCTACGAAAATTTCGGAAGACAATATGCGACTGTCTATTGCCTCCCTTCCCCATTTCCCTGATTACGTGAAAATTGTGAACATTTAGGACATGTCCTAACGGTAAAATCTGTCTTACCACATCGATAACAATACATACTCTTTTTCGGTACCTGACATTGAACTGCTTTATGATTTCCTTGCTTGCAATTCCAACACAACAAGGGTTTCGCCACATTCATAATCTTTCTGGACCCAGACGGTTTCACTTCCACTCTCTCCAATACCTTAACTTCGTCACCTTTCACAACATTACGGGACTCACTCACACTCTCTACCTCACGTACATATGCTAAATCGGTCTCTAAATCTGACTTTCGCCTACTCGGGGGTACGTAACTATCCATTGCTTGTATACGTTCTTCAATTAATTTCCCATACTTAATTAAATCACTAATAGTACCAATTTCGGTAAGTCCTAATTGAGTCTGATAAATAGGAGGGATATTTTTACATAAAATTCTTAATTGTTTATCCTCAGATAACTCTTCATTAAGTCGCGAAAATAATGTGCGCATAATCGCAATATAGATACCCATAGGTTCGTCAGACGCCTGTGTGCGTCGCTTAATTTCCTCGATTAATCTTTCATCGTAATCACTTGGCTGGAATTGCAATCGCAAAGATTCCACCAATTCACCCTATGTCCTAACCTCTTTCCTAATTCACCTAACATAAATAAGTGCGGTTCCGGTAAACAAATCTAAACATTCTGCAAACAGTTGTTCATCTTTAACATTACGGGAGATTTGTAACTCACTAATTCTCTCCAAAAATGCATTTAACGACAAAGACTTAATGTCACCTGAAAAATAGATGTTCCACTTGCATACGGGAACACTTTTCGCTACAGTCATAATAGGCGCTACGTTTACTAAAGGGTGAACTATTGGTAATTCAGTCTTAAAACTGGTTGATGGTGAAGCCATCACGTCATCAGTACTTGTCCCTACATTAGCGAGAGTCCTAACTACTACTTGCCTATCTAAAATTTCATAATTCGAAACTAAAATTGCCATACTCGTAATGAAATCCTCTTTCTCTTTATTTTCTACATCAGTTTTTGCCACAGCATTATTAATTCTATTAAAAATATACTTAAATTTTGTTTCAATAGTCGCTATAATTTTTGTAGTCACGTTACTTTGTAATTCATCAATTAATTTTTCAATTTCTAACTTAGATTCATTAATAGCTAACCTATCAGTATCAAATTCAAACGGGGGGGGGTCGCGTACTTGCCCTACCCGCAGCTTCTTCACTATAAATACTCCTAAGTGTTTTTCGTAAAGCCGTAATACCTAAGGAAGCATCACCTCCCCTAATAGCTATCTCATTCTTAATCTCATTCAATGTCAAACAATCACTATGGATCTTATAACCCATCTTGTCAAATACAGGTTTCCCAAAATACTTCAAAAATATCCTAAACAACTCGTCAATACCACCAAAACATCTTTCAGAACAAAGGGATTCACTTAATACACAATAAGCTCAAAGTCACAGGTGTAAATACTTAAACACTAATTGTCTCCTCACAAAAAAAAATTGCCACGACTCAACATTCACTAATCGCACAAGTCCAATCGATAATTCGTCAACAATCAGTAATTTAAACTTCAGGATCCAAAATTCTACTAAAATATTTCTTCAAACATCAAAATTAGGTCACGGTTCATTCTCGAGGGCCCCACGTTGGTCGCCAAATAATTATGTTACACGTCCAAACCGCACTAGGCGTCGTGTATGCTTACTACTGTAAGCGGGTTGCCAAGCCAGCTAACAGGGAGATGCGCGTGGTCGAAATAAGAAGTAAAATGAATGATTAATACGCTCAAACACCTTACACCGATATTCAAACAGCTCAGTCCGGGAAAATATGTCTCCAGGCGCCACCACAATCGAAACTTTGCTAAAATAATTGTCTTTAGCTGGGTGTTAATTAACCCTACTTGATCGTGGAAAGTAGGATTGTGCTTACTCAGTAAACTCTTACACGAGGGTCCTACAACAAACACTCGTCCCAAACAATTCAACTCAAACTCAAATATATTTAGTACTACCCAGGTTATTAGAAACTTTTTGAATACACCTCGTAAACCAAAATTTCCAAAGCAAAATTTATCACTCAAATTTAACTGCATTCACGTAACCAACAGTTATAAAAAAAAAACTGAAATACATGGGTCGTCACAAACTTCCTGATTGTACCCTGTACATCCAGAATACCAAAGTTATAACACGTTAACTGAATATTTTCTACGTATCCCTCGTATACATATAAAGTTAAATTTCTACTTATTAATGAATAAAATAGCTCTTCATTCAATGATCGATAATTAATTTTTTTTTAAATTCCTAACCAAAAGAAAAGCAATGTCATCGGCTTAATAATTGATACCTCTGAATCGTATGGGACATTCGTAAATATGTAAGTTCTCAAAACTCCACCTCTTAGTTATACTTAATGAAATTTTTAAATCAACAGCTGATCCGTCATTAGTGTACTGCGTTAAACGAAACTAACATGAAAATCTTCTTTTTAAAATTAACCTGGCAAATATAACCTTTCAGGTTGTTCATTAATCTTAAAACCAAAATATGCAAAGTCTACATTTAAATTGTTGAAAACTAGGTCACCAATTAAGTAAACGCCACAAATGTGTCTCATAACTGGCTAAATAAACAACAGAATGAAAGTTAACGATAAATATATATATATATATATATATATATATATATATATATATATATATATATATATATATATATATATATATATATATATATATATTGTCCTGCACAACAAAAAAAACAAATGTTTACATACACTACAACAGCGTGGTTGAGAAACCAACCCACCACATCACTGTCAATACAAATTTGCGTTTCTGCAAAAATTCTTACTACTAAAACCGCCAATACAACATAACTCGAGACCGATAACCTTTTTCCTTCTACACTAATTAATTAAAAAAAAGAAATTACACAACAATACGCAAATAAAATAACCAAAAAGATAATCGTGCTCAACTGAGTTTTCAAAGTTCTTAAATGTAATTCTTACTTAAAGACTGTCCATTCATCCATCGCTTTTCTTTCTTCTCTCTTCCCGTAAACCAATTATTTGTAGTCCATGTGTAGTTAGTATAGGGCGGGTTCTGGACCAGTTCAAGGTCACTCGCCCTCTGGTGGTGAAAAACGTAAGCTTTTGGAGCTCTTTCAAGGTCAAAGTTTAGGCGGTAAATTTAAATGTTGGAGCTGGTCAAGGTCAAAGCTAAAAATAGAAGTTGCAAGGTAATCATAAATCTAAAAATAGTTTTCAAGGCCAGAGGTTATTGACCTGCGGTGGTGTCACATTACATTTCTTAGAAATATAAAAACGTCAAGGTGAAAAGCTAAAAATAGAAGTTGCAAGGTAACCATTCTTAGAAATCTGAAAGTTTTTTGAGTAGGTTAGCAGTTTTGAAAGGATGCATGTTTATAATAAAAAGGCTTCTCCGGGATTGCATGATTCAGTAAACTTTTTATTGCTAGAAATGGTGAAAGTAATAAGAATTATAAGAAGAGAAAGAAAGAAAGAATTATTAAGTATTGATGAGAGAAAGAAAAGACTCGAGGTGTTAATCAAGGAAATAAAAAAATTGAGGGTAGATTTAGAGCTGTATGAGCTAAAAAAGAAAATGATGCAACTTCGAGTGAATGTGCCATGAAAAGTATGAAATAAAGGTGCATTGTAATTTGAATGAAAGACGCTTTAGCAAATAAGTAATTATAGTAGTGCATGTTATATTGCATAAGGAAAAGGCACTTCAACAGTATTCATTTGAAAAAAAAAATAAAGTGTGTGTAGGCATAGCAGAAGAAAAAAGTGAAAAAAGAGAAATTTAAAATAAGTTTCCGTATGGTTTTAATTAAATTTATATATATATATATATATATATATATATATATATATATATATATATATTATAAACGAGTTTCTTATCATGATTTATTAAATTATACAAATTATGTAGGAAGAAATGACACATAAAACTTATATTACAAAGAAAGAAAAGGTGAATAACATTATCCTGTTATATGAAATGTAGAAGTCAGCAAAAATATGTATTTTAAAATAAATAAATATACTCTTTTTATCATATCAGTTTAATTTTTAACTCTCTTTAACTTTAAAAATTCTGAATTTTTGTATATAGACTAAATAAATAACAGCGCAAAGGATAGCAGTTAAAAAAATTCGGAATTTAAAAAATTTCAAAACAAATAGTCTTGTGAAAATAGTACATAAAGGTTGTAACTTGCGTACATTTATAAATCATAACAAGCTAGTCCTTTAGTCAAAAATTTCAATTTTTTGCATGTAGACTAAACAAATAACAGCGCAAAAGATAGCAGTTAAAAAATTCTCAAAACTAACAAAATGTGAAAAAAAAATTTTCAATTATTAATGACAAAGTTTGTAGTTAGTAAGTACAGAAAAGTTGAAACTTGCACAAATGAATAAATCATAACACTTTAGTCCTTTACCCAAAAATTCCAATTTTTTGCATGTAGACTAAACAAATAACAGCGCAAAAGATAGCAGTTTCAAATTCCAAAAATGTGGAAAAACTTTGAACTTCCAACTAGCGCATGTGTGCTTAATAATTGCACAATCAGAGTAATGTAAGCGCTAAATATAGACTGTCTTGTAACGTGTACAAGCGTTTTTCAAAGCAAAATGCTTGCATTATCCTGTTTTTTTTCTTTATGCAGTTTAAAGTGTTGTTTTATTGAAAATTTTGGTAATTGTTGCAAAAATCAATCAATTTTAACAACGTGAATGCTTGTACAAAATTGTGTATGTTTTAGTAAGTGGAAAAAGTAGTTTTTTTTGCTTAAAATCAGGATCTCAATTTAGTGGGCCAGTTTTATTATTTTTTGGTTAATTAATTAATTAAATGGATAAAATGTCACTTATAAAATGCAATAATGTTAAAAAAAATTTTTTTTTTCTGAGAATTAGGTGCAAATTTTTAATTTTCAGGAGCGCATTTTTCTAGGACTTATTCTAACTATAAATAAAAGAAATGTAGAATGATATGCAAAAGTGCAAGTTGTGTTGCATAAGTAATTGGCGTGCATCTTTTATTAAAAAAATTTTGAATGTCCGCACTATTTACACAAAAAATTCGAGATATATAAAATCATATGTATATTTCCAATGATATACTGCAATTGAATATCTTATTTTTTATGCATTAAATTCATATTTTTAGAGGTTATGTTTCAAATGAAAATTTTAACACTTAACCTTTTCTTCACTTATAACTTCGACTTAACTTTCTTTATGTGTTAATGAAAAATAATAAAGTATAAAAAAATTTTTATTGAAAAAAAAGATCACAACACTACTTAGTACCTAATTATAAACTAACTTAAATGTCTAAACTATCCAATATTCTTAACGCATTTTGTGTATTTTTAATGTTCTGTCGTGCAACTTGTAAGTTGTTGTTCGCTGCAGCCAACTCACTATTTAATCGCTCCACTTTTGTCACTTCCGATTTTTCAGAATTAATGTATGTTGATAAAATGTTCTGCAACCACCTAACACTTTTTATTTTAAATTGCTGCAAGTCTGTAGGATCCTGAGATATTGCTTGTGATGGTGGTGGTGAACACACTGGTCGTATTAATTCTAAATTTTTTCCTCCATATTGGAGGAATGTAGTTGGCTGCGGTGGTTGTAGTGAAGCTTCAATTCCTCCATATTGGAGGAGTGTAGGTACCTGCAGTGGTGGCGGTGAAGCTACAACTGTGGTTGCGGGCGTGATGCTACAAAATAATTGGTTTGGTTAATAATATATTTATTAAGGAAATCACCACATAAAAACAATACATTAAGCAAGGAATATTTACTTTTCAAAAAACCTTGCAAGGTCGTCGTCCTCTACATCACTGTCGCGTATAGAGATGATTGGTATCTCATTTTCACTTACAAGTGGCTCAACTTGTTTTGACCCCCACACTAATACATCTTGCAGTATGTTGGCTTTCTTCTTTTGTAGTGACAGTTTTGAGAGTTTGCTGTTTGATGCCATTTTGTCTGTATGGTATGTATGTAACTACTGAATATTGAAATAAAATTATTATTATATACATGTAAATTTGTTAACGTGTACAAAAAAAAGTGGAAGTGGTTACTATTGAGCTGTGCAAGCAAAGGTGATGAATGCATCATAATCTAGACATGAAAAGGTATTTTATGCCATGTCAGCAATGTTAGGTTATTAGATATTACCAGTAAACGTCCACTAAAGATAATACCAAAGAAAGTGCAATATCTGCATTTTTCTGAACTGAAGCTCTTGAGAATACGCAATCTAAAGGCAATGAACTAAAGAGTGTGAAAGTATCAAATTTCATTTTCATATAAGTCGAGTTTTTGTATGCTGCATAAGGTCAAATACAAGTTATAACAAGTTTGTGATATTAAACCTTGAATGGGGGGCTTATATGACTATATAAACCGATAAACAGCATTTCTGTACCAGTCAGTATATTGCACTCGTAATATTTGTAATTGTAAACCTAAAGTACTTCTATAGTTACTTAAATTATTATTTTTTTACATATCAGTTATAATAAATAAAATATTTGCTACAAGTCCATGACTGTGTGATCGTGTGTGCTTCATATTTTTGCATTGTTGGATACAGTTTTGAAGGTAACTATGAGTGAGGTTGTACCACGTAGTAATGATATTGTTAATTTAACAACACGTATTATTCCATTGTTAAAAACCAAAACTGAATTTGTAAAGCACATGCGTATAATTAACACTAATATTAAGCTATTCCAAGATATAATTCAAAATAAAATTTATATAGAAGCAAGTGAAAATTTGCTTAAACTTGAAAGTAATTTATCATTGTTAAAGTGTTATCTTGTGAGACTTAAACGGTTAAAGAACGCTTCAGAGAAAACAGGTAGTGGAATTGTCACTAAAAAACGTACACATAAATTAGGTTGGTACTCTATAGATTCATGTTTTAATGGTAGGTTACTTACAGGCATTATAGTCAATATAGCAAACATTAAGGACCCTTTTATTTTTTTACAAAATGCATACAATAGTTTTGCACGAAAGGTTAAAGTAATGCTAAGGCAAACGATGCTAAAGGTCAATGTCATTTTAGCCTGCAATTTCATGCAACCTCAAAATCATGTTATCGAGTTGAAGCCATTAAAAATTATGCCATCGATATTTCCACCAATTTGCGTGAGTGGTATAACAATAACGTTTATTACAAATTACAAAAAAATTAGAGGAGTTTTCCGAAAGGGATTCCGGTTGGGCATTACACGAAGTTTTACATTTAAAGGTGAATATTAATAGCTATACTCCATTTAGAGGTGGCCTTTCGACTTACGTTAAAGTTCCTTACTTCATAGCAGTAAAGCATGCGGTAGTGAATGTTAAGAACGATGACGAGCATTGCTTCCTGTGGGCCGTTGTTTCGGCATTATACCCAGTGCAACTTCATTCGGATAGAGTTTACAGTTATCCTCATTTTAGAGATGTTTTGAATTATGATTCAATTCCCTTTCCCATTGAAATAGATGATGTAAAAAAATTTGAAAAATTAAACAACCTCTCCATTAATTTGTTTTGCATTCAGGGGAAAGGTGTATTACCTCTAGTATTAAGTGTAAATCAAGAAAATAGTGTCAGGGAATCTATAAATCTTTTAGTACTTTCGCCTAACTATCATTCTGCGGGTTCTACTGCTGATGCTATTAATACAAAAAATAATACTGTTTATCATTTCGCGTGGATTAAAAATATGTCAGCTCTTTTTTTCTAAACAACTATCGAATAGGGAGCACAAGAAATTTATTTGTTATCGATGCTTGAACCACTTTTCCTCAGATCACTCTCTGCCATCAACTTAATCAATGTTCAGCCAGGATGCCTACCGAAGCGGAAATGTTTCTGCAGTTCAAAAATTTCGCATTTCAGGAAAAGGTACCGTTTGTAATTTATGCGGATTTAGAAAGTATTTTAGAAAGGTGTACAAATTTAAACGGGGTAATACTCCAAATATATTCCCTTCAGCATTGCTTACTACTTAACACGTTCGCTACCAGCCGTCTCATATATGAGCCACAGCGATTTTTGTCACAGACCAGCGTCTCACATACGAGCCAGGTGCTCGATCGTACTCAATGGATGTGTAAATCGTTTGGGCTACAGATAGTGGCTTGAAATTTTGATGCGGTCTGTGGATAGGTCCGACGCATAAGTGCGTCGCTTGGTCTCAGATAAAAATAAAAATTATAGTTTTGGTGGGAACGTTTATGTGACAACACGTGCGTTGTTTTGGCTCCATGATTTTTCATTATGTAAGTGGTTTTATTTTATAAAGCATTTATAATTGAACTGTAGAGCATGCCAGACATCTTTATGAACAAAATTTTACGCTGAAACGGCATAAATACTGAACACATTCAAACAATAAGTTATGTTATCAGAACACCTGTTTTTTAGGTTAAGTACCATATGATCTGTTCTGTGAAAGAATATCGTGTCTGTTGATCCCGGTCGCGCCTACATTGAGCTCATTTATTTGCTGCGGGTAATCCTTTATATTTTATTGTTATTACGTGAATGTAAGCAATGTGAGTAATACCCTAAAATTCAACATCTCAAAATTGAATTGCAGGTGTCCTACATGATGTCACGTTTTCTGACAGAAGATGACCTTCAAGCTGAGGCCTATGCAATTATGAATGCATCAAGTGGTGAGGAAACACCTGAAGAACCGTTTCAAAACTCTGGCAGTAGTTGGCATCCATCATCTGAATCGGATTCCAGCAATGAAAATGTAGTTAGTGGTGAGGAGTATGAACATTGTGATGTTAGTAATAGCAATGAAAACGATTTACACAATCCACCAGCCATCGAAAGGCTAGCCACGATCGAAGATATTTCATGTGACAGAGATCAACGAACAACCGAAAATTCATGACTTTACGGGAATTGAAGGTATAAAAGTGAATATTCCGGCCGATTCTTCTGCATCTGAGGTATTTGGGCTTCTGTTTGATGACGCTCTAATCGGGAAAATATGTGATTGGGCTAATCTTCGGGCAATGGAGATTGTGGGAAATGTATTGCAGAAGCATTCTACAATGAACAGGTGGAAGCCACTTTCTTCTGAAGAGTTCCGCCGTTTTATTGGACTTTGCATTCTAATGGGACAAACAAGAATGCCCAGCATCAAGCACTACTGGAATACTAAGCCACTCTATGCCCATCCAGTTTTTGGCAGAGTAATGTCAAGAAACAGATTTGAACAGATTTTGAGGTGCTTGTGTTTTTACAAGAGTGAAGATGAAAAAACATCCCGTTTACACAAAATCGAACAGGTTGTGAACCACGTTAGAGGAAACATACAGAAGCTTTATTACTTTGGCGTGGGCGATTGGTATTCCGTCAGTACATTCCAAACAAAAGTGCAAAATACGGGATAAAGTTATATGACCTTTGCACTCCTGATGGTTACATACTTGATTGTCTGGTATATACTGGAAAAGGAACAGTCGACGGGAATGAAGGTCACGCCCAATCAGTAGTTACGAAACTATGCGAGCCATACCTTGATAAGGGTCACACGTTGTACATGGACAACTACTACAATAGTGTGAAGCTGGCAGAGTTCCTACATAAGCGTAAGACTCATGTAGTAGGAACTCTGAGAAAAAATCGAAAAGGGAACCCCAAGAAAGTTATTTCATGTAAACTGCGCAAAGGAGAAATGACTTTCCAAAGGAAGAGGAATGTCATGGTTTTGAAATGGAAGGATAAGCGTGAAGTCCTTCTTATATCGACCTTACATAAACTGGACGTTGGAGAAGTTGTCGATAAGCGAGGAAAAAAGAAAATGAAGCCAACCGTGGTGATTGACTATAACAGGAATATGTCTGGAGTCGACAGGAGTAACCAGATGTCATCCTATTACACCACTCCCAGGAAGCTGTCAGGTGGTACCTGAAGGTGTTTTTCCATTTCGTGGACATATGCCTATGGAATGCAACTCATCTGTACAACAAATTAATTCGGAAAAAGCTGTCGTTCCTTCAGTTTAGAGAGCTTGTTGTAATTGACTTCCTAAAACAAGCCCAGGAAAAAGTCAAAACTACCCCAGGGAACCAGCATTATCCAAAAAAGCAGGATAAACGCAGAAGATGTAGAGTATGCTCTGCAAACAAAAAGAGATCACAGACTTTCTACGTTTGTGAGATTTGTAAGGATAAAGACGGACAAATGATTGGCCTTTGCGTGGACAATTGTTTCCAGGAATACCACGAAGGCTCTAAGGATTAAGTATCCTCTCGAGTGTTTTTCTGGTCTTATGTTTTTCGCCAAAGAATTTGACTGTTTATTATTTTGTTTTTTATTTGTATCTTTGATTTTTGCCTGCTTTGTTTTTCACCAAAGAATTTTATTGTTTTTGTTATCTTTTCTGATATTTAGGATTACTCTCTTTGTATTTTGATGCAAATAAGGATTATTATGTACTTTGCATAGTGTACTCTTTTGCGATGTCTCATATATGAGACACTTGGTCTATTCTTCGCTCGATCACAAGTCAGGTCGTACCATAGACCGACGTCTCATATATGAGCCAGATCAGAAATGCTCAGAAATTTCTCAGAAAGTGCATTCTTAACCTATAATCACTAAAATGTACATGAAACTTGGTTTATAAAATGATAATATCGCAAAATAAAAAGTTAGTCTGTGGCGACACACACATTTTTAACCCGTGGTAGGGAACGTGTTAAAGTGTTCATACAATGATTCTTTATCTCGATTTAGGCTTTATAGAGGAAATGATTGCACTCAATGGTTTGTTAAAGAGCTTCAAAGTATTGCACATTGGAGCACCGAAATCATCATTAAAATAATTCCTATGGGTACTTTAACTCCCAATCAGGTTGAACACTTGGAAAGCACCACGATTTGTCACATTTGCGAAAAACCATTTACAGATAATGATGTAAAGGTTAGAGACCATAACCATTTTACTGGAGCGTTTCGAGGAGCATCACATGTAGGGAACGTGTTAAAGTGTTCATACAATGATTCTTTATCTCGATTTAGGCTTTATAGAGGAAATGATTGCACTCAATGGTTTGTTAAAGAGCTTCAAAGTATTGCACATTGGAGCACCGAAATCATCATTAAAATAATTCCTATGGGTACTTTAACTCCCAATCAGGTTGAACACTTTGAAAGCACCACGATTTGTCACATTTGCGAAAAACCATTTACAGATAATGATGTAAAGGTTAGAGACCATAACCATTTTACTGGAGCGTTGCGAGGAGCATCACATCAGACTTGTAACCTAAACTATAAAGACTCCCGCATCCTACCGGTTGTGTTTCATAATTTGTCAGGTTATGATCGTCATTTCGTCATTAGAGAATTGGCTACTATTCCCGGTGCGATTTCACTCCTACCCATAAACAAAGAAAGATATATCTCTTTCACAAAAGTAATAGAAGGTAGTCAAATTAAGTTTACATTTATTGACTCTTTCAGATTTATGAGTAGCAGTATTGAAAAGTTATCAAACTATTTGGAAAATAGTAAAAAAGTTATTACCCGAGCTAATTGTAACAATGAAGAAGAATTTTCTTTACTAGTTCGCAAATGTGTGTTTCCTTATGAGTATATTGATACGTGGGATAAATTAGACGAAACCAGGCTACCTCCCAAGGAAGCGTTTTTTAGTCATCTTAATAACGACGGAATCAATGATGTTAGTTTTGCACATGCGGTTAATGTTTGGAACAAATTTCATATTAGATCGTTAGGGGAGTACTCAAATTTGTATTTAAAAACAGACGTTCTACTTTTAGCTGATATTTTTGAAAATTTTCGGCAAACTTGTTTAAGTACTTACAAACTTGATCCTCTGCACTATTGTACAGCCCCCGGTTTAGCATTCGATGCTATGCTTAAAATTACACAAGTTAAGTTAGAACTATTTACCGATATTGATATGCTAATGTTTATTGAAAGAGGAATTAGGGTGGTGTGGCTCAATGTTCTAATCGGTATGCTAAAGCTAACAATAAGTACATGGGGGAAAAATTTGATCCCACTTCCGAAAGTGTGTATTTAATGTACTACGACGTAAATAATTTATACGGAGCCACCATGTCAGAATTTCTACCATTTGGTGATTTTTCTTTTGTTGATAATTTTGAAACTTTAGATTTAATAAACCATCCCGATGATTCGGAAATTGGCTATATAGTCGAGTGTGATTTAGACTATCCCATAGAATTACATGAGAGTCACAGTGATCTACCATTGGCACCCGAACATATGGTTCCACCCGTACCTGATTCAAATTCTAAAATAAAAATTTAATTACTTACATTGTATCCAAAACGTAATTACGTAATTCATTACAGAAATTTGAAAGTATATTTAAAATATGGATTAAAGTTGGTAAAAGTGCATCGTATATTACGTTTTCAGCAATCACCATGGTTAAAAAAATATATCGATTTAAATACAACCATGCGTCAGCAATCTCAAAATGAATTTGACAAAAATTTTTATAAATTGATGATTAATAGTGTTTTTGGGAAGCTGATGGAAAATGTACGTAAATATAAGGATATACGTTTAGTAACAAAATGGGATGGTCGCTATGGTGCTCGTGCTTACATATTAAAATCAAATTTTCATAGTTGTACAATATTTAGCAATGATATGCTCATCATTCAAATGAACAAGCTGGAAGTATATCTAAATAACCCCATATATGCAGGCTTCAGTGTTTTAGACGTTTCAAAAACTTTTTTATACAATTTTCATTATGGTTACATCCTACCTAAGTTTCCAAATAATGCCAAGCTCTTGTACACAGATACAGATAGCCTTATATACGCAATTTCGGTTCCTGATATTTATGAGTACATTAAAGAAGACATTGATAAATTCGATACATCTGACTATAGTCCTGAAAATATCTTTGGAATTCCATTAGTAAATAAAAAAGTCCCCCCGGCTTAATGAAAGATGAAAATCATGGCGCAATTATGTTGGAATTTGTAGGACTTCGTGCAAAAATGTATGCTTACACTGTTGATAAAGTAGTTGTAAAAAAATCAAAGGCTTCTACCCATGCAAGCGTCAAACAGATCACGATAAATGATTATAAACATATTTTGTTTGATGGTAACGTAATAAGGCGATATCAACATTTGATAAGGTCAAAGAGACATGATGTGTTTACAATCAAACAGAATAAAGTAATACTTAGTCCTTACGATGATAAACGATTGGTAAATTTCAATTTCACTGATACTAGACCTTGGGGATTTAACTTTACATAGCATTTTATTCCTCTTCTGTTTCAGAAAAAACAATCATTATGAGCAGTCTCGAAAACAAACTGCATGATGAACTATGGTACAGTAGTGATCAAATCTACAGAAAGTACCTGAAGCGTTCTTTGATGGGGAAGTGTTCCTCTGAAAGCTTTGTATTGAATATACTACAACATACTCCTGATGAGTGTTTTAACTGGTGTGCTATAAATTCAAAGTGTGCAAATGAAGTTATTATTAAGACATTATTTGATAAAAAAATTAAATTGGACAATAGCATTAAAAGTTTTACAAAATTGTGCATTAATAAAGGTTACAATTCATTAACTTTTAATGAAGTTGATAAAATCTTAGATGATATGAATTTACTTGGTAACGTACCGCTTAAAATGTATGTATACAATTTATTATGGGGTGGTGAGGATGATTTAACAAATGTTAAATGTAGCTTAGAGAATATTAATTCTGCTTATAAAGATACATTATTTATTATAACTGAATGTATTGAGAAAGCAGCATATTATGCTAATTACAAATGCCTCGATATTTTGATTGAAATATTATTAGAACAAAACATTAACTATACGTTTCAACCATGGGAAAACGAGGAACATCACAAAATTTTCAACTGGATATTAGAAAACATTCATAAAGGTGAAACAAATACAAATTCCTGTTTAGGATGGACTTGTGGACCAGATTCAGGAATATGGCCCTCAAGTAATTTAAATGATTATAGAAGTACTTTAGGTTTACTATATAAGATAATGAAATTTTAGGAAACATTTCTTATGTAATATTTACTGAACTAAAATAAAATACAATTTTTTTTATGTGTGTTTTATTTCATCCAAGAGCAAACATCCTTTGATACAAACTATATATATATATATATATATATATATATATATATATATATATATATAACTAATATAAGTAATTTATTGCACAAATAACAAGTTATTAAACAATATCATCCTTATTTATCCATGATCTTTCATCCAATCCCCACCACTTTACGAATAACTTATTATTCTTGGAACGAAGCACTTTTTCCACCAGGTACACATCGGGATACTTTGTTTTCTGCAATTCATGTTCATAAAAGCCTCCCAGTACAGGCTTTCCTTTCATGTCTCCCAACAAGTAGGTGGTTGGGTTAGTAATGTGAACTTTCACAATCTTAAATAGTTCACTAGACCAATTGGGTGTGTATCCTTTAGCAAAAATACTTTTAAATTTACTGATTCGTACTACGTCACCAACACAATATCGATTCCGATCAAATATTTTTACGAGTGTAAGCCTGCAGCTTTATACGATTATCAACATCTTTGGGCTTCACTCCTGTAGCTCTATGCTTACGATTGTTATAATCCATCGTTATGGTATCAATTGTATCAATCCATTTGTATTTACCTTGCAGGCTGAATGACTTATATAGAGCACCTTTAATGGTTCTGATAACACGTTCAGCAATTGCAGCCTTCTTTGTGCTATAGGTGGAGTAATGGTTGACTTGATAACGCTGCATTAGTTCAGTAAAATGCTCATTGTAGAATTCTTTTCCTGCATCTGTCTGCAAATTTTTAGGTTTCCGGCCTTGTTTGAAGATTGTTTGCATGGCTTTGCTAACTTCTGACCTGTTTTCGTTTTTAATCTTTAGTCCACAAGTATTTCAAAAACAGTCGATAACCACTAATATATACTTATAACCCTTATTTTGTTTGGCATATGTGGTAAATTCAGCTAAATCTGCTTGCCAAAGATCATCAAAACCTCTAATTATTGTTCGCCTTCGTTTAAAATTTTTTCGTGCAGGTTTGTGCAATTCGTTAACGAGTTGTAATTTGGACATGGTGCTAATCTATCAACAATTTCTTTAAGTTGATGTAGTTTTTCCTCCAGCGCTAGATGAGCGTTAGCGTTTCCTTTGAAAGTTTTCTGAACTGCTTGTAAACAGAAATCGAGGTATCCTTTACTTATAGCATCACCATCTCCTTCAGGGTCAGCCAACTGTATCAAACGATTTCCATCCAAATCGAACCTTGTTGATAAATAGTATTGCTTAGTGATGACATCTTGAGGATCTATGGGATCGGCCACATTGCTGAGTCTCTTATTCTCAATATCAAATTGATTAGCATCAATCAGTTTAAACTGAGGGGTTAGTTTCTTGAATTAATACTGGACATATGAACGTCCAAATTTGTCAAGGGGCATTTTAGTTGTGACATGTCGTCATCAATGCATTCCCATTTATATTGTTTAAAAAGCGGTTGTTCGGTTTTTCAATGTATCCATCTTCATATAGTTCTTCTGCAATTGATATTAGGTCATTTACAACACCTGTGTTTCCCGCTAATTTTTCTGCCCACAATACCTCCAGACCACGAATTAGTTCATGTATATCATTCCAATATTTATATTCAATGGGCCTGTTTGTTAATTCCTTAAAAGACATAGCTCCACCTCCTCCCTTGGTTGTGGTGGGTGATGATGATGATGATGATGACAGCAAGGGTTTGATTATTTGTGTATACTTTCTGCTGCGGCTTCCTCGAATCTGTGCACTTACGTCATAATCTCGCCTTACTACATTCGTAGCCTCTAAAATAGTTCTATATTTTTTTCTATCTGTTGACTTTACTAGACAAATCGGGTTCATTCATAATAAGCAGATCATATAATCCTGGAGTCCCTTTATACGTGACACCTTTAATAATTATATCGTCTCCTTTAATTGTGATGGGCGTATTACCAATTGTCCATTTGTCAGTTTTGGTATCATAGTGGACTCCATACGTATGATCAATATCACCTTCAGCATTCTTCAATATACGTTCAACATATATACGTGGCAATTCATTGTACTGCTCGAGAAATTCTTCCGAGATGAGTACATTATGGGAATCATCTGCGATACTAGACAGTTCTTCTTCCTCCCCAGTATTAACCTCTCCTACGACGGATGTATCTAAGAAAGATGGAAGACTTGGGGAAGGATTTCTTTGAAAAAACGGAAGCTGAGCTAGGGGACTAGTAGCACCCTTACTTGAATCACCTAATGGAGTGAGGCCTGGGGTCCGTTGAACTTGAGCTAGCGGACTAGTGGGGATAGTAGCGTGCTTTCTTGGAAATATGAATACGGGTGGTTTTTTGGGTTTAACATCAATGACCTCCTCCTTTTTAGCGGTTTTTTTATCGATTTTATTTACTATTTCAGTTAGAGGTTCTATTAAAGGCTTATAAGTACTTTCGAATGTTCTTTCATTATCAATGCGAGCAGTCTTAATACTGTTATACTTCTGCTGTATTATTTTACGGCCTGAATAATTTTTTTCTTTAATATCCTCTCCTTGTTGTCCATTGCGACAAACAGGTACCGGTTCACCTTGAACAGGTAGCTGTTTACACTAAACAGATAGCTGTTAATACCTAAACAGATCAGTTACTACTAAACTGCTGAATGCTGTTTAAGGTATTATATATATATATATATATATATATATATATATATATATATATATATATATATTCGCCTTATATAGCAAAACGGATTTAATGAACAGGTACCCGTTTACCATGAACAGGTAGCTGTTTGTACTAAACAGATAGCTGTTAATACCTAAATAGATCAGTTACTACTACTACTGAAAGCAGTTTAAGGTATTATATATTCATCAAATCTTTTCCTATAGCGACCATTATTAACTTCAGCATCCTTGTTTATGACCATGTAACCAAACGGATCTATCCAGCACTTTGAACACATGTCCCGAAACAATTTCATGCTTATGGTGGGACTTATATGATCCTCATACGCATGTTTTAAGTTTAATTCATCTTGCTCAAATAATATAATTAGATTCGCATTATCACGAATTAATTGCTTTGGAATTTTACTGTAAGTTTGACCCAAATAGAAACAGTCAATATCGTTATGCCTGCCCATAGAAAAATATGCTCTTATGTTGTTTTGCTTTTCACAAGCGATATCATCGAAGATAAAAATAGAGTTTGATTTTGCACAATTAGGCTCAATCACATCTTGATTGTCGCTGAAGGTAAAGTAACCTATGTCCTTCATTGGAAGTAATATTTCCTGTAAAAGTTTGTACTTGTTTTGATTCAATGACTTAGAGTATACGTATACATGTTTAAATTTCAAACCATTTTTTTCAGTAAGCAGACTGATCATTGCGTTTGTTTTACCGCAATTGGAGGGGCCGCATATAATACCACGTATACTACTAGGAAGTAAATCACCATGTTTTGAAGTAATAGACTTTTCATCAACGTCATGATTTTGAATCGGAGTTTTGTTTCTGAGCAACTACTTTCATCTTTGATGGATGAAATAAAACTAAACGAATAATTAAAACATCTTTATTTATATATTAGACTATATTACAATAATAATTATAATTTTTTCACTTCTCCGGTGAGTGGACTGTACTGTACAATAGCATCATGGAGAATAAGACCATACACAACGATTCCATTATCGAAAGGTGTTAGAGATTCCATTTCCAATTTGATGTCTACTGTTGAGTTTTTTAAGGATTCATTTTGTTTAGAGCAGTCGATTACAAATACTGGACATGATTTGAATTCGGAATAGTTGAATAATGCATCTTTATTGTCGTCACCATAGTAATCACACCGGAACTTCAAAAAATTGTGATAGGCGGATATGTACTGGTTAACACTGAAGTTCAAATGCATTGCTTCATATGGATAATAGTCAGAATTCAGATGTACTTTAAGGTTTCTGATGTTAATGTGATCAAAATTTCCCGCCCTTGCCGACTTTGTGTACCTTTTACCTTCTTGGAATGCAACAATTATCCAACGTGGTTTTTCCAACTGCGTTGATGTTTTTATTGGCCATATGTCTGAGGTTGCTTGTTTTAAAGCAGGTAATTCATACAACTCCCATTGTCGAAATGGAACAGTAATAATAGAATTCTTATTGATTCCTTCAAACAAGTTCAGTTTTGCAGCATCACTAAGTGTTAAGTGTGGTACTTTCCATTGAATTTTGTTTAAGGTTATTGCGGCATCAACTTCACCATAGTAACAGTTTGTATCGCTTCTAGATCGAATTAAAACCAACTCTTGGCGCATATTCACGATTACCTGACGATAATCCTCCATTATTCCAAATATGTGGTTCAATGGTATGCATACTGTAAAAGATTTTTCTCCATTTTGCTCATCGAATTCTACTTGTAATGGTTCTTCATTCTTTGGTGACCATCCCAAATGACTTAGTGCTTTGCTTTTGCTTGCCGTATAAGAAATATATTCCTTAAGCGTAGATGTTATTCCTGGATTTCTACAAACATCCACTCTTTGGCCACCTAACTCATAACGAATTTCTTCGAAAAGAAAGTTGGGAAAATTGTTGGTTAAGTTGCATGCTTTTCCTTCATTTTTGAGCTCAAGTTTACCTTCTATGTACAGAAAACTATCGTAAGTAGCCGTAATTAGATCTTGGCTTTGAATTAAGATACGTATTTCTTTGGAAGGTCCATATTTAGAAGATCCATAGGGAAGATAAGTGTGAATATCTGATTTAATTATAGTATCATCAAAATGTACGTTTTGAAACATGTTTAGCGATTCGGCCATTGTCGGTGAGAACTTTTAAACCAATTGATGTTAGAAAGTGTTTTTCTGCAGATGTTAACCGCAATGAGGGTTGATGACTAATTAGTGACTTACTGTAGGGATGATGTCTTTTATACGAATTTTTGGAAGATGGAATTGGTCCTTTATTAATTCTCAGGCCCATGTTCTTTTAGTTCTAAGCGTACTGTGAATGGTTCACTTTCACCAAAGTCTATTAATATGAGTATTGCTTGGAGTTTTATCTAGACGATAACCTGGAGGAACTGAAACATCAATCTCATATAATACTTTTGCAGGTTTCCCGTTTCGATAAGATCCTTTTATAATGTTGCACTCTACGTGTAGATTAGTGTGTTTTAGAATTTGGATGTCTAACGCAGACGTATAAAAAATATTTGGTTCTAATATTTTAGACTCAAACACTAGCATGCGGCCAATGCTATTCTCTTTAGTAAAATCAATCTCAAATGAACTGTTTATCTCACATTTAAGTGTATTGTTGTTTGCTCTAATGCTAAACTTTTCTGTGGGTATCTTAGATTTTATATAATCAACAATTTCATCCAACTCATATGCACCGTGTGGAATATTAATCACCTGCAAATGAGATGGATAAATAAAATCTATCGTTGCCTGTATAAATGTTTCTAATGCTGTTGCAACCGTAAAATCCCACCAATCCAATAACGTATTTCTTCCTCAAATCTAACTATCGGTGGATAAAAGTTGTAGCTAACTGTGTTACCAACACCTTCTAAACTGAATGTTATTGACATAACTGAGAAAATTTGATGTACTGATTATTTATATAAAAATTGTAGACATAGGTGTCCGCAAATAATTGTATTAAATTCTTGATCTTGGTTGTAATTATAATAAATTTTACACCCCCGAAAGTAGTTAATCACTTCGATTGGTGGTCGAAGATTACCGAAACTATCGTAATACCATACCCTTTTACCGCGCTTTTTGTAGCAAACCCAATGCGTACCTGGTCCGCTTTGACTATCTAAGTTAATAATTCCAGATTCATTTTTCCGTGGTAATTTAGGCATGTTATCTCTCATAAAAATATCCCTAAAGTAGGGTACATTTTTGGTGTATTTCTTTAAATCAATATCTGTTAACGGTCTTTCGGGTAATCTACTCAGTTTTTTGGAAACGGTTTTAAGTATAATGCACCACCACCAGATTTGTATGGTTTTAGATAAAGTGCACCACCTTTCTTATCCAGCGAATAACGGAATAAGAAATGGTAAAAACCCACCTTGTTTAGGTATGGGAATTACCCTAGGAACTTTAATATTTTTCTTTCCTCCTAAACTTTTCACCACACGTTTCGCCGTTGAAAGGGCTGACTTTATTGTGTCTGTGAAATTTCCGCTAGGTTTAATTTTTTTAGCTATTGTTTTTCGTAAATGCAATAAATTTCCACCATTGCATTTATTCTTCTTCTTCTTCAGATTAGATCGACGTTTACACCCCATTCCCAATTTCCTCTTTGCTTTCATGATGGTACTGACTGCTAAAGCTGCAGTTCGTTCACCTAACGTTGCGTCTAATGATTTAAAGCGCTCCCAAGCTTTTTTTTTGCAAAATTTTATCTGCTTTATGTCTACTTTCTAAATCTCGGTAATCTCTGTAACTGATATCATGAAGTTTGCACTGAGCATCTAATTGATTAATACCGGGGTCTTCGTGTGCGAGTCGTTTCTCTAATTTAGTACCAGGACCACAATACTGGTAACCGGGTAAATGCAATTCAAACGGAAGTTTATTAATTAGGGTATTCACTAAACCACCCGCACTCTTTTGCTTCTTACGTAACATTGTTTAACTAGATGGATAAAGCAGGGTATTTATACCTAAATTGAGAAAAACAAACCATAGCTATTAATATTTCTTTATTTAGTAAATACTATGCATTAGATAGGCAGGACGATAATTCAATATTTCCATTAAGCATACAGTGTTATGTGAATTAATATTATACTTAGCATTTATAACATCTTCAATGTCTTTGTAAATGTCATCATCACTACCATGGAATTCTTTCTCGCGAAAACGACGGTAGTCAACAACTTGTATGAACTTTTCATAAAAACATGTCAGATTGTAAGATTCAAGAAATTCCAATCTATAGCTTATTATATCCTTTAAGTTGAATAGTTCTTCAATATTATGGGCATTGAATGTGCAAGAACAGCAGTTGTAGTTTTCTATCATAACAGTTTTTAAGATTCTGTCATATGCTTTAATCAATTCCCAATTGTAATAGATACCAAAATTGCTGGATAGAGATTCATAATGTTGATCATAGATTATATCTTCTTCTTCGTTTACATTAGACCAATCAATTTTGTTTTCAATTTCTTGAGATCGGCAAAATTGTAATTCTACATATGAATTCCATCTTAGAAGTTCATTCCATTCCTTCATATCCAACACTACATTATTATTACTTTGATCACAATTACCACACCCCATGCAAGGTTGAGGTGTGTACTGTATCCAATTTCCAGATGTTTTGCATGATGAGTATCGTTCGATAGTTTATAATAAGTACAATTGATTAAATATTCCTTAGCTGCTTGTTTATACACTTCATCCTTATATTGAAATGATGATGATGTCCAGTCAGTCTTATGAGAAGAATAACCTTCATCGTGTTTCTCTTCATTTTTACTACTACTACTACCATCACTATTTTGACAGCACCAACAACGAAATGTTAAATTATTATTCAGATCGTTACTGCAATGATGTGAGGTATCCATATATAACGGTGAACTTCTGAGTTTGGATCGTTCCAGAAATGATTTTATTGCTGCTTGCATGACTTTACTTGCTCACAATTTCACTATGACTAAACACTGTTTAAGAAAATAATTCTAGTTAAAGTATACCCCCATTTTACATATGGTAGGGGTGCTACTATTAAAAAGAAAATGTTATGTTTGTTGTTTTGCCAGCTGCACCCAAACTACTTATGAACACATCCTTCGTGTTTAGGAGTGTTTTAAATTCTTCAATTCGTGTTTCTTCTTTTTTGAAATACACATAAAAGTGTTCCGGTAATACACATTTAAAATCACCCATTTCTATCACTATACGTTCACCGTACTTAGTATTAATTATATCTATATTCGCTACTTTATACTTTCTTGATATATCGAGCTCGCACGCATTTTTAAAGGGTTTACAATAGGTGCTTTGGTTTAACCCTGTTAACTCCATATTTAACAATTACGAGTTGCAGACTGACTGATCTCAACATACAGCTCGCTGCAATTTATATAAGAAATATGCGTCCTTGACTACATATTACAGCATGCTTAAATACCTACTTTTGACCTTGACTAGAAGTGTAATATGATGATGATCAGCTCCAAAAATTTATATTTTCCCGCTAAAAAAGTTTGACTTTGAAAATTCTATTCTTAGATTTATGATTACCTTGCAACTTCTATTTTTAGCTTTTCACCTTGACCTTTTTATATTTCTAAGAAATGTAATGTGACATCACCGCAGGTCAATAACCTCTGGCCTTGAAAACTATTTTTAGATGTATGATTACCTTGCAACTTCTATTTTTAGCTTTGACCTTGACCAGCTCCAACATTTTAAATTTACCGCCTAAACTTTGACATTGAAAGAGCTCCAAAAGCTTAAGTTTTACACCACCAGAGGGCGCGTGACCTTGAACTGGTCCAGAACCGGCCCTATACTAACTACTTCCATGTGTATCCTTAGATTGCCTGAAGGCACATAACAAGTACTCCACAATTTCACAAACACTTATTCCTTTCGGTACTCGCGAATAGCCCAACTATACGAGGTTATTACTCCAATAACCCGTAATAAACTGTACACGTTTGGCTGCCTCTTTAAAGTTTCTTGCAACCTTTAGGACAATTTAGCCCTTCCTTACACAAATAAACTTTTAATGTCATATAAAATTACTTTAACATTGGCTCAATTTACTACGAATATTTCGTTCACTTAAAGGTGGTCCCATAAATAATTTGAACTAAGGATCATTACAGGCACACGCGCCGTCCTCAACACTATAACGTAACAACTGTTATCTTATTACAAAACTACTTACGCACTTGTTTTCTTGAAGAACAAAAAAAAACATAAACTGATTTTATCTTCAATCTAAATTTTATTAATTGTTTTATTTATGAATGTCTTATACGATTCATCCCCTTTTGGGTTACGCAGTTGTTTAAACAATGACTGCCTTCAATATTATTCACAAATATAACTCCAACTCAACTCATTCTGCGATCACACTTCACCTCGCGCGCGCGTCTTCCACCGAGCTCTCACCGACATCCACCAAAAGCCAAAAAGCCAAAAAGCAAAAAGCCCCCGTCAATCTCTGACTTTCCTATTTATACCTCAAGCCATCCATTTTTAAACATGTCTTACTACCTCGCGATATTCACCAATGGTATTCACTCAAACTTTCTTAGTACCGACTGATGCTACCCTCTGCACAAACACGCTTGTAATTACAATACATCGCCATGTTTGTTCTTACCTGTAAATTTTACAATTACTTTATGGAGAAGCCATTTCTCGTCATCACATTCATTCAGTGGCCACTCTGGACCATTACACAACTTTCAACGTTTATCTCTCACATGCGCTCATCCTCCTTCCGCAACATTTGCAAAAATAAGTACAGTCTAAGGTCTCATATCCCATATACGTACATGTATTCTCAAAACTGATTGCACAACATTACGAGAACTTTCTATAATCAACAATTAAACATACCAAATCTTTCTCTACATATTTCCTAAAACATTCTATACTTATATCTTCACATCTTCCGGCAAAGATTACTCCTTTATCCTCCAACATTCCATTCCTTATTCAGTAGTCACAGTAGCAAAACATTATCGTCCCATCGACACATTTCACTTCACATTTACATTCATCAGAATCTATTTATTCCAACACCAATGTCTCTATAACATTTAAATACACGTATCTGCATACTGAATGATATTTCTCCTAAATTGCCAGTGGCGTATCACCCTCCCACATACATTATGCATATACACAAAAAAAAATTTTTTTTTTCGTTCAAACTCAATACACCCGTACTCAAAACACGTAATACACGTCATTATACCATCTTACATACAGGATGCGTCAACACAACCTTACAACGTTCGCAAGTATGGTTCGGTTCGAAGCGTTCCACATGAATAACTTTGAGTAATCTCAATATTGACGGATTCCGGAAATAAAATGTATTTTTAATGATATATGATCTATTAAGAGGATAAATGTTAATATTGAATGCTTCAAAAGTGTTAATTATGTTATCATTGTATTTTTATGTTATTATTAATTTGGCTTTTGCTTCTTAGAACGTGGACGATGTGAAATTAGTATCACGTTTCTTTATAAAATATCGCACAATATGATCGATTGTTCTGATTTGTTATCGTCGATTGATTTTCACGTTCCTTCTTACTTTTAACGTCACTGCAAAACGTTTCATTGTTTAACACCTAAAACAAATATGCTTTGTAAAGTGCGATCCATGTTAATTACCACACATTAAAAGATATTTTAAATTCAATAGAGCATTGACTTTTTTTGTTGTTTTTTGTTGCTATTATGGATAGAAATTTGTTGGCTTGTAACTATATTGTTAGCAGTATATTAATGTAGGTATTTACTTTTTATATATTTTTTTAATTCTATTAATGCATAAAATTAAACAGAATGGTGAATACACTAGGGAATATGTATTAATTTTAGTTTAAGAAATTGTCCTGTAATTGGAATTTTCTTTATTCTGTTGGACAATAGATTTCTTATTATATTATTTTTAATTTTTATATATTAACATGACAACGCCGCAATACCGAATTTTACCCTCTGCATCTTCAGACATCGTAGCTCTAGAACCGTGCAACTGACTGTAGATCATGCGAGAAGTGCGATAAGTAGTGCAACCTAAAAGAGGTTAACTGAGGTTACTGTAGATTAAATTGTAATAATTTTGCGGAAGCAGACATGATGTTAATTTGCTATAGCAAGAGCATTACTGATTGTCGTGTTTTATTTGGTTTGTTATTTTATGTTAAAACATTTTTTTTTCTAAACAAAGACAGCGTGAATAAGCTGTTGACGACGTGTTATGGTTTTCAGTCAAAATTCAAATTGTACATATAACCCTTTTGGTTTCGGATTATCCCCGTCGAGTACAATATCTTTCATTAACAACTTTTTTTTCTAAACTCATTAATAAGAAAGATAGCGTGTATCAGCTGTTGACCAATGTTATGGTTTATAGTCAAAATGCAAATTGTACATATAACCCTTTTGGTTTCGGATTATCCCCGTCGAGTATACTATCTTTCATTAACAACTTTTTTTTCTAAGATAGCGTGTATCAACTGTTGGCCACGTGTTATCGTTTATAGTTAAAATGCAAATTGTACATATAACCCTATTGGTTTCGGATTATCCCCGTCGAGTACAATATCTTTCACTAACAACTTTTTTTTCTAAACTCATTAATAAAAAAGATAGCGTGTATCAGATGTTATCGCTTATAGTCAAAATGCAAATTGTACATATAACCCTTTTGGTTTCGGATTATCCCCGTCGAGTACACTATCTTTCATTAACAACTTTTTTTTCTAAACTCAGTAATAAGAAAGATAGCGTGTATCAACTGTTGGCCACGTGTTATCGTTTATAGTTAAAATGCAAATTGTACATATAACCCTATTGGTTTCGGATTATCCCCGTCGAGTACAATATCTTTCACTAACAACTTTTTTTTCTAAACTCATTAATAAAAAAGAGCGTGTATCAGATGTTTCCACGTGTTATCGCTTATAGTCAAAATGCAAATTGTACATACAACCCTTTTGGTTTCGGATTATCCCCGTCGAGTACAATATCTTTCACTAACAACTTTTTTTTCTAAACTCATTAATAAAAAAGATAGCGTGTATCAGATGTTGCCACGCGTTATCGTTTATAGTTTAAATGCAAATTGTACATATAACCCTATTGGTTTCGGATTATCCCCGTCGAGTACAATATCTTTCACTAACAACTTTTTTTTCTAAACTCATTAATAAAAAAGATAGCGTGTATCAACTGTTGGCCACGTGTTATCGTTTATAGTTAAAATGCAAATTGTACATATAACCCTATTGGTTTCGGATTATCCCCGTCGAGTACAATATCTTTCACTAACAACTTTTTTTTCTAAACTCATTAATAAAAAAGATAGCGTGTATCAACTGTTGGCCACGTGTTATCGTTTATAGTTAAAATGCAAATTGTACATATAACCCTATTGGTTTCGGATTATCCCCGTCGAGTACAATATCTTTCACTAACAACTTTTTTTTCTAAACTCATTAATAAAAAAGATAGCGTGTATCAGATGTTGCCACGCGTTATCGTTTATAGTTAAAATGCAAATTGTACATATAACCCTTTTGGTTTCGGATTATCCCCGTCGAGTACACTATCTTTCATTAACTTTTTTTCTAAACTCATTAATAAAAATGATAGCGTGTATCAGATGTTCCCACGTGTTATCGCTTATAGCCAAAATGCAAATTGTACATATAACCCTTTTGGTTTCGGATTATCCCCGTCGAGTACACTATCTTTCATTAACTTTTTTTCTAAACTCATTAATAAGAAAAATAGCGTGTATCAGCTGTTGACCAATGTTATGGTTTATAGTCAAAATGCAAATTGTACATATAATCCTTTTGGTTTCGGATTATCCCCGTCGAGTACACTATCTTTCATTAACAACTTTTTTTTCTAAACTCAGTAATAAGAAAGATAGCGTGTATCAACTGTTGGCCACGTGTTATTGTTTATAGTTAAAATGCAAATTGTACATATAACCCTATTAGTTTCAGATTATCCCCGTCGAGTACAATATCTTTCACTAACAACTTTTGTTTCTAAACTCATTAATAAAAAAGATAGCGTGTATCAGATGTTGCCACGTGTTATCGCTAATAGTCAAAATGCAAATTGTACATATAACCCTTTTGGTTTCGGATTATCCCCGTCGAGTACACTATCTTTCATTAACAACTTTTTTTTCTTAACTCATTAATAAGAAAGGTAGCGTGTACCAGCTGTTGACCAATGTTATGGTTTATAGTCAAAATGCAAATTGTACATATAACCCTTTTGGTTTCGGATTATCCCCGTCGAGTATACTATCTTTCATTAACAATTTTTTTTTCTAAACTCATTAATAAGAAAGATAGTGTGTATCAACTGTTGGCCACGTGTTATCGTTTATAGTTAAAATGCAAATTGTACATATAACCCTTTTGGTTTCGGATTATCCCCGTCGAGTACAATATCTTTCACTAACAACTTTTTTTTCTAAACTCATTAATAAGAAAGATAGTGTGTATCAACTGTTGGCCACGTGTTATCGTTTATAGTTAAAATGCAAATTGTACATATAACCCTATTGGTTTCGGATTATCCCCGTCGAGTACAATATCTTTTACTAACAACTTTTTTTTCTAAACTCATTAATAAAAAAGATAGCGTGTATCAGATGTTGCCACGTGTTATCGCTTATAGTCAAAATGCAAATAGTTACATATAACCCTTTTGGTTTCGGATTATCCCCGTCGAGTACACTATCTTTCATTAACAACTTTTTTTTCTAAGCTCATTAATAAGAAAGATAGTTTGTATCAGCTGTTGACCAATGTTATGGTTTATAGTCAAAATGCAAATTGTACATATAACCCTTTTGGTTTCGGATTATCCCCGTCGAGTACACTATCTTTCAGTAACAACTTTTTTTTCTAATAATTTAGTGTAGAATCTAATAACATCAAAATCCATTAAAAAAAAATAACTTTACAGTTTTTAGAATGTTGGGACACACTGTACAATAAACAAAATTATTTTTAGCTTTTGCTAAATAAAAGTAGCTACTATTAAAAAAAAATTTTACGTTAATATCTTGAATAGTAAAAAAGTTATGTGGCTTTATTGGAGCTCTGGGTCATCCTGTATATGTAGGTGGGAAGGTAAAAATAAGTTTCATAGGACCAGTCTTGAAGCACGAATTCAAGAATGAGTGCTTCAAGGTCTTACGAAACGCGTTTTTTATGCTATTTTTTTGTAATTTGTCCTTTTTATGTCGTTTTTAAACAATTTTTTTAACTTTATTAATTTGGAGATTTTTGTGAGAGTCGAAGTGTTAATTTTACACGTGAAAATGTTATCTAGTCGCGTATTCTTTTATCAAAATCAGGGTCTTATACTGTCAGGGTTACCTCAATACCACCAACCAATCACAGCTAACGTGCAAAATGACGTCAGCCGTAGACTCATTCCATCCTTTTTCTTCTCGCAATTTTTTGATTCTAAGCCCGAATAGTTATAAGTTTTCATACGAAAATTTATATTTGCTAAGGTAAAATATTTCATGTCAACTACAAATCGTTTTAAAATCACGAGAAAATGGTAATGGCATACGTCTTCTAGTAGATCGTGCATTATATCAACCGAAAGATTTTCTACAGCATGAAAGGATAAAGAATTCCAAACACAAGGTTCTTTAACTCCAGTTAAACTTACATTATCCATTTTAATATCAGATTCGTAATTAGTGCGATTTCTTAAAAGATTATCTCATTGAACGCAGGACTTTTTTAAATCGGATTTGTGAATTTTACAAAATTGACAAGAAAAATTTGCAGAGAAGCTTTCGCTAAACCCTAACATAGTATGGAGACCTAAATTGTCCCCAATTATAAGTGCTAATGAAAAATAAATAATTTTTTCATCAGTAGGTGTTTTAACACAAATCCCAGTTTTTTCCAGAAATAGCAAGATGTTCAAAGATTGCTTTATTTCCAAATTTTTTTCGGTCTTGACTATGATGCAATTGAAATAAAAGGATTCGATCAAGAGAACCTTGAAGATGCGCTGGAAGAAATGGCAAACTCATATACATAGCACCAATTTTGTGAACTCCTGCATGCGACCCAAGTGGATTTCCTGACTCATAATCGTCATAATACAAGAATAAGGGAAACACAGTTTTATTACCAAAACCTAAAGCCTTTTGTTTCCAAAACTCAGAATGAACAGAATTTGTTATATTTTTAGTTTCAGCAGGTTGTATAAAATTTAATGATTTTTCAAGAACTTCAGGTAATTCAAAAAGTTGTTGAAGGACAGTTCCAAGAGGAATAAATGTTGCAGTAACATCAAAAGTTAATATTGTGTTACCATCTTTAATAGTTTCAACTATTGTCGGACCAACCTTATATTCAATTGGTGGTATATAAAAGTTTGTTTGAGATAAAGCTTTTAATCTGAGATATTCGGATGAAAGTCCCCTAAAGGGATTCTGAACTTTATTAAAAAGTGTATTTGCAGTTGACACTTTTTCTTTACAATTAGAACACGATTCAAATGCATTAATGACATATTTTTTAAGAAAAATTATAAGGTCACTGTTAAATAAATTAGAAGTGTCTTCCACAATTAACTGAATTACATTTCTAGGTATAGCTGAATTGTCATACATCTTAGCTGTAAATTGTAAGATGCAAGTATTTAGAATATTTTCAAAATCGGCTGTTTATTAGTGTCATTATTAGTACTAGAAACTAGGTTAAAAAAGTTTGAGCTTGTATTATCACTATAGTTGTCGGAGGTGGAAATATTACATGCATTTTGAAACGTCCCGTGTTTATTTTTCAAATGTTTTCTAAAAGAGTTAATGCTTTGAAAATCTCGTCTACATAGTCCTTCCCTACATCTATAAGTACTATCAGTTCTTAGGTTATGGACTATTTTAAAATGCAAGAACAAACCAGTGGCGTTGCGTGACATTTTGTTACAGGGATGCGAATTTCAAGAAATATGTAAAAGTTCATTTTATAGTATACCATCACTATTGATGTCATACTGTACACAGATATTCGAAAAGTTACATAAAATTATACATTAATACATTATATTTAGGTTTTAAAGTTTAGCTCAATTTTACGGTCTTTCCTTGAAAACACTTCAATTACTTCCTGCTCAAACAAAGTATTTGAGCGCAGATTTTCTAATAACGCACTTTCAATGTTCATTAATGCAAGCGAAGAAAGCCTATCTTGGTGTTGAGTATTACGCAGGTAACTTTTTATTCTTTTTAAACATGAGAACGACCTCTTTGCCGAACTGCTTGTGACTGGAACTGTTAATATTAACCCAGTGAGCTTAGAAGTCTCAGGAAAAATGTTGGATAACTGTAAACTTGTCATGCATTGATGTAGTTCTAGCACACTAACTTTTTTCATATCTGGATCTTTATAAATTACACTAAGTTCACTTTTTAAACGAATTAAATCAAAATGCTCTTGGTAAGTATCTTTCAGATTTGACAGTATTTCATCGGGAAACGAATTTGCAAAATTAGAAAACTGAATCGGATCGAGCAAGCACATAAACCTTAATTTTGAATGTTGAGTGAACCTTTGATTAATATTTACTCTAATAACATCCATAATTTTATTAAACAACCGCTTATACGTATCTCTTCTGCCTTCTGCTAATTTTCTCCAGACGTCTTCTCTTGGATTGTGGATGATTTTCAGTAAATTCCTCCATACGTTTCCTAAATATGTGGAAGTCGTCTCTCAATTTTGCAAAATATTCCTCAAATCCTTTGATTTTATTATTACAAAATTGAATATCGCTTAATTTTCTTTGTAATATTTTAAATAAAATGTCAGAATGTGGAAATATATCAGAAAATATCATTAGTAAAAAATTGAAATCAAAGTCTGTTAGCATACCTAGGAGACCTCGAGCACAAACGACTGTATCTTGATCCCATTCACAATCTTCGTTTTCCACTATTGAGTTAAATAAAGATTCTAAATCTTCTTTATATTCGTTTATAGTTTCAACTAAACGACTATGAAACTGCCACCTTGTTGGTGCAACTGAAGGAAGCCTTTTTTCACAAACAAGTCCAAAGCACAAGTTCTTTTTGAAGATTTGGAGAAAAAACTAGAAAATCCAGAAAGGTTTGTGAAAAATATCCTTACTTGCTTTATAAAACTAGCGGATTGTGATAAAACAAGGTTAAGTTTGTGCGCGTAATAATGAACGAAAATTGCAGACTTAAAGTGTCTACGCAGTTTTGCTTGTAGGCCATTATGTTCACCTGCCATAACAGCTGCACCATCGTAGGTTTGAGCTACAAGTTTTTTGGCACAATTAAATTCGTTAATAATATTAACAGCATGTTCTAGAAGAGCATTTGCAGATCTATCAAAGCTGACATCCGTAAAATTTAGAAACCTCTCAGTGCCATGTTTTGTCACATAGCGAAGAATTATAGACAACTGCGACTTCATAGAAACGTCAGAACTCTCGTCAAGAATTAATGCTACAAAATGAGCTTCTGAAACTTCCTTTTTAATTTTGTGTAACATTACTTCGCCTACAGAAAATATCAACTCAAGTAGATATACTACCCCATTCCTGTCCCACTTTTGTCACTAGATTTGTCACCAGATTTGTCACCAGAAAAGTCACTAGATTTCTAGGTTGGTAACATTGCCTATTTCAAGGGGTGCTAAGTCAAGGCCACGTTGTTGGTAACGGGGCTACGTGTTAGGTTGGTAACCCTGCTAAGTCAAGGTCAAAGGTAAAAAGTTGCAAGGTAATCAAAAATAGTATTCAAGGTCGAAGACTTACGGTGGTGTCATATTTCTTAGAAATATAAAAGGTGAAAAGCTAAAAATAGAAATTGCCAGGTAATCATAAATAATTTTCAAGGTCAAACTTTTAGCGGAAATATAAATTTTGGAGCTGATCATCATATTTATAGTCAAGGTCAACAGTAGGTATTTAACAAGTTTAAGCATGTTGTAATATGTAGGACGCATATTTCTTATATAAATTGCAGCGAGCTGTATGTTGAGATCAGTCTGCAACACATAATTGTTAAATATGGAATTAACAGGGTTAAACCAAAGCACCTATTGCAAACCTTTTAAAAATGTCGAGCTCGATATATCGAGAAAGTATAAAGTAACGAATATGGATATAATTAATACTAAGTATGGTGAACGTATAGTGATACAAGCGGGTGATTTTAAATGTGTATTGCCGGAACGCTTTTATGTGTATTTCAAAAAAGAAGAAACACGAATTGAAGAATTTAAAACACTCCTAAACATGAAGGATGTGTTTATAAGTAGTTTGGGTGCAGCTGGCAAAACAACAAACATAACATTTTCTTTTTAATAGTAGCACCCCCACCATATGTAAAATGAGAGAGAATTCAGTGGTGGTGATGATGACATTTATAAAGATATTGATGATGTTATAAATGCTAAGTATAATATTAATTCATATAACACTGTATGTTTAATGGAAATTTTGTATTATCAACCTGCTTATCTAATGTATAGCATTTACTGAATAAAGAAATAACTATGATTTGTTTTTCTCCTTTACCCAAAAATTCTGAAATTTCGTATACAGATCCAATAAATTAGAGCGCCAATAATAGCAGTTTCGAAAATGTCCCCAAAATGTGATAAAAAAAAATTTGTTTTACCAACTAAAGCAATATGAAATTGAAAGTTGTTAATTGCTTAATAAATCACAACTCGATAATTCTTTACCCAAAAATTCTGAATTTTCGTATATAGGTTCAATAAATAAGAGCGCCAATAATAGCAGTTTAAAAAATTCCCAAAAAAAAAAAAAAAAGAAATTTGATAAAAAAATTTTGCTTTATGAATTAAACTAATACATAACTGAACGTTAATTGCTTAATAAATCACAACTCGATAATCCTTTACCCAAAAATTCTGAAATTTCGTATACAGATCCAATAAGTAAGAGCGCCAATAATAGCAGTTTCAAAAATTCCCCAAAATGTGATAAAAAAAAATTTGTTTTACCAACTAAAGCAATATGAAATTGAAAGTTGTTAATTGCTTAATAAATCACAACTCGATAATCCTTTACCCAAAAATTCTGAAATTTCGTATACAGATCCAATAAATTAGAGCGCCAATGATAGAACTAAAAAAATTTGGAAAAAACTTGAAGGTCCTCTTTTACTATTGGAATATTAAAAATACATTTTTCCTCAATAAATTAGGCAGCAATATGAAATATGATATAATAAAACCTTAATGTAACTAATTTGTAAACTATTTGTAATACGGTTTTTTTCTAAAATAGATTGTAACGATTTTTCATGAAATAAAGTAATAATAACGCTCACAATGAATCTTCAGACATCTTACATATATATACACAATTGCAATTCAAGTTAAATGGATTGTACTCGTAATGAGTAAAAAGCATGCAATTGCAAAAATGCATCCATATAGTATGATTTGTAATATTATATTCAAGTACTGTACTATATGGAATGCATAATTGCAATTATTGTTGTGTAAACGATAGACGTGTACTTGAACTATGAAATTGATGTATGTTTGAAAGTGTGTGATGTAAGAAAAGATGTATGTACATATGTATGGAAAGAGATAGAAAACGAGTCGACGAGGACGTGCTCCGTGCAGGGGTTCAGGTGGGGATTGGGGGGAGGGAGAAACTAAAGTCCTAGAAAAATGCGCTCGTAAAAATTTAAATTTTCGCCTAATTCTGAGCAAAAAAAATTTTTTTTTTCAGCACAGTTGTGTTTTAGAAGTGACAATCTATAATTTCATGTAATAATTTTTAAAAATATGAAAAAATTACACTTAAATTAGCCAATCCCATTTTGAAACAACAAAAAGCACTTAAAACACACCTTTTTGTACTTACGTAAGCTCAGAAGAAACATATGCATGCAATTTATCCGTTTAATGTATCTAAATGCTCTTTAAATTACCCCAATTTTTAAAACAACACTTAAAACATGACTTGTAATTTTCGGTGCAGCGTGGGTATTCATACATTAATAATAATAATTGCATAATGAACGCAGTTATTTTGCTGTGAAAGCATTTAGCGAACATTCTATTTTATATCATCAATTTACATTACAACTTTAAAACAGGATTTGTAAAAATATGAATGCAATTGTGTCATTTGTATTGCATAAATACATGGCGTAAAGTTTTCAGATTTACATGCATTTGAGAACTGTTTTGACTTTTATTTAATGCAAGCTTTCTTTTAACTGTATTATATTTTCACACTTTCTTTATATGCATGATATTTTGCAATAACCTTCTTAGTGTATTTTAAGTTATCATTTTCTATAATTATGAAATTATTTGAAAGTAACATTTTGTATTCAAGCTTTGAAACAGGATTTGTAAAAATATGAATGCAATTGTGTCATTTGTATTGCATAAATACATGGCGTAAAGTTTTCAGATTTACATGCATTTGAGAACTGTTTTGACTTTTATTTAATGCAAGCTTTCTTTTAACTGTATTATATTTTCACACTTTCTTTATATGCATGATATTTTGCAATAACCTTCTTAGTGTATTTTAAGTTATCATTTTCTATAATTACGAAATTATTTGAAAGTAACATTTTGTATTCAAGACTTAACGATTCAATTATTTCCTTAACGTATTATAAGTTATAAATTTGTAACGTAACATGCAATTAAAATTTGCAAAAGGACTGCTTTACTTTGATGTAGAAATTTATGCATGAGTGAGTCAGACTTCCAGATTTTTTAATTTTTCCTTAACGTAGATCATTTCACTTTTCTAGCGCAACTTGTACTATCACTCACATTTTTTAGCTGTAGTAAAATTTTTGGATATTGAGAATAATTCACGAAAAATAATAATAAAAATATAAAAACAATTTACATTTATTTTGTACAATGAAAAGAAAAAACATCACACACCCATCCCTTCCAACGTAAGCAATGACCTTGAATGCTGGGTTTATATTACTATATAAGGAGATAAAGAGCAGTTTTGTACCAGTCAGTATATTGCACTCCCGACTAGAATTGCAATTGTATACCTAAAGTACTTCTATAGTTACTTAAATTTTTTAATTTTTTTACACATCAGTTATAATAAATATATTTGTTTCCATTACTATATAAGCAGCAGCGCGTGTGCTTCATATTTTAATGCAGTGTTGGATACAGTTTTGAAGGTAACTATGAGTAACGGTATACCCAGCAGTAGTGATATCGTTCATTTAACAAGAAATATTATTCCATTGTTGAAAACCCAAAATGAATTTGTAAAGCACATCCGTATAATTAACATTAATATTAAGCTATTGCGAGATATAATTCAAAATAAAATTTATTTAGAGACATGCGAAAATTTGCTTAAACTCGAAAGTAATTTATCATTGCTAAAGTGTTATCTTATAAGAGTTAAACAGTTAAAGAGCGCTTCAGAGAAAACAGGTAGTGGAAATGTTACTAAAAAGCGTACATGCAAATTAAGTTGGTACTCTCTAGATTCATGTTTTAATGGTAGGTTATTTACTGGAATTATAGTCAATATAGCAAACATCAAGGACCCTCTTATTTTTTTACAAAATGCATACAATAGTTTTGCGCGAAAGGTTAAAGTAATGCTGAGACAAACGATGCTAAAGGTCAATGTCATTTTAGTATGCAATTTCATGCAACCTCAAAATCATGTTATTGAGTTGAAGACTTTTGCCACAAAAAATTGCGTTATTGATATTTCAACCAATGTACGTGTCTGGTACAATGAAAACATGTATGATAAGTTACGGATAAAATTAGAGGAGTTTTCCGAAAGGGATTCCGGTTGGGCATTACATGAAGTTTTACATTTAAAAGTGAATATTAATAGCTATGTCCCACTTAAAGGCGGTCATTCAACCTATGTTAAAGTTCCACGCTTCATAGAAGTAAAGCATGCTGTTGTTAATGTTAAAAATAACGATGAGTTTTGCTTCCTGTGGGCTGTTGTTTCGGCATTATATCCTGCTTCACAAAAATCAGACCGAACTTCTAGTTATCCTCATTTTCTGGATATTTTGAAGTTTGATTCAATTCACTTCCCATTCAGCTGGATGATGTAAAAAAATTTGAGAAACTAAACAACCTCGCAATTAATTTGTACTGCATAAATGGGAAAAAAGTTTTACCCTTCGTATTGAGTAATCAGCAAAGCGATAAAGAACCCATAAATCTTTTAATACTTTCGGCCGGGGATGACACTGTACACCATTTCACATGGATTAAAAATATGTCAGCTTTATTTTCAAAACAGATATCAAAGGATGGTCATAAGAAAGTAATTTGTAACCGGTGTTTGAATCATTTTGGTCGGATGTAGCTTTAGAAAACATTTAACATATTGCAGTCAACTTAATCAATGCTCTACTAGGCTGCCTACCGAAGCGGAAATGAATTTACAGTTCAAAATTTTGCATTCCAAGAAAAGGTGCCATTTGTCATTTATGCTGATTTAGAAAGTATTTTAGAGAAGTGTGCAAATGGTATCGAAAGTAATACTTTATTTCACTCCAAACATACACCTTTCAGCATTGCTTACTATTTGAAGTGTTCATATGATGATTCTTTATCCCGATTTACGCTTTATAGAGGAAAGGATTGCATTCGATGGTTTGTTAACGAGCTTCAAAGTATTGCACATTGGGCTACCAAAATAATCAATCAAATAATTCCTATGGCTACTTTAAGTCTCAGTCAGGTTGAGCAATTTGATACCGCCACAATTTGTCACATTTGTCGAAAACCATTTACTAATTCTGATATAAAAGTTAGAGACCATAATCATCTTACAGGGACATTTCGGGGGGCAGCGCACCAGGCGTGTAACCTGAACTATACAGACTCAACATTCTGCCAGTTGTGTTCCATAATTTATCGGGTTATGATTCTCATTTCATCATTAGAGAATTGGCTAGTGTTCCCGGTTCGATTTCACTACTGCCCATAAACAAAGAAAGATATATCTCTTTCACGAAGGTAATGGAAGGCACCAAAATTAAGTTTAGATTTATTGACTCTTTCAGATTTATGAGCAGTAGTATTGAAAAGTTGTCAGACTATTTGGAGGATAGTAAAAAAATTATTTCCCACGCTAGTTGCAACAATGATGAGGAATTTTCTCTAGTAGTTCGCAAAGGTGTGTTTCCTTATGAGTATATTGATACGTTCTTAATACATTTCGCTGATTGAATTACTTATTTCTCTATTTAATTAAAACTGTTGATAGTAGATAAAACGTTGTACGATGTTCGTATCGTAATTTCATATTACGATCCTTAAATCGTAAATAACTATTAACATCTGCCCTTTACCGCCCCTCAAAAACAGGGTGTCCACATTCTGTAAAATCAGGGAAAGTCAGGGAAAAAAATTCAGGTCAGGGAAAGTCAGGGAAACAGGGAAAAGTCCTGGAAAGTCAGGGAAATCCAACCTCAAAGGTGGATTTGAGGGGAATTGTTATCATCCGTAACCCAAACTATTGCAGCATTCTTTTCAGGTTTATCAATTTTGTGTATTGTGGGGTTCTTTGCTTTTGCTTTCCCTTATTCTCCGCATGATAAGTCTATCCACAATCATGCTCTAGTTTGCCGTAACCCAAACTATTGCAGCATTGTTTTCAGGTTCAGCGTGTTTTTATGTATTGTCTATCGCTTATTTTGCCTTGATGTGTTTTAAGCTATACACTAATGTTATTTTTTTTAAACTGAAAAAATGGCATACAAAAGTAAATAGTGTATGTTTAATAAACTGTGGCTGGATAGTAAAGTGCATCCTGAATTTAGTGGTTGGCTGGATTCAGTAGTTAGTGATAAAACTGCGGCGTTTTGTAAAGTTCGCCTTAAATCTTTTAAGTTAAGCTATATGGGCAAATAGGCAATTGTTTCCCATGCTAAAGGACCGGCTCATTTAAAAAACACTAAAATTAGGTCTTCGCAGCAATCAATATCATTTTATACTTCTTCAGCTGCACAAGAGATTACACAAGAGATAAGTGTGCCAGGACCAAGTCAAACAAACTTAAAGACATTTGTTGTAAATGAAGATGACGTAACTTCTGCCGAAGCATTATGGGCTCTCCAAGTTGTTACTGGGGAAATGTCCCTTAACTCCTGCGATGAAACCTCATCAGCGTTCAAAGTGATGTTTCCAGACAGTAAAATTGCTCAGAGCTGTACCATGAGCAAGACGAAGGCTTCCTATGTAATAAACCATGGACTAGCCCCATATTTTCAAGAAAATTTACAAAAAGATGTACAACAGCCCATGTGGTTTGTTTCTATGAGTCTATGAACAAATTTGTTCAAAGAGGGCAAATAGACTTGTGTGTTCGTTTTTGGGACGTTAATATTCAAAAAGTGTCTACTAGATATTGGAGTAGTGTATTTTTAGGCAAGGCAACTGCAGAACATTTGTTAGACGGATTTATCCAAGGACTTTCCTTGCCTTTAGGAAATATTTTGCAAGTCTCGATGGACGGACCCAACGTCAATCTCAGTTTTTTGAAAAAACTGGAAAGCCATTTAAATGCGGTAAACCCAGAAGGTAAGCCTCTGGTGGGTATAGGAATTTGCAGCTTGCATACGGTAAATGGAACCGTGAAAACTGCAATGTCAAAAAGTGGTTTGGAACTTTTTCACTTCTTCAGATCTCTCTATTATTTTTTCCATGATAGTCCTGCTCGACGTGCTAAATATACAGAAATAACAACTAGCACTGCATTTCCCTACAAGTTCACCTCAATAAGGTGGAATGGAACCTGTGTTGATCAAGCTCTGAAAATCTATGATAATGTCGAAAAATTTGTTAAAGAATACAATGAAATAGATAACAAAAATCTACACTACATCAAAGAATCTCTAAATGATCCCCTTTTTAAGGCCAAACTGAGTGCTTTTAGAAGTATTTTGTCATGCATAGAACCTTTCCTCAGGAGGTTTCAAAGTCAGAAACCGATGGTACTTACCTGTTTACTTCACTTGAGGAACTAATGAAAAAACTAATGATGAGATTTGTGAAATCTGAAAAGATAGCTGAAGTAAATACTTCGCAAAAACTATTAAATTTAAACTTGCAAGACAGTATCAACCTGGTTCCCACTGAACAAGTTGATGTAGGCTTTGCTACAAAAAGCCTACTGAAACAAATCAAATGTTCAGAAAAGGAGAAACTTGCCTTTAAAAATGAGTTGAAAACTTTGCTAATAACTATAGTAGAGAAGCTCAAAGATAAAAGTCCTTTAAAGTCTCATTTAGCACGTGGGCTTACTTCCCTCGATCCAAAAATGGTACTGCTCAAACCCAGCTTAGCAATAAAATGACGATACTGTTCTAGAAACTCTTCACAGCCACAAAAGAATGTTTGAGGCATCAGCTGAAAAAGCTAAACACCAGTTTTCATTGTTGACAGATGAAGCTCAGAGCTCTTCAGTAATTAACAACAAAATAAATGATTTTATGTTGGAGCAAAATGACGACATGGGTGTAGATGAATTTTACTATAACCTTTTAGGAAGAGACCAGAGGTATTCGGATTTTTGGGCTGTTATGAAGCTCTGTTTTATTTTATCCCATGCCAATGCAGCTGTTGAATCCGGATTTTCCATTAATAAACATTTACTGGTTGGAAATCTTCATGAAGAGTCCCTAGTGAGTCAGAGAATTATTTGTGGCGCAATACAACATATTGGTGGTTTGAAAAATGTAACAGTAACTAAAAGTATGATAACCTCAGTCAGAGCTTCAAGGAGAAGATATAAATCTTACTTGGATAAGAAAAAGTTAATGCAAACAGAAGAAGAAAAAAAAAGAGTTGAAAAAAGGAAAATCGAGAAACAGATGAAAGAATTGGAAGAAAAAAGGAAAAAGTTATACTTGGAAAGAGAAAAAGAAGATGTAGAAATTGACAAAAGATGAAACTTCTCCAGAACATGAAAAAACAACAATAACAGTTTAACGAACTTTCCAGATTCCTATTCCATATTATTTCATATGTTCATATTCAAGAAAGACTGAATATATATATATATATATATATATATATATATATTTGTAATACCTAAAGAGTGCTTTAAAGTTTACAGTTGTATAATATACTTTACTTACTTTGTATTACACACTTGTAGCAATATCACTCATCAATAAAGATAAAACAAAAGCCATTTTTACAAGGGTCGCGTTATGCTGCTAAGTAGAAACGTATATGTATGTGTAGCCTAAATTAATAACTGCTGATTTAAGTTAATAGTGAAAAATAAGGCTACCTTTTAATTAAACAGCCATTTGCCTGTTAACTCTCCCAATGTAACAGTCGACCCTTGTAAACCTGGCTAAAAGGAAGAAAAAAAGAATGTGGAGAGAGCTAGGTCAGCTATGGGGAAGGTGGAGGCTGGGTTTTCCTTTTTTCTTCCTTTTTATACAATTTATAAACTCGTAATGTAGTATTTCTTTGTTAATTCGATGTATCGCGATACCGTGTAGTTTCCGTGAGTCAGAGAAATTTCTGTAAAACGGTCAGGGAAAGTCAGGGAAATTTGACAGTAAATTTCTGTGGACACCCTGCAAAAAGGTATTTGGTTATTTAATATTTTTTCAAAGTTTGATTTTGGAACCGTTATATAAAATCGGTAATTACCAATAAGAAGTAGAGTAGAAAAATGATTTATTGTTACACTAAAAACGATACAAACAGAGAAGACAAAAATTCGAACATTAATTACGACTAAGTAGCATTATTTTTTAAATACAAAAACCGTAAGATTCATTAAAGTCAACTATAGCCACCGTTCAGCCTTTACATCACTTTATAATCTTTTTTCATTTCAAACGATGGCATGATACTTCTAGACTTAACTTTTGCTCGTATGAAGCCATCCCTAGTCGTTCACCAATCACCGACATAGAAACCTCGGTCACCATCTTAACGCAGCGTTCCACCTCCTCAGTATGACGGGGGAACTGCACGAAGTTCAGGTCTGCTTCGGTACTGTTAATAGAATTTTTAAGTGTTTGATTTAAAATACCAGCTAAATTGGGAGGTGCAGATAACATCAATGTCGCCTAAGACATCGAAGTTCAGCTGAGGAATATTGAACTCTCTGACTTCTGTAGCCTTCAAAATTCTTCGCAAAGCGAGTTCTCTGATAGGCCATCGTTCATCAGTTAGCATTGCTAATAGCATGTTTTCCGGGCGACAATAAAACGCATACAGTTGAATGACAGGATCAATAATGTTTTTAAGGTCGTCATTTAGATAACAAGATGGTTTTATTGTTTTAAATACATGTCTAGCTCCATTCGCGCAAGAAGGTTCCAAAGGTTACTATGTACTCGGCCAGAATTTTCAAATTTGCAGATGGTCTCTCTGTTGCAATGTAAATTCTAAGCATTTTGTTTGCGGCTGTAAGCCATCTAGCGTGTGACAGTTTTCCTGGCTTACGACTACTGAGATTTAGTGAGCACCGACCAGACGAAATTGCACACCATATTTTTCATACATATATTTCTGGTCGTTACTCAGTTCGCTGAAGTCCATTTCCAGTAGAATGCAAGTAATGGCTTCAAATTGTACAGGTGGCTTAGTCTCGCAATTCTTTAGCATTTTACCTAATAGTTCCCGGGGGCTGCTAGTTGCACCATCAAGAAATTCGAATAAATGACGCAGAGGCAGCTCGTTCGCATGTAGAGTGCAGATTAACCATTGTAAAGGACGTCCCACTTTATTTTGTAAATTTTCAATAATACCGTTCTTTCGTCCGGTATTCGTGGCCGTACCATCACAACAAGCTAAATGTTCGTCGAGGCTTAACCCATTTTCAACACAAAAATTATGGATTGCTGTCTTTATGTGCTTCCCAGTTCCAGAACTCGTCGTCACATGTCCCAGGTAAAGAGAATTTGGTTCTTCTATGATAGATATATGCTCTTCGTTGATCATTCTTCTATGATATCTGTCTGATATTTGTCTTTGCTGCCATCGAAAAATATACTTTTCAAGCCTCCTCCACTTCCAGTCTGCAATTTTTTTAGTAACGCACGTGTTTTCTGTCGCACTCTTCAAACCTTACTCGTATCAACAACTTTGGAACAATCATTTACAGATACAATACCGATGTCCTGTAATGTTACTGAAGCAATTGTTTCAGTACATCGATCCGAAATACCGTGAAGTGGGGTGAAATTGATAGAAAAAATAAAATTTTTTTGAATAACCTTTTAGAACATTACTTTCTAATTTATTTCAAGTGTTTGATCACAAGTATCCTTGTTTTCCGATACAATCTTGCTGTTGCCAGAACTCAAAAATTAAATTTAAGTCATTAAAAAAGCCAGAAATTCCATGATCAATTTTATACATGAATTGGGGGGGGTGACTTTGATCACCATAATAGTGTTAGCACTAAAGTATTTGAAGGTAATAGAGTGTGATCAATCTGACCCCGATGAAATTTCATTACTGCGTTAAGAAGTTATGAAGAATTCTAATTTTTCGGGTGAAATTGACCACCGTGGGGTGAGATTGAACATCATTTGATTTGTGCGTAAATTCATTAAAAATGCAAAACATTTTAATTTTTAAAGATGTTTTAATAGAAAAGAATAAAAAATATTGAAACTACATTGCCCCAAAAATACAAACTTAAAATATACTAGGTATTCTTATAACTTAAAGGAAAAACAAAAGAAACTTGTATGTTAAGGTAGGTATTTGAAGAGTCATATAAACAAATATAAAAGATTAAACTATGATGAGAAGGGATATTTTTACAATTCTTTAATATCAACTGGTTTCTGAAAGATATACCTAACATTATTAGCATTGGAGTCAACAGTGGGATCTGGTAAAATCGCGATAATATCTTCAACCTCTACCGTGAACACATCATTTTCTTCAACTCTAAAAATTGCCTTAGTTTTGTCAACGGATTTCATACCCAAAACATTAAACTCATCTTCCGAAACCTCTTGTACAATAGACACATAATGATAGTTTATAGTATTCCGGAGTCCCCCACGTACCTTTACCAACAAATATGTGCCCTTTTTTATATTTTCCGTTTAACTTCAAAATAGTCGATCTCCTCGTTATCTTCTAAAATGACATGAAGGTCTTCATTGTCATCTGAATTATTATTCGTGACTTCTGCTTCTACGTCACTATCAGAACTACTAGAATCAGAGTGTTGAGCCGTAACACTTTTTCCAGCTTCGACGACGAATTTGGTGCGCTTCTTGTTTCGACGAGTTGGTGTATTGGAAAATCTTTGATTTTTTAAATAATCGACCAGTAAATTTTGAACTGTAGCTTCTTCTGTATTTTCTCTTGGTAGTTTATCCAACACGCGGTTTTTGTTCAATGGCATGATACCTGTTGCTTCAAATGAAGAGATGAGATCTCTCTTAATGGCATTTTGCTCATTATTTTTTGACACTTTGTTATCCATTCTTATTAAGGTTGATTGCAATAAGTGAGGAAAATCTTTCTTATCAATGGAAGCTAACGTTGGATGTGTCTTTTTCCAATCAAGTAGGACTTCACGCCAAGCCATCTTAAAAGGTCTAAAAAAGCCCACATCCAAGGGTTGGCAGAGATGCGTGGCGTTTTTAGGTAAACAGACGAAGCTAATATTATTTTCTTGACATTGTTTGATTACATCTTCAGAAAAATGAGATGCCAAATTATCGCCGATTAATACCTTACGACCTTCTTGTTTTTTTGCGTGCGGTAAAAAGGAGGACGAAAACCAATCTGAAAATGTTTCAGTATCCATCCATCCGTGGCTGGTTCGATTATATCGAGCACCCGCTGCACAACATCTCTGCATACAACAGGGAGCTAATTTTGGGCCATTTTCAGTCCATTGATGCCACAACTTTTCGGCGCGGTATATAATGTAGGGAGGTAATAAGACGCCGGAGGCAGATCTACACACCATTACTGAAGTTGCCGACTTAGTAAAATTGCATACTCTCTCAGGGTACTTTACTCCACGGTGATAAATAAATTTTTTGCGTCCAGGATCGTCTAATAAATTTGTTTCGTCGTAATTGTAAATATTAGATGCAGGAACATTCTTCAATGTAACTTCTAAATGACGAAAGTATTCTATTAGTATCTCTCGGGATACATCCGCGCGTGCACGCTTAATATTAGCAGCAAGTCGTTGGGTTATCTCATCCTTGTGTCTGTTCAAAAGTGAATATACCCAATCAACACCAGGCAGGTTATCTTTGAATTTGGAAACCGAACGACCTTGAGTGTCCAGTAAATTTTTTACCAAATGTCGTATATCTGTCAGATTAAGGGGAAATCCCCACTCACCACAAGCTGCTGCACACTTAATAATACTTTTTTCTTCGTTTTCACTAAAAACTGCTTGCCCATCGTTAGATCTAATGTGACGCCCATGGTATTTATTGTTTAAAGTACCATACGGAATTTTGTATATCTTGGATGCCTTTCGTAGACTCCACCCTTCGTCCGTTATTTTATGTAAAGCATTTTCGATTAACTGCTCATCATAATCTCTGTACCTCCTTGCACCTAATCTTCTTTTATAGGTCCTTGGCATGTTTAATTTCTATAAAAAAATATATAGCACTTTAGCATGTTATTACAAAGTGTATCAAATTAAGGGCGTACCATTGCTAACTTCTGTTATTCTCTTTTGATCGTGTTAATCTGCGGAAAGATACTATTATTTCACTAATTTAACCAACTTGGTAGTAATAAGAAAGATAGCAATAGTGCGCACTTAATTTGCTACACACCGTTTAATATTAGTAAATGAGAATAACTCAATAATAACGACAAATGCCACCCGAAATTATGATCAATTTAACCCCGTTCTAATGATCAATTTAACCCCAATACAACGGTCAATTCCACCCCAGGGAGCAAATATTAAAATTTCAAACAAACCGCCAATAATCGAGAGGCACAATTGAGGTTATGAATTAAAAGCATGTCTATAGGTATGTGCTTGCTGGTATAAAGCAAAACAATTGAATGGATACAGAGGGGGAACACAAATTTTTTCATAGGCACAATTACATAATAAGTTACTCACCTTTTTGACACTTAATATCACAATTATAACGATATATTTATAATATTCAGACCACTTCTGTGATTACTAAACAACAAGTTGTTTGTCGCTGGCGACGCGAGACGGTTGATATAACCGCGCCAAATTCATAATTATAAATTTCGGAAGTAGCGATCGAAGTCACCCCGTAAGATCAATTTCACCCCATTTCACGGTACCGTATTGGTCACATACCCTTCGTCTAATTGACTAAGGCGGTCTTCTCGTTCGATTTCGGCATTTTTCCTTTCAAGCTTCTTCTTTAATTTATTAGTCGCAGTTATATCGATAGTTCCAATAACCATTATTCTGTTTGATCTCTGGTCCTGTTTTTGAGTTGGAACCTTACGCGACTTAATCCAGTAACAGGAAGTAATTATTGGGCATTTACAAGCGTCGATATCAAACAGCTTTGTTGATTCATTTTTAAAAGTTTTCACTTTTATGTTGTAACTTTCATTTCGTTTTATTTTGGGACATCTGATAAGGTTGCGATAAGTATTATAATACTTAAAAATCAGTTGACGGATGCGATCGTGTGAAACTGTGGGAACCGAAGCTCCTTGCCAAATTTCTTCTATTTGGTGTCCGAGCTGTTTGGATATTTCCGAAACGCTTGGCTCTTGGCCAAATCTTTCATAGATTAATTTATGTTTAATATACAAATAACCTTTTATGGTATCTCCAATAGTTGGCAAAACTGTATTTTTATGTTCTGAAGGAGGAGAGGACATGCAGTTCTACTTCTAGTAACAACTTTTCCACTCACACCGTCAGCCATGATTACAAATAAAAAATATTCTACTAATTAATATATGAGGATAAAATCTTGCCTTTATATTTAATTAAAATTAGGAACTTAAATAATAAAACATAAAACTAACTTCATTTTAACGTTACGGTATATTTATTTGAATCCAACACGTCCTGCCAAATGCCGTATTTTTTGTACATATTTTGAAAATGGTAATAGCTAAATTATAGCGAAACGTTAAAATGAAGTTAGTTTTATGTTTTATTTTAAAGTTCCTAATTTTAATTCTACTCATATTACGAAACAAAAAAAATTCTAACGAAAATACCTGTTGCTATTGTTTTTAAATATCACTCGTAAATAAAAGATGAAAAGTGTAATACAAACATAACACACAAAATATCCAAAGATAGGTTAAATAGTTAGTAGCGCTTCGTACTAAACAGAGGTAACAGACACCAAGTAGCGCTGTCGAATAAGGGCTATATTTCACTAGGACACCACGGTAGCGCAACCGGTTGCGACACCATAGTTGCCGAGTAAGCAGTCGGATGACCACTGAGGCAACCAGTGGAACAACCAGAGAATCACACCAGTAGTAATAAACCAGAGTAGTATTTTTTTTCAATATGGACGTTGAAGAGGTAGCACTGCTCTCATATATGCGAAGAAAAATGGTAGAGAAAAAAAGAAAAAAGAAAGAAATTTGGGTACTTCCTTTTGTTGCGGATCGTGGAGTGTTTGCGAAAGTATCGGGATACATTTTTTAACTATGTGCGGATGTAAATCACGTCGTTCGATGAATTACTGTTTGTGCAAGAATGATTTGACAAAACAAGACACCATCCTACGAAAATCCATAACACCAGAAGAGAAATTGTTCGTCACTTTAAGGGCCTGTGAAATGACTTATATTTTACATATTACATTTCCTCGCTATCACAAAATGTAGAAGAAAAGTATTTAAATCTTTTCTTGTGACTATACGAAATTGTGCTTCGATATTTACAATTCTACTAAATTTTGAAATGGAAAGCATATTAGAGTGATTAAACCTACGGATTTTGGTTCTTTCTACTTGTTATATTCGCCTGATAGTTCTTGCTGGTGTAAGACAGACGAATTTGTCTTTATGAGGTTAGACAGATAAAAAAAATAATTAATTACTGTACACTCTTTATTACTGAACGTACACAACCACACTCGGATGGATCTGAACTAACACTAAAAACTACCTGCTACAAAAAGGTTCACAAAAATGATCCCACAATATTAAGTTGTATTTAACATAACTGCCCGCCGTACGCCATGACTAATGAAATACTAATTGACAATGTTATATTGTTTATAATAGTACATATTGGCTAATCAATAGACTGCGGCATGCATTTATATAATTATTTCTACACTACAATGTTTTTGTTGGGTAACTTAGTAGAGCTAATTGGTAACTATAATAATCTAGCGTCTCTACGATTTTTCTAACTCTGAACTAAGTGGTAAGACACATATTCGATTTACCGCTCTTTTCACTCCACCAGTTGTAGTTTTTATCATTACAACTCGCACCACATCATCACTACCCGGATATAACTCACTCACTCTTCCTAATTTCCAATTGAAAGGAGGTAAATTGTCATCCGCTATCAGTACCATGTGACCAATTTTTATTGAAGTAGTTGGTTTTTTCCATTTGTATCGCATTTGCATTTCATGAAGATATTCCTTATGCCACCGCTTCCAGAAGTGCTATACCATAGACTGTATCTCCTGGAAATGTGACATACGATTTTTTGGAGTGTGACATAAGCTTTCATCCGGGACGGCTACCATGCTTCTTCCAATAAGAAAGTGGGAGGGGGTTAAGAGGTTCAGGTCATTAGGATCTTCACTTAAAGGACATAATGGTCTGGAATTGAGTACGGCTTCAATCTGGGCGAGTAGCGTGGCAAACTGTTCGAATGTTAATATTGAATCGCCTATTATTTTTCTTAAATTAGCCTTTACAGATTTTACACCGGCTTCCCAAATACCCCCAAAATGGGGAGACCTCGTTGGAATGAACTTCCAGCTAATTCCCTGATCTGTTAGTGTTACGTTTAGTTTTTCCACATTGCTCTCTAGAAATGATGATAGTTCGTGTAATTGACGATTTGCAGCTACAAAGTTTGTCCCAGTATCAGACCAAATGCAAGAGGGTCTTCCTCTACGTGCTACAAAACGCCTTAACGCCGATAAAAACAATCTGCTGTTAATTCGCTCACTAGTTCTAAATGAAGTGCCTTGGTACTTAGGCATATAAATAAACATATATAACATTTATATAATTTGTATCCCCTTGCGCGCCTATCGCGAGATTTAAATGGACCGGCATAATCTATTCCCGTATTGTAAAACGGAGAAGAGGGACTGGTACGACACTTTGGGAGACTTCCCATAAATATTTTTGCTAATTTTGGTTTTGACTTAAAACATTGAATACATTTATTGACAATAGCCTTTGTTACATTTCTGCCTGATAATGGCCAATACCTATCCCGTAATGAATGTAAAAGGCTTTGACGCCCACAGTGGAGCAAACGAAGATGTTCATGTCGCGCTATCAGTGTTGTTAACGGGTGTTGCTTTGCTAGGATTAATTGATGTTTTGATGAAAATTTTAAATCTGCTAGCCTTAATCGCCCGCATACTCTTAGTAGTCCGTCACTATCAAGAAAACGGTTCAAGTTAAGAATTTTTGATGAATTTTGTAAACATTTATTTTTTGATAGTGAGATGATTTCTGTACAAAATGTTTGGCGTTGAGCTAATTTTATTAATCTATTTAACGTCTTATCGTACTCATTTTTTGATATGTATGAAGGCTGATCTCTGTCTAAGCCTGTTTTTCTTGAGTTATGGAAAAATCTAAAACAATATGCTGTTACATTTACTAATGTTCTTAAATTTGAAAATTTTGACAAAATATCGAAATCTGTGTGTAACTAATGCAACCTTCTTTATTTCCGGTAAATCATTCATAACCTTTGGATGAATTACATTAGTAGTATTAATCTCCGATTTCATAAATTCCGCACCTTCCCACCATAATTTTGAGTGTACTAATAATTGTGGCATTACTCCCCTTGATATTAAATCTGCAGGGTTTTCCTCTGATTTTACATAAAACCAATTCTGTGGGTTGGTTAATGACTGTATTTCACTTACACGATTTGCTACGTATGTTTTCCATTTTGATGGATAACTTTTGATCCACGATAACGTTATTGTAGAATCACACCATAAATATTATTTTTCGATTTTTATGCTTAACGTTTGTTTAACCTTACTCACTAACTGTGCTAAGAGCACAGCTACATTTAGTTCTAGTCTTGGCAATTAAGTTTTTCTAAGTGGTGCTACTCTAGATTTAGCTGTTAATAGGCGTACTGTAACTTTATCATTATTTATCGACCGAATATATACATTTGCTCCGTATCCACGTTCGGACGCATCTGAAAACCCATGAATTTCGATGGTTTTAGGATTTTTATATAAACTGCATCTTGGTATCCGAATATCCTCCAGGTACTTTAAATTATTTTTAAAGATTACCCACTTTGTGTGAAGGTTTGTTGGAATTGATTCATCCCAATTCAAATTTAATTGCCACAATTCTTGTAAGATTAATTTAGAAATGATTATAGCTGGTGCTAACAGACCTAATGGATCAAATAATTGAGCTGTAATCGCTAGAATAGTTCTTTTTGACACATGATTATGTTCTTTAAGGTTAGTGAATTTATAATGCAAATTATCTTCCCGCGGGTCCCAACAAGTACCTAAAGTTTTTATTACATTATCACCTAAACTTACAAACTCGTGATCGATTGTTTCTATGTGATTTTTAAACTATTGTGTTCCCGCGTTACTACACCATTTACGCAGTGTAAATCCTGCCGTACTTAAAATATATTTAACGTTCTCTTTAATTTTGATTAAGTCATGAATAGTATCTGCACCCGTTATAAGGTCATCAATGTAAAAATCGTTTTTTATAATCGCGGATTCCAGGGGCTGTGAATTTACAACATCTAGTGATAATTGATGCAAACACCGTGTAGCCAAGTAAGGACCGGATTTAGTTCCATACGTTACAGAAAAATTTCTAATTCATGAGCACTGTTCGTACGCCAAATTATGTTTTGCAAATGTCTATCTTTTTCATTAATGATAACTTGGCCGTACATTTTTGATATGTCTGCTGTTAACACGTATGCATGTTGACGAAACCGTAATAATATTGACAATAAATCGTTTTGTACAATTGGACCTTGCAATTGAATGTCGTTTAGGGACCTGCCAGAATCAGTTTTACAACTTCCGTCAAACACTACTCTTAGTTTTGTCGTTGACGAATCCTTTAAAATCCCATGATGTGGGAGAAAATATGTTAAGTTTGTCGTATCCTTTACCCTTGTCATATGCCCAAACCTTTGAAACTCTTGCATAAATTCATGATACTGTACTCTTAGTTCTTGATTGACATGTAATTTTGATTCTAGAGAATGAAACCGTTTTACTGCTATATTTTTTGAATTTCCTAAAACCTCAAAATTTTGCTTAAGAGGTATTCTTACAATAAAATTTCCCATTTAATCCCGTTCAGTTGTTTCCATAAAAAATTGCTCACAGTACTGTTCTTCAGATAAATGATTTACTTTATTAATAACTTCATTGATTTCCCAAAATTTCGATACCTTGTCATGTAAATTATTAAGTGATAAATTGACTAACGTTTTTTCTGTTTCCATTGCATTAAAGCAATGCCCTGCAACTACCCAACCTAGTTTTGTTTTGTGTAAAATTGGTTTATTACGACCTAACTGTATTTGTCCTACGCTTAAGAGCTCCCAAAAATTGGCAGAGCCAATTAAGAGATCAATTCTTGTCGATTCATTGTATGTAGGGTCCGCTAAAACTAGGTTATGAGGAATGTCTAACGAGTTAAAATCAAATGTTATTTGAGGAATATCACCTGTAATTTTTGGTATAACTAAACATGATATTTTACAACTATAATTATTGTTGCATGACCTATATATTACGTCAACCCGTGTTGTTATTTGAGTGGAATTTTGGTTTATACCGACGACAGCTGTTTTTGTTTTATGTTGCGCAAGTCCTAATTTGTCACAAAGCTCTTGCGTAATAAAGTTAGATTGCGATCCCGAATCCAGAATTGCCTTTACTATTAATGTATTTTTTAATTTATCTGTTACTTTAACGCAAGCAGTTGATAATAATATCTGAGTGAACGTTTGTTTCGGTTGCGTTCTAACGTGATTTGCAATGGAGGTCGTTGCACCTTCTTGAAGGGCTTCGCTGACCTGAGCTGCCCCTTCAGGTATGCTATTTGTGACCGCTTGTGTGTTAAAATTAGAAATATGCAGTAATGTGTTATGTTTTCGATTACATCGCTTACACGGACCAGCCTTACAATGTACTGATATGTGATTTTTCTTTAAACAATTGTTACATAATCGTAATTCTTTCACTTTATCGATACGCGCATTTACAGACATTTTTAAAAATGTTTCGCATTGATACAAATAATGTTTGTTTTTGCATAATATACACTGTAGTTCCGTTGTTACGAATGATTTGGTACTTTGGGTATTATTACAACGCTTATCGTGAACTCTAGTTGAAGCTAACACATTGTGACTATTAGAAAATGATTCCAAAACGTTTTGTCTATTATTCAAAAATTTTATAAATTCAACAACTGAAGGAATGTCATCCTTCGAAGGGTAATTTTTACCTAAGTAGCACTCCCATTCTCGAATTGAACTGAAATCCAATTTTGAAATTAAAATAGGTACTAATAAAGCACTCCAACTTTCAATGGGCTGTTCTAATGATTGCAAACAATTTAAGTGTTTTTGTACCGTGTCTATTAAATACCTTAATGATTTATGCGACTCTTTACCAATACTACTAAGATCAAGTATTTCTCTAACATGATTCTAAACGATTCTCCTTTTGTCATTATACCGATCTTTTAACATACTCCATGCAATCTCTTAGTTAGCTTCTGAGGTATCTAGTGAGCCAATTAAATTAGCAGGTTCGTCTTTTAAAGCCGACCGTAAATAACACAATTTTTGAACATTATTAATTTCTGAATTATTGTGAACGATTGTACAATATGTATCGTGAAATGATCGCCAATTACTAAAACTACCGTCAAACGTCGGAATTGTAATTCTAGGTAATTTTACATTAGCCGTTTGAGGGCGTATCTGGGAAGTATCGATTTGTTCCCCTACTATTTTAGTTTGCACAAAACTTCCGATTAATTGTTTTGTCTTTGCCACTAATGAAAAATACAAATTTTGAAAATGTTCCCTTTCGTCTAAGTTTTTAACGTCTTCGGGTTGCAATTCTTCGATTCGATATTGCACCTCTCCAAATTTATCATACAGTTCCTCAAATTTCGTTACGCGTTGCTCTAAATTTATTAATTCTACATTTGATCTTTCGTTACTCGAAAATGACATTATAAATTTTTCGAAAAGGGTTAACTGTGATTTAATGCTACCACGCTTATAGTTTAAAGCTTTTATTTCGGATTCTACGCTCATTTTGGAGGCAATTAAGGATTAAGTAAATGGAACTTTCCTACTCGTTTCGTTGAATACCCTCTTGTATGTTGCCTGACTGCCCTTGAACTCCTTAACTTGAACGGACCTTTTTGGTACCTGCTCGTGTACTGCTTGCTTGAAATATGTTTCCCTTCTTTTACCACGTTGCACTTCTCTTCATTATATTTAAACTTTCGCAATTAATGTGTATTTATACACATATATCCGGCTCGAAGGACCATGTTATATTCGCCTGATGGTTCTTGCTTGTGTAAGACAGACGAATTTGTCTTTATGAGGTTAGACAGATAAAAAAAATAATCAATTACTGTACACTCTTTATTACTGAACGTACACAACCACACTCGGGTGGATCTGAACTAACACTAAAAACTACCTGCTACAAAAAGGTTCACAAAAATGATCCCACAATATTAAGTTGTATTTAACAGTACTATAGCTATAAACATCATTTTTCTAGTGTATTGCTCGCACTATGTGATGAAACATCAATTTATTTACATTGATATTGGTGCCTACGGAAAAAGCAGTGACTTAGCAACGATACTTCATTTTATGATGCACTCGCAAAGAAATCGTCCTTAAAAATCCCTGAATGCAGTAAAATAACAGAAAATAACCCACATTGTTTCCCATATGTGTTTGTAGGTTACGAAGCATTCGGTTTACATACACATCTAATGCGACCATATGGGGGAAGGATTGTCAAGAGCTCGACGATATATTGAAGGTACATTTGCGATTTTGTCCAATAAATGGAGGATATTTCACAGATCTTGCAAAAAGCATTGTTAAAACTTCTTTTCTCTTACATAACTTCATACGTATTCGGGATGGATATTCATATGATGACACCCTGAATATTACAGGCTTCAAAAATGACATGTCAATAAACAAAAATTTGAGCCGTGTAGGACGATCGGCACAAATCCGCTAGAGATGAGTTCGCAAACTATCTTGTAACAGAAAATGTAGTACCGTGGCAGAATAGATGTATTAATTAACTTATATATGTAGAGTAAAACTAATTCCGAAATATGTGAATTAGCCAAGTTTTACTGTAAATACTACCTACTAATGTATATGTACTACACATACGCAATTTTTATATTATAATAGAAATGTAATAGAAACTTACCCAACTCTTTCTTTTGTCCTAAACCCATCTCTGCTCCACCAAATAAATCCGTTACTTCCTTCCAACATTTCTTTTTAAAATCTAGGTTGGAATAATCATGTGATTTTGTATCCCAAATTGAGGGTCTACGATAATAAACCCTTCAGTATCAACACTCATAATGTTGAGAATACAATCGCAAAGAAACTCAAATAAAATGTTTGTTATTCACTGGACGCTGATTGGAGGCCACTGGTGTCTGAGTGAGTGAAGCGCTATATGTACTCCATACATTCTAGTAGTGGGACAACCAGCTGGTACCTCTACCAGTTACTTCGACGAGACGCTGCACGGCTGCCAAGCCGACACTAGGTGAGTTATGCTTCAATATGATTACATGGAATCTGTGTGGGGTTCGCTGTTGTCGTAACCGGTTGCGCTACCGTGGTGTCCTAGTGAAATATAGCCCTAATAAAACGATCTGAATTCTGAAGACAGAATCGGATGATCTGAATTGTAACCGTAAGCCCCGCCCCGCCCTCCTTAGCAACGATGTTTATCCTTGGCAACAGCATGAGCGAATGATCGTGGTGTTTTCCATAGGCGTAGTATGCAAATTAATTGATTAATGAATTAATGAATAATTTTCTGTCCAGTTCAAACGTACCATTTCTTCTCTATTTTTGGAAAAAAAGCCTTGGTAGAAGGCCCAAGGAGTTGCCCGATTTTGCTCATATTTTGCACATGTATTTTGCTTATTAATAGACAACTTTTGGCGGCTATTGCAAAACAAGACTTTAACTTTCATTTTTTGGCTCCACTGAGTGTGTGCGTGTGTGATATGTTTAGTATCCACGATAAATACATAACGATAAGACATATGTACTTGGAATTTTGTATTTAAGTTTTTTCATGTCTGCTAGAATTGATTGGAGGCAGTGGCGGAGAGGGCGGGTTTATTAGGCGCAGTTTTTGGTTTTAATCAAATATTTCTGAAACAGCTGTATATTTCAAAGATATAAAAATATCATCACATAGATGTTAAAATTATACATTAATTATGTTCCATGCAATTTGTGCGACGCATAATTTAGTGTCCAAAAATCCTAAGGTGGAATATGTAGACATATTTTTGCAGAAGTTTCTTGAATTAAAACCAAATATGTCTTAAGAATTAATTAAATGGGATTTAGACTGTTTCAGCCGATTAATTTAAGTAAAAGTTAGATCAGACTCCCATTTGGCACAAACACGCCATTACCGTCAAATGGGGTGACATTGATCAAAAAATTATTCTTTTTTAACATATTGTGAAAAATAAAGATCTTATTTTATAATAAATTAATTATTTACCCAGAAATAACAACATGAAGCATTTGTAGAAGTTTGCGATGTTGAATACATAAAATAGAGGCGTGGCAAAGCCAAAACCACGTGGACAATCTCATACCTATTGTGGGGTGAGATTGTTTATAGAAATTATAATACACGGAAAGTAAAGGTATCAAGTAAGATAGTATCAATCTCGACCCATACTGCTCTATCTATAACCGTTTTCGAGATGCAGCATTTTGAATGAAATGGGGTGAGATGTTTCAGTGTGGGTGAGATTGATCTCCTGCTGTTAAATGTTCCTATTCTCCTAAAAGACAACAAAAACATTGTTATAAACACTTTATTTGGAGATTAACACAAAAATAGAAAAATATGACAACTTAAAAAGAACTTTTTGCAAACTTAAACGTCATTTTGTAAGCACCACAATCTGGTAAAAAATAACATACAGTTCCTTCTCTAAACTTCAAATATATCGATTACTTTTTTAAAAGAGTAGACGACAGAACCATCATCATTACTTGTTGTTTGAGGGTCTGACAATATGGCAAGTATATCGGAAAAATCTGCTATAAATTCGTCACCTTCTTGAACTATGAAAACTTTTCTGGTTTTATCTAACGACTTCAGTCCTAGTAATTCAATCTCTGTTTGTCCTTCATCGTCTGATACATTTTGCACAATTGCTGTATAACGATACACCATGAACTTTCACCAAAACAAACTTTCCAGGTAAAATGTCCTCTTTTTTTGGTTCATAATATTCCGTCTCTGCCCTCACATCATCATTCTCATCTTCCAACGAATCTTCATCAGTATTGTACTGGTAACTTGATCTATTACATCCGAGTCACTAGAATCTTCATCATTACGTAGAGCAACGCTTTTACCAGGTTCCACAGATAACTTTAGGCGTTTAATGTTTTTTTCTAGTGGGTGCATCAGTGAACCGTTGCTGCTGCAAGTAACTAACAAGGGCATTGCTTACAGTAATATTAGAGTCTTTAGAGTTTTCGTTTGGAATCTTTTGAAAGACTTGATTAGGGTCAAGAGGAACAATGCCGGTTGCTCTAAATCAGGCATGGCCAACAGTTTTTGCCCCCGGGCCGGATTAGAGAAAAATAATGTGTTCACGGGCGAAATATTAAAATTAAAATTAAAAGGTTTTAAATAAAACATAAAATAGTCGTTCCTATAACCAAACAAAATTTTATTATGGATTTTTTATGAATAGGTGCATGTAAGTAAATTGGTACAACAAATTAACATTAACATAAAAAACATTACCATAACATTAACATACAATTAGCATAAAAAATAATGTGACATGTTGAGGCGCTTGGCGTCACCTATTATTTGCTTGATATCCGGTTCTATATTTGTGGTAGCGATTCTTAATACACATTCCAAGTGTAAATCGTTTAATCTTGATCTTGTTGAAGATTTATTTAAATTCATTAAGGAAAACGTTTGTTCACAAATATACGTTGAGCTGAATATAACTAAATATTTTTTAGCAAGTGTTTTTAAATTGTCTTGTTGTTCTCGATATTTTGTACGTAATAATTCGTCACATTGTAAATTAATTAGTTCTAACTGTATATCAACGGGACAATCATCAACTTCTGCAGCAAATGGATTTCGGATAATTGATAAATGTTTATCAATTTTTTTGAAACACGCGAATCGCTGCTCGAAATCCGTAATTAGTGCAACGATATTGTTATTATATGTTTTTACTCTTTCTTTCGAAATGTTTGAAGATACAGTCTGTAAGGTTGGAAAATGATCGAATTTACATTCCGCTAGATTTCTCGAGAAAAGACTAAGCTTCAATTGAAATGGTTTTAATTTTTGTATTAATTCGTGAGCAAATAAATTTTTTCCTTGTAAACATAAGTTGAACTCATTGAAATGTGTTAATATATCCAAAGAAAATGCAAAATCACAAATCCAATTTGGATCTAACAGTTCAGGGAAATCCTTGTTTTCTTTTAGGGTTAAAAATATTTTTATTTCGTCTTGTAACTCCCAAACACGTCTTAAAACTTTCCCTAAACTTAGCCAACGAATTTTACTGTGGTAGAGTACATCTAAGTGACTGGCATTTAGTTCTTCGAGAAGTGCAATAAATGTTCTGTGATTTGATCCTTTGGCGCGTAAGAAGTTAACTAATTTTACAATTAAATTTGTTACATGATCGATTTTTAAAACATTTTTGCATAATGCATGTTGATGAATAATGCAGTGTATCGGGATAATATTATGGCTTGGATCGATTTCAAAAACCTTGTCTTCTATACGTTTTATGAGCCCAATATTTTTTCCAATCATATTTGGTGATCCATCTGTTGTCACATTCACTAATTTATTCCAGTCAAGGTTATAATGTAAAAAACACTTTTCGATTTCTCGGAACATATCTTCTCCTTTCGTTGTGCCTTTCATTGGAACAATTGACAACAGTTCTTCCGAAATATCAAAATTTTCTGTGATAGCTCTAATAAAAATTAATAATTGGACGGTATCCTTTACATCACAGCTTTCATCGAGAGCTACTGCATAAAAATTGGCCGATTTTAAGTTATTTAATAATTGTTTATTTATATTAGCATTTAAATCTTCTACTCTTCTAGCAATAGTTTGCCGGGACAGGCTTATATTTTCAAATTTAGTTTTTACTTCTGGGCACATTACACCGCAAACATCCAACATACACTGTTTTACAAATTCTCCTTCAGAAAAAGGTTTTCCACATTCAGCAATCCGTTTTGCTACTAAAAAACTTGCTTCGGTAATTGACTCTTGTAAGCGATTTTGATGACAAAACACATTTTGTTGCCGGGTTAATTTAACTACTGCTGCTTGTTTTTTTCGGCTTTCTTCATTTAGATTTTTTGCGTAATTTGCATGTTTGGTGTCAAAATGTCTTCTAAGGTTATATTCTTTTAAAACCGCCACACTAGAGTTACATATAAGACATACTGCGTTATTTTTGTGCATTGTAAAAAAATATTTCCACTTCCATTCTTCGTTAAATGTACGACATTCTAAATCCACTTTCCGTTTTTTGGAAGCCATCTACATTTAAAAAAAACTTTTCTTAATGTACAATATTATTAAAGACGAAAATAAAATTACATACCGTGTTAATAATATCCAAATTGTATCGTAACTATTTGTAACAATATTAAAACAATTATTATCGTTTAGCGTAGCAGATTATGGTTGTTTAAGAGTTAGTATTTAATAGTTTTTATCAAAAACAAGCACTAAAATCACTTGATATAAATCAATCACTTCTACAAAAATAACGAAATGCTTGATCGCATTCGCACTGGAATACAGTGGAGCGAAGTGGAGCAAATTGTTTGCGTGCGCAGTACTTGAGCCTGCGTCTGCCGTCTGGAGCGGTTGAACTTTGATATTCGGCTCTTGATGCGAGAGAGATAGATCGCATGTTTCAAAGCGGTCCTCTCGCATTCTAATGTCGCTTCAACATCAAAGGCTATTATAATATAGAGTACAGACAATGGCAAAATTTCTCATTCTTTATAACGGAATATTTTAAAAAATAAGCATGTGTCGAAAATTATTCGACCAATTACAAAAACTTAAATGCTAATATAGAGTCTAAATGAACTTACTAGATCGTTTCTTATGGCGTTGTCAGACTTGCTATTCATTTCAATTAGAGTAGAAGCCAATAAATATGGAAAATCCTTCTTGTCTAGTGAAGATTGTTGGGGATGACTCTTTTTCCAATTTGTTAAGATAGATCTCCAGGCCACTTTAATGGGTCGGAAAAATCCAACATCTAATGGCTGAGTGAGATTTGTTGAACATATCGGAAGGCAAACAAAGGCAATCTCATTCAGCTCACACTGTGTTAAACACTTTCTGTAAAATGGGAAGAAATATTATCGCCCAACAATACTTTGCGGCCAGAAAGCCTCTTCGCGTGTGGCAAGAAAACTGACTGAAACCAATCGGTAAATGTTTGGGCGTCCATCCATCCGTGTTGTGTACGATTGAATCGGGATCCTACGCTACAGCACCTATCGTTACAGCAAGGTTTACCTTTGGGATCCATTTCAATCCACTGCTGCCACATTTTTTCCGCTTTGTAAATCACATATGGAGGTAGCAGTATACCGGAGGCGGAACAACACATCATTACTGTTATTGCAGACTTGGTAAAGTTACAAACGCGTTCGGGATACTTTATCCTACGCCGAAAGAGCATTGTTTGCTTACCGGGATCGTCCTGCAAATTTGTTTCGTCGTAATTAAATACATTGCAAGCCGATATATTTTCAAGTGTCTTCCTTAAATTATCAAAATATTCTATAATCGTTTGCCTTGACACGTTAGCTCGGGCTCTCTTAATGTTTGATGCAACTTTTTGACTTATTTCTTTCCTTTGTCTTTCTAAAAAAGAACGCGCCCAATTCATACCCGGCATTTGACTTAAGTTTGGCAACAGTACGGTCTTGGCTATCTAAATAAGTTTTAGCGATGTAACGTAGATCAGTCAGGGTTAAGGGGAAACTCTATTCTCCACAAATATTTGCAGCCCTTGCAAAGGCTCGTTCCTCTTCAGCTGTAAATATTGTTTGACCGCCGCTTTTTTTGACGCGAGTCCCATTAAGTTTATTACGAAGCGTGCCAAAAGGAATCTTGTACTCTGCGGATGCCCTACGAATAGACCATCCCTCCTCGACTATTTTTTTGAGTGCAAGTTCTATGTTCTGTTCAGAATAATCCATATAGGAGCGTGAACCGAGTTTTCTTTTGTATTTTCTTGGCATGATTCTAAAACAACAAAAGTTGCTTTATTTTTATAAATTTAAGTTCCAAATATATTTTTTAAGATTTCATTACTCAAATCTCATTAAAATACGAAATCATAAGTAATAATACTAATTTTTGTATATTTGTGAGGCGAAATTGTTCAATATGATTGATCAATCTCGCCTCACATGCACGATCAATCTCACTGCTGAGGCAATGACTCACAACTAAATATATAACGCCTAGAATACCTCAATAGTCATGCAAGTTACGAAATAATACCAAAAAAATGCTTTAGTTTTTACTTACCAGGATAATTTCCGAGAGTTGTTATTTTACGAAAATCGCTACCTTCCAAACAAAGCCAAATTATTCGAAAAGTACGAGGACGTTTACATTCACGTGCATCAACAACCTGCGTCCATGTTTCTCCTAGCGGAAACTGTCGAATACACTGCAATTGAAGGTATAAGTTTGGCGCTACATTCAAACTTATAAACATATGATTTGGTGATCAATCTCACACCCGGCGATGAATTTCACCCCATTTGACGGTACTCGAAACTTGTGGCGCACGTATCATATGTCAACTGTAACATTTTACGACGTACGCCGGTGTATTCTTGGTTGAAGTTTTTTCAAAAATGCAATGCACGGTATTCCCCCGGCTTCCCCTAATTTTAAATTCAAACTGGATTGTGAAAAGTTGCAAAACATTGACTAGGACATAATCCAATTGACTTTCCTTTTTCGTCTTTGCATATCCCACATGTATAGAAAGTTTGTATTTTCTTTTCTCTCGCACAAATACGACATCTTATCTGTGGATAGTGCCATTATTTGGTGTACAAGTGACTACTGGAGCGAAAAGGGAGTCATTGAGTTGCATAATAATTGTATCTCTAAACTGTAACTCATTTTTTTATAAGTAGCTGTGTTATAGAGCCAATTACTTAATTAAAATGTTTTAATTAATTTTAAATGCAACTCAGCTTCTGTGAATCATTAATTAACAATGACAGTTTAATGGTAAACAAACATAATAATGTAAATTTATCTATGAAGTATAACCAGCTAGTTTTTAAAGAATAACTTAGATGTAAGTAACGTAAGCAACTTGACTTGTTTTAACATTGTTTTATTGTAGAAGCCTTGATAAAGGAACAAAATAAAAAGCTTCCGAAATATTGGCAAATATCAAAGAGTTTTAAACGTATTAAGACCCTAGTTAGCCGCAAGCCTGATAACACTAAGCAATTAGTTAATAATAAAAATTTTTTCCTTAACATTGTAACGGCTGTTACTTCCCTCAACTTAAATTACAGATGGGGTTCTTTCAAGATATTACGACCAAGTATGGACATGACACTACCATATCGATGAAACAATGGGCAACAAATAACATCAAACTAGCTAACAAACTGAATAGAAGAATTTTTCTGCTCCGATGCAACAAGAACAACATTTTACCAAACCATATAAAAATCTTTTGAAATTGATGACAACCGAACACAGAAGCATAGGAAAAAAAAATACAGGAATTCAACAACAGGTTAAGGAAAAAAATTTTGAAATTAAAATAACTAACTTAGATATCAATAAACTCAAAAAATCCAATGTAAATTTAAAAAATTTAGTCAAAACTGTAATACCTGAAAATATTTTTGATGAATTCAATTCAGGTTTGTCAATTAAATTTAAGAAAAAATTCAATCAGATTAGGAATATCAATATGATCAAGTTCAATAAACTAATAGACAGTAATAAAAGAGGTCAAATCACTACCCAAGATAATTGGCTTATAAATTTAACTTTGGAAGTAAAAAGAATCTTAGCTCTGGGTCCCAAATTTTGTTTAAATCCACAGGTCAAAGATATTAAGGTAGATAAATTATTATCAGAGATTGAGTTAATATTAGAAGTGGTACCAGACGACGAGAGAGATGTATACAGAGCCCGTACTAACAATATCATAACAAATTACTTACAATCCAATAAAGCAAAGTGTGATCAGGATCATTACATGTTCAATAAGTGTAGAACCTTCTTAAAAAACAATTCTGAACTGTATATCTTGAGAGCAGACAAAGGTAATGTGACGGTGGTCATGTACAAAGATGAATATGTTAATAAGGCTGAAGTGCTACTCACTGATACGTCAGTGCATAAAAGTGTATCTAAAGATCCCACGTTTACACTACAAAAAAAGTGTAACGATTGGGTAAAAAAACTAAAGTATAACGAGAGTATCGATAACATGACAGCAAAAAAACTTACCATCAACAACAGTATTAGTCCTAAATTTTATGGACTACCCAAAGTACACAAAGACCAAGTACCGCTCAGACCTATTGTCTCCTCGATAGGATCTCCGACGTTTAATCTTGCTACATTTGCTGCGGGCATTCTAACAAATGGCTTTAACAATCAGAACAAGTACAATACCAAAGATTCCTTTACATTTGCTAAAGACATCAACAATTTTCAAATACCAGTAGGCTATGTATTGATCTCTCTTGATGTTATATCACTTTTCACTAATATACCGTTACAATTAGTTTTGGATTTATTGGATTCTAATTGGAATTTAATAGCTCCTCACTGCAATATAAGTAAAAAATCATTTATTGCCTTAATAGAATTTATATGTAGTAACAGTTATTTCGTTTTCAACGACCGGTACTTTCTACAAATTTTTGGTACCCCCATGGGCTCCCCTCTTAGTCCTGTTATTGCGACGATAGTGATGCATGAACTTTTAAACTGTAGTATACCGCTGTTATCGTTTGAACTTCCTTTTCTGAAGAAATATGTGGACGACATAATATGTGCCGTACCAGACAACAAAATTGATCAAATCAAAAATACTTTCAACCAATTCAACAATCATATTCGTAGAAACCGAAACTAATGGAGGTGTTCCCTTCTTGGATACCAGACTTATCAGAACAGCCAACAATACAATTCACATACATTGGTATCAAAAATCAACGGCATCAGGTCGTTATATAAACTACTTTTCTTACCACCCATTACAACAGAAAATTAATATCATTACAGGAATAAAAAATAGAATTACAAAAATTTTACATCCAACCTTCCTTCAGAAAAATTTAAACAAACTTAAAGAAATTTTGATCAAAAATAACTATCCAGCAGCGTTCATTAATAAACTAATCTTTAATACAAGTACTCCTCGAGCAGCTGACAATAGTCCTAGTGTCTTGGAAGAGAACAACACCAGATATTGTAAATTACCGTTCATAGAAAATCTAACACCCAAAATTACAAATGTATTTAAGGACTTCAACATGAAAATTAGCAAATATAATTTAAAAACTGCTAACAAATTGTTTTCTAAAGTCAAGGATACCACTCCAGTGTTGCTTAACTCTAATGTCATTTATCAAATTCCGTGCATTGATTGCACGGAAGTTTACATAGGACAGACGTCACAATGGCTACGTAATAGGGTTACACAACACAGAAGTGACTGCAGAATTGACAAAAAAAGCAATAGTTGTGCTCTTGCAAACCACAGTAAAACACTAAATCATCCACCCGATTTCAACAATGTCAAAATTCTCAATTTTGAAAAAGTATACAAATCCAGATTATTTCTGGAAATGTGCCACATAAAAAAAGAGGGTAACTCTATGAATCACAAATCTGATACTGAACAACTGTCAGCAGTATATTCTTACATCCTTAATTTTAATGTTGAAGACAATTAGTTATTGTATGAATTCAAATTTGCCGCATTTATTTATACCAAGTTTTATACCTTATTACACCAAAGGTATAATACTTAGTACTAAAAAAATTGGTAGAGGCTTTTTATTATAAAATAAGTTTGTGATAACGAAACTTAATGTTTATTCATTAAAACAAAATAAAAACAAACTTTAAAAAAACCTTATATTTGTCAAAACAAACCGTAAATAAACATTTAAACAAACACAAAATATAAACTTGGTACAAGTTAAACATTTTCTTTGGGCTTAAACTTGGAATAAAAACACCTGGAACTAAGTGCTGAAATGAGTGAAAGGGCAACTCATTTTCATTTTCCCCCGAGTATTGAAAATGAGACTCACGACTCATCCACTTGTCTTGTATTTTAGCTTGCCTTTCTTGATGTTGCCTCTCTTCATGTGCACTCTCCATGTCCATTTCCATGTGACTCAGCTCTGACATTTCCTTGTCACTGTCGTCAGTGACAGTCTCTGTAAAATTACATCCTGAGCGTGTATTCAATTCCATGTCCTCCGACGTGGCATTATCCAACTTCCCACCATCTATAAAAAAAAATGTGAAATATTGTGGACAGAAGCAAAAACCTTAGGAAATATCAATATTTGTGCGTTTCTGAAGATATAGGATGTGTTAAATTATTTCCCATGCCATCTAGCTTCAGAAACCTTAAATTATGGGCCACAGCAAGCAATTTCTCAACAGTTTCGTTAGAAAGTTTATTTTTACCCTTGGTGTGTATACGAGAGATGCACTTGTGAGCGAACTGAGGGAACTGACAACATTCTACTAGCTATTGTTGCGAAGTCTGAAACCTCTGAAAAATTATCGAACATTTTTCACCACGTGACTGGATTTGTCGTGTTCTTCGATAGACATGGTTTAAAAGGACCTTCTTTTTATATATATTTGAAGTAGGAAGAAAATATACTTAAACGACGTTTCATTTTCCCAAAATCCATATTCTTTTATACAGAATTCTACATTGGAAACGGCCTCGGTTTTTTCTGTGTCGTTAAGAGACTGTCCACCAAATCTTGGCAAAATTGCGCGTAGATATAACCATAAAATCTTCCCTTTGATCAATCACGTCATTTATTTTTTCCGCCTCTTGCTTACTAAAAGGAGAACCACACTGCTTCAATTTTTCTTTGATACCAATAAATATTTCTGGGGCACTGGAAATTGAAGTAGAATTTGATTCGGCGATTGCAATGCCATCAGCAACTGGTTTTAATAAATCATATGTTATTTGTAATTTGCACAGGCGTAGTAGTGTCATCAGTATCCAATATTGCCTTTCTATTTTCTGGCAACAACGTAATCTCATCATCAACAGCTAAGTTGCTTCAGTACCGTTTGAGCTTTCAATACGATAGATAACATCTTTACCACAGAATACCAACGTGTACTTACTGGTAAAGACAATGTTGTTCCTTTTATTCCCTTCTGAGCAGCATATTTCATCATATATTCTTTGAATTTGGCGTACTTCTTAAAGTGGACCTTACACGATCAATAATATTGTCAATACTGATATGTCAATATTTTCGTCAATATTACTTCAATCTTACTTCAATATTTTTTGACCATACACGGTGATTCTAATGCATCAATATTTTGGTCAGTATTAGGTGAGTACTTGGCTAGCACATTTTAATTAATAATAATTTTTAATTACATATTTAACTTTGAACTTATTCGTTCATAACAAAAACTTTTAATAACGTTTATTGCTAATTTATAGTAAGTATAAAAGTGAATTGTTATGTATTACGATTATTATTATTATAAACGAATTTAGTTTTCAAACGTTGAAAAATACGGTTGTAAGGAATGTTCTTCGGAATTGTCAATCATGGTAAATTCTCTTGAAGAATTCTGTAAATCAGTAAATGTAGCAGGCGGCGAATATGCTGGACCTGATAACCCACTGTATGCATCAATAGATGATTGAGCAGAATATGGACGTTGTGGTGTGGTTACGTTAGGCTCATTAATCTTTACTGAATTCCGGTGTAAAGTACCTAGGGCAGCTTCGAACAGTATGTCATTTACTGATTTTTCGGCAAACATTCTTTGCTGGGGTTGCAAGGTTCCAAGCGTTTCACCCCAGGCCACAGCAATAGTTGGTATGCTAGGCTGTGACTTGTTAGCTGAATCTAGGAACGAACAAGCTTTTTGTAAGAGCTCATTTTGTTTTGTCATCGGGCATACGACACGAATTTTCTGTTTTGGTTGGGGCGGCAGAATCGGATTAATTGAAGATCTTGAATGAGACGGAGGATCTTCGTTTGATGATGTAGATTGTTCTTGTACCTCCTTGTTGACCAGTTCGTCTACTAATGTATACGTCTCGTCAGAAACCTGCAAAAACCTTGTGCTAATTAATTTGTTTCTTTTATAGTTTCCTACATGTCCGGAGGAGTGGATGAAAATAGCTGCTGAGTTCGAACGTTGCTGTAACTTATACAACACTTTGGGAGCTCTTGACGGAAAACACATTGCCATCAGGAAACCAGCCAAGTCAGGTTCCATGTATTACAATTATAAGGGTTTTTATAGCATTGTATTATTAGCTCTAGTAAATGCCGATAAACAGTTTATAATGATAGATGTTGGCCTCAACGGAAAAATATCAGACGGAGGTGTCTTGTTTTATTCTAAATTTGGTGAACTGATGGAACAAAACCAGTTGAATTTACCCCAATCAACTCCTTTGCCCAAAACAGATAACCAGTTTCCATACGTTTTTGTGGCAGATGAAGCATTTGCATTGGATGTTCACCTAATGAAACCTTATTGTCCACGAGGTGTAACATCAGATAAAGAAATTTTCAATAAACGGTTATCAGCAGCGCGTGTAACTGTCGAAAATACATTCGGGATTTTGGATAGTCGATTTGGAGTTTTTCAAAAAGCTATAAATATAGAACCAAGTAAGGCAAGAATAATTACACAGGCGGCATGCTTCCTACACAATTTTCTTGCGAAAGAAAATCACTAAACCTATCTTTGTGCACAAGACGAAATTCAGCAAGACAAATTGGTTAATTTAGAGAGCACCCTGGCAAGAAATAGCATTAGTACAGCTAAAACAGTTCTGGATAACTTTTGTAAATACTGTAATGATGCTGTAATTCCAGAAACGAATTAAATAAATAAGTGAATTTCCGTTTAGTGTGAATTTTTCTACCTATGATAATACTAATTTATTTGCAGTACTTGTTACTACCAGTATATCCAGCTTTTTAGACTCGAAAGATGTTACAGCATCCAGATACGACTTCATAGATGCCTGTTTGGGTTGAGATTTTGGCACAGACACAGAATCCTTGCTTCCTTGTGACAATTTTTGTGAACTCGCTGATTGTGATGCCGATATTGACGATGAAGCTGCAGAAGCACTTACAGTTTCATCATCAGAGTTTAAATCGGAAACGGTGACCGAAATTCCTGTGCCTGTATTCGATCTTTAAACTCTCAACTGCTTTGTTTATGTAGTCATTTATTACTTTCAGCCATCAGTTTATATTTGACATTGTTCTCGACCTTAGTACATGCTTTAACCATGTGGTACTTCAACTTGGACGCGGATTTGAGTAGAAGCTTTTTGCAGAATAAACACTAAGATTTTCCTCCTCATTATTTTCAACAAAATTCCCAACCTCAGAATTAGGTTTTGTTTTTTTTTTTTGGAACTCGTGTTTGTGACATTTTCTGCCTGCACCAAAACCAAAAGTCAAAACGGACCGTAAAGTAAAGTAGAACGTACTATACCGACTATACATATAAAGTCACAACACAAATACCAAATACGAAATACGATACGGATACGCGACACGACGAACAACGACACAACTAAAAGCTGATAATAATTTTGCGCTGTGCCTTCAACCGCAGATCGCCTTCAGGCCCTACAGACGAATATCTTACAATGCAACTATTTTATTCATAATGTATTTATAATGCCTAAAATTAAAAAAAAAGCGGTTTCTTTAGCGGCGCTTTTGGCGGTGTTACAAAGAAATCGCTGTCGATGCCGCACCGTTTGAACTTGAACTAGCCGGTACGCCGTGCCGCCTTTGTCGGCGTCGAAACCAATAAAGGCGGTGAGACAGTGCGGTAATTAAGAGCCCCAAATTGTTTCACTTGGCTTTAAAAATAATATATACTTACTTATTATAAAACTTTTTGATATTTAATGGTTTAATGCAATTTGGTATAATAACGGGTAAGTCAAATACAAATTATAAAACTAATTATATCATTTGGTATAATACCTTTGCCAACCCTAATTACAGATTGCCTGGGATGCAATACCTCAGGAAAAAATCGACCACCTGTTGCAATCCATGCCAAGAAGTGTGGGAGTGTGAAATTAATAAGGGGTGGTCCAACACATTATTAATAAAAAATGCCTTTATATTTTGTTTAATTTCTTTGAAATTTTAATCAATCACTACATTTGACTAGTTAAACATTTCTGTCAAGTTTGGTCCAAAAATTCCAACACCATCTTGATAGTGCATTTTTTATGTCACAGAGTATAATAGCCCGATATTCCTTATAACAACTTACACAACTGAAAAACCGTTAACATTGAACAAAATTATTTAAGATATTGTTTTTGTATGAAAACCCCGTACAGAATATTTACCATCAGTTTCATTTTCAGACGCTACAGTTTCTAAATTCGAATAATCTGAATTATCTTCATATTCTTTATCATTTGATAAACCATATTTCGTAATTTTTGCAATCTCATGTTGTATGTCGCTTTGTTTCAATATTTTTTTCGGTGACATAATTAGTGCTAAAACATCATTATTAAAATTAATTAATTGTTAACAATTGCCCTTAGGTAACGTTTTACAATCTCATAAAAGAAATAAATACCTACCGTTAAAAAACAAAAGAAATACAAACAAACACAACTTCCCTGTAAACCCTCTCCGTTTCCATTCCACAGGGTGAAGAATTGAATTTATAAAATACAAATTTCTTAAAATATTTTTTTTTTACAAAGACAAACATATTTTCCCACATGAGCAAATAATTAAAATACAAATTTGTTGATTAGGCGAGGAGTAAAAAATACAATAATTATTAGTTATTGATCATTTTTATGAAAATGATATGTTAAAAATAATTTTATTAGCTTTATTATTTTATTTAGAAGACAAGATTTTTGTTTTTCTACTTTCTTTAGTCTTATTTTTCCTCTGCTCCTTTAAACTATTTTTAACAAATAATCTATGTGATTGTCATTACAACGAATTTCGTTTTTAACTAAATTAATACATTCAGTTTTGGTTCGGGGTTGTCCATTAATCCTCCGGTGGAGAACCTTCTCATTATCCACCACCTATGGGCCCGCCGTGTTCCGGACTGGAAACCGGCGGCTGACAAAACACATTTCTAACGTGTTGAGGTAGTGCTAATTGAGGGGTCTAATTGCAAAATACACATTCTCCACTTTTGGTGAAAACAGAGTTAGATTTTTTTCATACCCGCTGTATTGAACTACATGCGATTTCATGAAAAACATATTTTAAAAGCCACATTATCCTTCATTAGATCAACTCCAACCACAAGTAATTCAAAAGGGCAATTCAACTAAACAAGAAAAAAAGATAACGTTGAAACATTACTCAAGCATTATGGGAATGGATGGAGATGATTGGAGATAATGTGAGTTTTTGGCAATTTGTCCAATTCGCAAACAGTGAAGAATATAAACTTATTCACTCAACGCTTACACAGATATTTACATATTTACACCTATGTACAATGTTTAATAAATATGAAAATGTAAACTTTCACTATTATCACACATAATAAAATACTTATCTTTTTTGGGTTTTTTAATGGTGTATTTTAAATTATACAATCTAAACGTTTCGATAACATTTACAGTTATCTTAGTTAGTAGTAATATCTGTTAAAATTGCTAAACAATTTATGAACAATTTTGTCAAAATTGAAAAATTAAAACATAAACATTTAACAAAATTTAATGAAGTTATGATGTAAGGTACAGACGCCAAATAAGGCCATGTTAAGATTTGTTTGCTTATTTTAAGAATATTTACTGAAAGATTTATACAACGCTTTTTTTGTAATGAGTGTATGCTATAAGTTATCATTTTTTGTTAAATATAATTGCTTTTGAATATAAACTATTTAAAAAAAATGGTAACTATGGCAACTGGTAAATTGGCCTTATTTGGAGACTGGGCTTATAATAAGGCCAACAGTATTTTTCGAGTATGTAGTTTTAAATTTTTTTACATAACTTTTAATTTTAGTTTTTGAAGAAAATAAACGGTTACACAAATTAAAATAAAAGATATATTAAAATGAAAAACAACTCTAAATTATTTTTTTAACTTAAGCTACATGTCTTGATTAGGTACATTTAGGACAAACAAATGTGGCTTTATCTTGCTTAGTAAGTCCTACACATTCCTTGTGAACATAGGAGCCGCATAAATTACATCTTCGCATGTCAGCTACGCTGTCTTCAGCAAAAGCAAACCAGTACCAGGATTCTTTATTGTTAATTTTGTTCTTTCCTTTTTCTATTTTGTCTTGATTTTCTTTTTGTTTCACGACTTGTTTCTCTTTTTCTTTATTACTTTGTGAGTTATTTTCTTTAACGGTGCTCGTTTGTATTTCTGAAAACAATCTTTTACTTCTTGGGCTCTGGAGTTGATTGCTGGTCGATATTAATCAGAATAAATTCATAATAATAACTTAAAACAATCAATTGTGCTAATAATTATAATACGAAGTTGGATGCAAATAATTAAATTAAATGTTCGATGTGTCCACCGCCGTCGCGAATCCACCTTCTGGCTCTTTTTATAACTGAAAACCGAATATTTTTCAAAATATTCGGTTTCAATCTAAATACCTTTGCACCTTCTGAGATGCGATCCCTCAATTGATTTTGATTTATTATTGGAATCGTATAATCAAAATCCCCAAAAACTGAAGTCCAGTGGATTTAAGTCGGGGGAACGAGGTGGCCAATGAATAGGCGCATCCTGTCCCCGACCAATCCAGTGATTAGAGAAATATTGGTTCAAGTGGTTCCGAACATTATTGCCATAATGTGGCGGAGCTCCGTCAAGTTGAAACCACATATTTTGACGAATAGCTATAGGTACGTCATCGAGTAAATTTGTAAACTCATTTTGTAAAAAAAATAAAAAATGTTCGACATTTAAGCTTGGTGGCAAAAATACCGGACCTAAAAGAAAATTGTCTAAAATTCCTGCCCATACGTTTACTTTAAAATTTACTTGATGACTGGTCTCTACAAGAGCTGTTGGATTTTCATCTGCCCAAACATGGATGTTGTGGATATTCGTTATACCATTTCGCGTAAAGGTAGCTTCATCCGAAAATAAAATGGATCTAACAAACCGGCGGTTACGGTTATTTTCATTACTGAGCCAGTTGCAAAAGATGTTTCTTGCGGCAATAAGTTCTGTACTCTTTGCACATGATATGGATGTAATGAGTGACGTTCTAAATTCTATGCAAGTCTGTCGAATTTATATCATTTCCAATCTGTCGAGCTATAATCCTAGTACTAGTACCCGGATTTTGTTCAACTATTTGCAAAATTTGTTCGTCTTGATTTGGTGTAATTTTACGTGGCCGTCCACATGTTCCTATTCGTTTGAATTTTCCAGTGTCTCTTAGGCGGCGCACTAAACTTAAGGAAAATTTCCTTTTTGGGTGATACCGATTTGGATACATTTCTGCATAACGCCTTGAAGCTAAACTAGCATTAGAATCACATTTTCCTAAAATCTTACCCATAATTAAAATCATATCAGTCATTTCAGAAAATTCAAAAATATTCTCTCTATTGGCCATACCTTATTATTCAGTTTAGCGTTTGAACTCAATAGTCGTTCGAAATTTTTACAGCGATTAATTTGACAAACATTTGACAAGACGTATAAAAAATATTAGGGTTTCAATTATTTAAAAAAATAAAAAGGTGCAATCGCGAAGGCTGTGGACGCATCGAACATTAAATTTTTTTGTATGCGACGTAGTATTGAATTATTAACTCAACTGATTGTTTTAAGCCATTATTATGGATTTATTTTTAACTAAGCTTCTATGGGTAACTTTGTTATTTTAACAGTTACAGAGTCGGTTAAATTAGCAATATTGGGCAGAATTTCAAAACCAATCAAATGCCGTTTTGAGTTTTGATCAGTGTTGCCAACTAAAAATGAGCCGAATTTTCAAACTCAAATATCTTTGAAACCGTTGCAAATAAAGCTAAAACACAAGAGAAGTAATTGACAAATATTGCTACGAACTTTATGATAAGCCTATTTTATTTTTAAATTTATTTTGCATAATAAATAATAATAAATCAAAATCAATTGAGTGATCGCATCGCAGAAGGTGCAGAGGTATTTAGATTGAAACCGAATATTTTCCAAAATATTCGGTTTTGAGTTATAAAAAGAGCCAGACGGTGCATTCGCGAAGGCGGTGGACACATCGAACATTTAATTTAATTGTTTGCATCCAATATCGTATTATAATTATTAGCACAATTGAATGTTTTAAGTTATTATTATGAATTTATTCTGATTAATAAAATAAAAAAATTGTTAAAAAAACCGCAACACCTAGTCGAATAACTAAAAGTATGTCATAAAGGAAGCATCAAATCAAAAGTTTACAAAAGCCAAAAAAGTTAGATAAATCATCAAACTACTATAAAAAATGGATGCGACGTTCATAGGCGTTCGTCAGAAAAAAATGGGGGGTTAAAGGTTACCACGCCCCTCTTATTTTTCTATTAGTTCTTTGAATTTTTTACTTATTTGTACCAAATTTGAAAACGATATCTTAAAACACACCAGAGATAATAAAAAATACACTTCTAAAAAGTGAAGTGACGTAAGAAAAGTCCCCTTATTTTGTCCCAAAGAATGTGATTAGCGGATTGGCCTACTTTTTTGGAACCCTATATATATATATATATATATATATATATATATATATATATATATATATATATATATATATATAATACATGTTAAGCTGTGACTTCCGTTATTTTGAACAGTCAATGTATGTAAATTTTGTATATATATAGGGTAAGGGGAAGCTCTAGAACACGACTATCAAACAAGGGGAAATAATTTCTTATTAGAATTTTTGGTATATGTAAGGTGTATACAAGATACGCTGTTGCTTCCCATACATATATAGATAGGGTGATTATAGGTAATTTGTTACTTCCAGCAATGTTTCCTGATATACGGAAGTGACAATGCGCCTGTTGTGTTTATTATTCATCGTTTCATTTTCCTTTTAATATATTATATAAGACATTAGGTCTTTGTCTAACATTAATTTTAATAATAGGTATTATCCCAGGAACGTATGAAGACGTCTGGTCCCCTTATTGGAAGGTGCTGAATGTTGAGGAGCACAATAAAACTCGAGTTCTGGTCAAAGCGACGTTTCGCACTCTAAAGTGGGTGCTTTTTTAATCCAGTGCCAAATTAAGGGAGTGTTACATGTGAAGTTGGAGGTGTATTAGCATTCTTTTGTTTTCGGACGGGTTTCATCACTAATTTCAGATAATAAATAAACGGTGAGCATGTATTATTCCAATAATGTAACATGTAACACTCTTAATTTGACACTAAACTAAAACTAAAACCTATTATTACAATTGACGGAAGGAAAATTCATTTACACTATAATTAATTTTGATGCGTGTTGTGATATATGTACTTCATTGCTCAGAATAAGTTTACTTATGTTGTATAATATGCTATTAAAATTTAGCCTTCTTTTTATTAGTAATTTTAATAATAATAAAATATTCGTCAATTGTCGAATTACATTTAATATTTACGTAAGACTGATTTGTATTTCAAACGTAAAAGATTTTTTTTAATTACAGTACTTCTCTAAATCGATACTGAAGGGACCAGAAACAAGTTGAATTAGAGAAAATTCGAGTCAGATAATATAGGTTATTACAAATTTATAAATTTTTATGAACATCATACGTACTTTGAAAGTGTGTACTCATTTATTTTAGGTACTTGTAATTGTTATTATGTATATACCAGTTTTTACAATGTCGGTAAATAAAATATCTGTTTTTAAAAGGATTATCTATGTCAGTCATAGAAAATTCGACGTAAAATAAAATAATAAAACAATATTTAAATGCGAAAATGTGAGTAAAACCGTCGGTATATTTCTTCCGCTGTATATAATTCAAGTAAACAAAAATAATAAATGTTGAACAGAAAATAAAATAATACAAAATAAAGTACTTATTTCTTATGTAGCTTCATTAAATGTTGTAATTTTGATTTCACAATGGGCACAGATCTGTTAATTTTATGTTTTTGGATAAATTCGGAAATCTCTTTGCCGGATGGATATTGGTTCTTTTCTATATGAAATTTAAATCTTTTCTCCAACAAAGTGATTTGGTTGGTAGACCATCCTTTAAACATATTCATTATTTCAGAAAAATCTGATTATTTTGGTTAGGTTTTTTTCCACGTTTTTGAAAACATTGAGTGTCTTCGCCACTTTGGTTTTCGTGAATGTCTTCTTCGGTTTCCGCTGGTTTGAATTGAATTGAATAATTTAAGAAACGTTTTTGCAATTTTCCGCCATTTTGATGCTATAATGGCTTCATTAACGAATGCAACGTCATCGTTTTCACTGTTATAATAGATAAACAAGATTTTACATTCAAAATTAGAATGTTGCCAAGCAACGTAGACATTTCTAAACCGACCAAATCAATTTTTTTCTGTTTAAAACGGCTTAACACGGGCAAATTAGAAAAATTGTGGGTAGTGTATAGAATCTTGCTAAAGAATCTATTATTATACATGTGGTACACATTTTTTGCATATTGACTTAAAAATGCAAGAGGGATATTCAGTTAGCCAATCGCATTTTGAACTACTAATGAGTTGAACGAGGTCAAATTCTATTCGTTTATCAAACCATCAAGTTGATATACGTTGGCCAGAACCATAGTGACCGAATAATAAATAAAAGTTTGTTTACATAACAACGCGAAAAAAATTGAAAAAATGTCTCGATTTGGAGAAAGTTCTTCGAAAAAATACCAAACAATACACAATGGTGTAACAAGTCAGTGTGGGCACAATTTTCAGAAGTCTGCAAAGAAAAAACTATAAGCAGGAGAGTTCGGCACCGGTGGAGGAATTAAGCCTGATTCTAAAGGACTGGTGATGTAATATGAGACGCAAAAGACTGCAAAGAAAATGTTGTGAAAGTAATGTGAAATCTCACTGCTAAGCAGCTACAGGAACTATTACACAATTCCTGCGGAATAAAATTTAATCCATTTGATAGTCCCGAGTTTGTGTGTGCAAGAACTTAAAGAGATGCCAAAAGAAAAACGTTGCAAGCAGATCCCTCAAAAATAAACCAAAGTTCTTTCGTTGTAAATGTTGAAGAATTATACAAAATGGCAAAATTGTGCGATGAAAACACTCCTGTGGGTCTTCAACGAAAATTTTTCTTAATAGCTGGATGTGAACTCGCTTTGGCGTGGAGGAGAAGGGTCTTGTTCATTATTGTAAAGAAAAGAGACAACCAACACTGATGAAACTTCTGGTCGTGTGGCATACAATCCAGTATTTACCTAAACAGCTGGAGGTGGTTCCAAAAAAATAGCAGGTAGCAAATGGTTGACAGCTAATTTAGAAAATTCAGAAATTTGTCGTCAGGTAATTTTTTTAAATTCTGAAAGGTAAATTAATTATTGCATTGTTTATATATTAGGTTATTAAAAAAATTAATTGAGAAGAAGACCAGAGCATGTTACAACCGATAGATTATTTTTAACGCCGAATCCAAATTGGCAGGACGGGAATTCTAAAGGATGGTACAAAAATTGTCCCGTTGGTCGAAACGAAATTTCGAAATGGATGGCTACATCAGCTGAAGAGATAGGTCTTAACGCCAAGAAAACGAAAATTACCAACCACTTGATTCAAGCAACTGCTGTTATGACTTTGGCGAAAAACGGTGTGCAAGAAGAACAATTGGGTAAAATAACTGGTCACAGTAATGTATATTCTATTGCCCTTCACTTACAAATGGATGCGGAGCATCATAAAAATATAGTTGATACAGTGAGAAAAAAAATCAACCGGCGGTGTTTGCACTTTGATTGCCTCATTAAAAAATACCTCTGACCAATCAATAATTAATTATAATAATTGTAAAATTTAGGGCCGGTTTTACAGTCATTGGTTAAGTTGAACTTTAGGTTTACTGTCATGGTGATAATTATTATCACAATTGTATCTTTGGAAGTTAACCAATGGTTAACCTTAACCAGAGATTGTAACACCGCCCCTGATTATAACAACTAGATATGTAAATTGATAAAATAAATAAACAAATTTAACACAAAGAAAAGCTTAAAAAATATCGTTACTGAAAATATTTTCCTCACTCCAAACACCATGAATTCTTTCCGGAAATATTTTTCTTTCCAGGTTCATAGCAGCAACCAAGAATTATTTCCAGAAAGATTCTATGTATCTATGGTGACAGCGACAAATGCAAGGTTCTCATTGGGATGTTGAATTCAAAATGTGATATTCACTTGTAGGTAATACCCTAGAGCATGAATTATTTCCGGAAATTTTTTCGAAAAATATTTGTCAAAAAATTCGAGATCAAGAAAGCATTTCCGGATTTTAATTCATATGATCGAAAGAGATTCGGTAAGAATTCTACGCCAATACGATTTGTCATAATAAAATTTCCATTAAAACAATTTCGAGTAGTACTGCCGAATACCACATTCCGATTAGTATAAATTTTGTTAAAATAAACGAATATTAAAATTATACCTTTGTCTTGAATATTTTCTTTTTGGTAGCACATATCATTGTTAGATATTATACCTATGCAAAGTTTGCTCTTTATTTAAATTAATATCACCCCCTTAAAAAATTAATTTTTACCGCAGGGTATCATTTTCCATTTAGGAATCACTTACTGCCATCGCCACTATCATTTTCTTCTACAAATTCAAAATTACTGTCAAGATTAATTTCACTTAGCGTTTTACCTTTATATTCTGCCGGGACACATCCTTCTTCCGCCATAAGAAGTATTTTGGATACTTTTTCGGTTTGGAAAATATCAACTGGAAGTCTAAAAACATTTTTAATAAAGAAATAAATTATTCATTGTAATAATTCGTTTTTACTCGTAGAATTGTTGGTGAATTTTTAGGTTGTGGCCCATAAAATCCGAAAACTGCTTCGTCTCGTCATTGCTTAAATGTAAAAGTTGCATAATTGTGGCGAACTGTTTTCTTAGTTTATTGCTAGATATTGTTTGTGGAATTTCCAATTTCATTTTGTTAGCCAGTGTTCTTATCGCCACATCTCCTTTGCTCCACTTTATTCTGCTACCTGGAGTTGCGAAAACGTATTCGTTATCTGATGGTATGTATTTACTTCTATTTTCCAATGACTTTAATGAAACCTTGAATTATTTCTGGTACTAGTATTAATACCGCTCTAGATCCCTTTCCACTATTAATAACCCTTTTATATTTTTGTGTTAACATTTCTTCCATTTCAGTTAAAACACATTCAAAATCAGTGAAATCTGTTTTATTATCGACTGCACAATCCTTAAGTTTCAAAAACTGCACATCTCCAATTCTTCTTCTGTTAAAAACGATTAATAAAGCCAAAGTGCTTCTCACTAATTCCTTATAAGTGTTTTTATTATCTTCATGATTATCAAATAACTGTTTGCAGTTATTTGCAATATTAAGCGTTTCATTGCGAAACTTCTTGATATCGCGAACTAATGGCATGAGAAATGGTTTTGGCCATCTTTTTTCTTATAAGTGCTTATTCGCTAGTGCCCCTAGTTCGATATTCCATCGAGATTCAATTAACTTTTTGAAATGTTTTAGGTCGTCTAATATTATTTTACGTTCCTCCATCGACTGGAATTTAAATCCATCAATATCCATTAAAACCAAGTGTTGATATTCATCACATACTATTTTCAGTGATGTACCCAAATGCATGGCAAGGCTAGGAGACTTGAAGGTTTTTTTAACATGATCATATCCAACGATATTCCTAACAGCAGATACCACACTATCAAAAAACTTTGGATGTAGTAAGTCCTTAAGGCATACATTATCATTATTAATAATTTTTTTATAGGCCAACAGTAAACGAGCAAGTTCACGCATACGCGTGCTGCAAGCATACGCCATACGTTCGCGTTTGTGTTTTTTCAAATAAGAATTTCCAAAATAAGCTATAAGGAGATCTTTTTTGGCTTCGAAAGAAATATCGTCAGTTTTCATTATATTATACACCTAAAATTAAAACTATAAATCAACCATTTGTACACCGGAACAACTTGAATCCGAGAATATGCAACATTAGAACATCAGAAATACGAAAGGACATTTACCTGTTCTTTAACATTTAATTTAGAAATAACGTTTGTAGGATCAACCGCACAGGCCGTAATTGTCTGAGAGCGTGAGAAATGATTCGTCTTTGATCCTTCTTGATTGGTGTTAGCATGTATTTCGTAACCTAAGCACTTTTTTAGATGACGTCTCAAATACTTCTTGAGAAACAATCCTTTGCAATAGGAGCACGGATAGTACTGAATGTATTCAACTGATTGATTTGAGGAATTATTTTGCTCTCTGTTTGGTCTTATTGTACCCTTGATATACAGATCAAAATTTGTTCCGTTTCTTAAAAAGCTTAGTGCGTGTTTCCTCTCTTTAATATTTTTTGGATATTGCATAAATATAAATAAATATAAATAATGGAATATACATGAACAACAAGTCAAAAAGATGTTCACATATTCCTGTACAAGTAATTCTCTGTAATTTCTACAGTTGGTTTATTAATACATAATTTTTGAAAAGAAGCAAGTGTAACTTGTTTCATTACTACCTGCACTTCACAGTTTGGTCTTATTTCTATACAAACTTAAAGTTGTTTTAAAGGAGATGGAAAGACAGAAAGATCTTTTCATTCAAATAGCCGTAGAACCTTTTACGTATTTTAAAATTGCAATTTCAAATTAATTTGTCATGTAACGGTACTAGTTTTCAAATTCAAATTAATAAAATGTTGCATTCAATTTGTATTGCTTTAAAATTGAATTACGTTAAATGTCTGTATAATGTATGTCTCAAAATTTTTTTAATTTTATAGAAGTCACATGACATACGAGACCATCTCTTATCCAAAGGCTTAAACCCTAAAGTTAAAATACTTACTTATTAAGAAAAATAGTTTTTCGAATTAATTAATCAAATTTAGCATTTCATTTTAGAAAGCCATGGCTTCATGAAATAAGTAATTGTTTAGATTTAGAAAATATATCTATTTGAGAAATAAAACAATCAAATTAATTTGAGCAAACGAATGTTGGGACCTGTTCAAATAACCGATTTTTTCCATGCCCTAACAAAACATTTATTTCAGTGCTGTTCTAATTGTATACAATTTGAAACATTTTACTTACTATCTTTAGTAGCCATAGAAACTAGGAGACGACCTCTTGGTATTAGTGCCATATTAACAATTAATTAAGTTACGAGATTCACTTAGTGGAAGTCAACGCGCATGGAAAGAGTAACGTTTATATGTGTAAGTTTTTAACGTGCACATAATTAAGACGTATTATTAATTTAATGCGACGTTGTCGGCATTCAAATGCGTAAACCGAGAAGCAAGTGAATAAGAGATTATTGCTCAAATTAGGGTTAAACAAGAACAATAACAGTTTCTGTAACAAAACTACAGAAGTACAACACGAAGGAACTCACTACGTGCTAGCCGTATCTACTACGAGGCGACCCTAGCGCCAGAAATGTATACGTGAACTAAATCAAAATCTTGGGCACATAAGATGGTACAAGTAACTTCCGACAAACTTTTTAAAATTAGGCTTTTAGCGACATCTAATCCATGTTCGCGTTGAAAACAAGTAAAAACGCTGTGACTTCCAAAAATGGAAGTCACAGTTATATATGAGGTCACAACTTTTACCGTGTATTTGATTTGTGACAAAGTCACAAAGTACTACGCAGTAATATATATATATATATATATATATATATATATATATATATATATATATATATATATATATATATATATATATATATATATATATATATAATGATAAGAAGTAAAAGGTCGTTACTTGTTTATAATAAAGATAATACACTCGTTAGGGGAATTACGACACTTTAGGTTTTATAAAGAATACTCTTTACTTGCTTTCGGCATATATTCAGATGCCTTCTTCAGGGCTACTACAATTAGTTTTATATTAATTCAGTTATTAATCTATTCCCTACTATCTTACACAATATGTGAGGTTATAATTAAGATATGTCTAGCTAAAATTGTACATCACATTAATTTCTTTTAAAATTGTTACTTAATTTTATTAACATAATTTGTGCTTATTCTTCAGTTATTTAGAATTTACGATTAATAAGAAATTTTTAGATTTGTCACAAAATTTGTTTCAAGTTTTAGTGTTTTGCCAACAGTGATAATTTTGTTACTATTAGTGTTTTTTTAAATAAGCGGGCATTTTGAAATGTCTTAATTTTTCAGATTTACATTTAACAAAAAAGTGTAGATATTATTTAAATTTTGTACATCCGCCTTTTTGTTAATTGAATTCTGCTCTCTATTTATAAAATACATTTCTAAAAAATTTCTTTTAACCTGATTTGTTTCTGTAGCTAATACTTTAACATTTTTGTAACTTATTTTATGGTCTAAATTAATTGTGTGAGATGGCAGAGAACATCGTTCTAGACATTTTTTAGCATCACTCTGATTACCAGCAATTCTGGCTTTTCAACAATTGTGAATTTTCTCCGATGTATTTCCCTGTGCATTCCTCACAATCAATTTTATATACTACATTCGATCTTAACAAAGTTGGTGCTTTATCTTTTAATTTGGAAAATAAATTTCCAATATTACTAATACATTTTTTTGCTATTGTTACATTACTGGTTTTAAATATATTTGTTAACTTGTGTGTCAGGTTATTGATGATGGGTAAGGAACCATAATTTTTTATTATTTGTGCTTCTGGTTTTTCTCTTGGTTTGATATTACTTTCAGGATAAGTTCTGCAGTACAATAAGTTATTTATTAAACTTTTCGGGTATGAATTTTGTAGTAGTATGATTGATAGTTTTTTCATATTTTGGTCAATGAATTGTTGGTGGCTGATTTTTGTTACTCTATTTTTCATCTGCTTTATGAAATTTATCTTGGTTTTTATTGAATGATTAGAGTGAAAATTTATGTATTTGTTTGATGAAGTCGGCTTTTGGTACGAATTTAGTAAAATTTTGTGGTTTCCTCCTTTTATTACTCTGGTGTCTAAAAAGGGAAACCCCTTCTCCTTCATCTTTTTCTATAGTGAATTTTATGTATTGATCAAAGTTATTAAAAGTTTGTAATATTTCCTCGACTCCATCTTCTGGGAGTCCTAAGATGAGGTCGTCGACAAATTTCTTTATGAAGCTTAAATTGAACGATAATTTTGGAATGCTTTTGTCTAGTAGGTTATCCATTACATATTGTGCTAAGATCGGACTTAATTTCGAGCCCACTGCACAACCAAAAGTTTGGGTATACACTTGATTTTCAAAAATAAAGAAGTTGTTATCTAGTAGAAAGTTTGTTAAGTTCTAAAAAATGTCTTGATCAAGATTACATTGTTGTTTATTTAGGTCCCATTTTTCTTTCAAAATTTCATTAATAAGTTTCTTATTTATGTTGCCGAACAAATTTACTACATCCAGTGAAATCACAATGTGATTTTGCGGAATTTCTTTGTCATTTATAAATTTTGCAAAAGTGAATGTGTCATTTACATAATATTCATTGATAGTACTGTAGGCTTTTGTTAAGATTTCAGTGATAAATTGAACTATTTTACTAGTGGGGCTTTGAATACCTGATACTATTGGTCTTAGTGGTATATTTTCTTTGTGTATTTTTGGGTTTCCATAAACTTCGGACACACCGAGTTATAAATCCGTAATTGTTTTACTACTATTTTAGAAATTGATTCATTATTTTCTAATTTTGTAATTAACTTATTCGCTTTTGTTTGGGTTGTATAAGTGGGGTCATTTTTTGTTTTTTTTGAACACGTCTGTGTCTTCTAAAAGTTGGTTCATTTTATTTGTGTACTCACTACGATCCATGACTACAGTTACACTACCCTTATCACTTTTTGTTATAATGATTCCAGTATGTTCTTTTAAGAATTTTTTTGTCTTATATGCCATTATATTCAGATAGTTAGTTTGTTCTTTATATTTATGGAAATGGTTTGTTATTGCATTTGTGACTTTTGATTTAAATAAATCCCTATCTTTTCATTTATATATGACAAAATATGTTCTGCATCCTCTAACAATTTGTCCATCGGGATGTCATTTGGTACCTGACTCAAGTTTATTAACCATTTTTCATTTGTTGCTATGTCTATAATTTGATTTTTATGCAATTCGTTAATTTTTTGTATATTTCGTTCTTTAATAATATGGAATTTACGATTATAAAGAATATTTTGTTTAGATTTAAATTCTATTATTATGTAGTTGGGTAAAGTACTAGCTAATGTTTTAGTAAGGTTTTCTAATTTCTTATTGGTCATATTAATTCTATTGTTAGTAAATTTTATTTCTAGTCTAATAATCTTAGTTATCAACCTGTTATTAAATTCTGCAATTTGATAGTTGACGTTCTTGATTTCGAAATCACTGTGTTGGAACAGACTCTTCGTGTTGTTTGAAGTGTGATTAGGTTTTAGGTTCTTTCTTTTACATTCTAATCGAAAAATTCTTCGATTGATTAGCGAGGCTTTCTTGATGTTCGTTCTACTCCATCTTTTTATGATTTGGGTGGCGTGTTTCACTAATTTGCCGATAGAACCCCATCTATAACAATCATGATAACCTTTTACTTCTTGTTATACATGTATATATATATATATATATATATATTATATATATATATATATATATATATATATATATATATATATATATATATATATATATGCTGAACACTAGTATTTCGTGTTTAAAATCAAATCAAATGAGTGCTGCAAATGAATTGTTAACTCAGCTCTACATGTTAAAGTTTTAATATAATTTTATAGTTGATTTATTGATTTAAACACTCAAGTTTTGAAGTTATGTTTTTTTATTCATATCTACGTAGTTGACTATATGCCTGAAGAAGATTCAGGTACTGTTGACTTGTAAATGCAGGTAATTTAAGCTTTAATATTAGACCTCAATTAATAGAGAAGCTTTATACTGATTACTATGTATATCGTTCGTTGGCCTAAACACAGCCTTACTTGTGTATCATCGTTTTTGTAGATTATGAACTGGAATAATATTGACACATTTTTACAAGGGAAAAACCAAAAAATTACTAGCCACCAATGAAGAAAACTATGCTTCCACTTGCCGTAACCCAATTTGTGTAGCATTTTCTTTCAGGTGTTTTCAGGGCAATCTCTTAAAGTTATGGCATGAACCTTAAATGTATCATCCTAGTTCTTTGATTCTTTTCAATTATAATTTGTTTTTTTTTGCAGGTGGTGCTTCTAATTATAATAAATTTGGATTAATGGTAGCAGGAGGTGAATTTAATTCATGTTAAAAACATGCCTTTTAAAACTGCATTCAAAGATGAGTGGCTGAAGGATAAAGGCTTTAATGGGCAGCTTATTGAACAGTGGTGCCAAAAACTTTCTAAACATGAAGTGTTTTGTCGTATATGTAGTAAAAAAATAAGGTGTGACAAGAGGTTTAGGTCAGTTAATGACTCATTCTCAGGCTAAAAACCATTCCTCTTTAGTGAAGGGCATAGTTAAGGGGAACCAAACAATTTTTGTTAAACGATCAGCATCCCTGCAACCTGTAACAAGTGCCCAATCTTCCGAAAGTACACTGCCTACAGAAAATACCCATACAACAGTACTGTTTGTTTTGTCAAAGAAGAAACCATAAAAGCTGAACTTTTATGGGCTCTCAAAACAACAAGTAGCAATTTCTCATTTAGCTCTGCAGATAATTTGAAAAATTTGTTTCAAAAAATGTTTCCAGACAGCTATATTGCTTCCAGAACTGCCTTTAAAAGATTTCCTTACCATTGGTAGCAATCGTCTCAATGTTAATAAATCAACTTTCCAGAGTATTTCAGAAGTGGAGAAATCTCAAGACTTACCAGCACTTCTCAATATAGGATTTTGTAACCTACATGTTGTTCACAATGCCTTTAAAAAATTAGTCAGTGACTTTGGAGAAGAAATTGTTGATCTCATTGTAGAGCTGCACTATTTCTTCAAGTTGTCCCCAGTATGAGTCGAGGAGCTAAAACACTTACAAGATAAACTAGGCTTCAAGAACTTAAAGTTCCCAAAAGAGATAAAAAATATCAGACAATATTCGTTATGTAAGGATTGTAAAGTGCCTGAGAAAACCAAATACAACTTTGGTTAAAATCCATCTTCTTCTTGGACTAGCAAACCTTTTTACCCCGTTTCTGACTTTGTTTTATATGATAAAATGACTTCTTTAGTCAAAACTTGTATGGGCGTTTTGTCAAAACGCAAGACCTGAAAGAAATGAGCCTAGAAAAGTTAAAACAGCTGAAATTTCCAGCAACAGACATTGAACTTAGTGATGTAGACCTTGAATTTGGTGATGAAACCCGCAAAATCCTGAAACAGTTAAATGATAACCAACAGAAAGAACTTACAGTGCAATAAATAAATAGTACAATAAATGTAAATCAATCTTGGACTATAAAAGCTGTCAAAAATATTGTATCCAACATCAAATTGAACCCTCCACTCAACATTGACAAAGTATCTGATGAATGGAAAATTTTGCAGTGTGAAAACATCCCTGAGGATTGGCACAGTTTTGAAGTAGATGTGTAAAAATGTATAAAAGGATTGACCATTACTACCACAATATTTTCTGTCTAAAAGATTGCTTAGGGCACGAAAAGTTTCCGGAGTTAAGGAAGTTAGTTCAGGCTATACTTGTGTCACCACATAGTAATGCAGATGTGGAACGAGGATTTTCGCAAACTTCAAATTTTCTAACAGAACTAGAATGTCTCAGGCAACAATAAGTGCACTGCAGACTACTAAAGATGGACTGAAGCAATATGGCAACAAGTGCCACTTGGTTCCAATTGGAACATATTTTATAAAGAAATGTGCCTTGGCCTTCAAATCTTACACAATGCGGCAAGAAGAAGAGAAAAAAGCTGAAGCAAAAAACAAGAAAAAAAAGAAGAAAATGAGAAAAGAGAAACAGAAAAAGAAGAAACTGAAAGGGAAAAAGCTGAGTTTCAGAAGAAATCAAGAATTGCTAAAGAAGCTTTACTGAAAGAAAAATATTTGGCAAAAGATGAAATGGAAGCAACATCTGAAATTGACACATATAAGTCTTTGGTTGATGAAGCTAATGAACGCTTAAAAAATTCTCTAAAGAATCAAGATTTAAAAGGAGTAAAGATTGGACAAACTATGCTAGAAGTAGCCTGTCAGAAAGTCAAAAAGGGCACATCCCAGTTAAGTCAGATAAGAAGCGAACAAAAAGAAGTAGAGAAAACCAAAAGAACAATGCTTGATTATTTCTGTTCACCAAGCCAAACCAAAAAACTTAAGAAGTAAGTGTAATGTTTTGATGCAGTGTACAGTTTTTGTTTCTTATTTCTTATAATTATGTTACGTACCTTATAAGACTAACATTAACATTGTGTTAAAACTTGATAAGATAAGGTATAATTAATTATTTAGTGTTATTTAACGTTTTTGTACCTTTAAGTTTTGTTTTATAATTTTGTAATGTTTGTTACCAAAGTTTTTAAAATAAATAGAAATGTAGCAAAATACCATACCCCATCCAGAGTTTTAGTTGATTTGATGTTTTTGTATTGCTGTATTTAAAAACTCCTTTATAACTTAAGCAGGCCTTAGCAGTTTTAGAAACAACTGACATCATTTCTAAATTGTAAACAATATACGTCCACCATAACACAACACAAATTTTAAATTGTTTTATTTAGTTAAAAACAATAAAGTACGAGTTGATAGTTTAATAAATTTAATAAAATTTTTCAATTGCCCTATATAATTGTGATTTTAGTTTATTTTTGAAATCATTTTAACTAAAATTTTAACCGGCTTATTTGGTCGGGGATTTTTGCAAAAAAGTATATTATAGATTTTACAAATTTTAGTGTTTTATTTTTTCTCACCTTAGCATTGTAGTTAAATTATATCACCGTAGTGTAAAATGGGCTTATTTTGACGTATTTCTGTTAAGTAATGTGTCTATAAGTTAGAAAACTTACACCGTTTTTTCCGTACAATTTAACTTAATTTTTGTATACGTAAATGATAGGTACTTTTGGGCCAGAAACCTCCTACTTTTCCTACTTTTTGGACCTTAATGTATATATATATATAAAACCAAATAGTTGGTTAGCCGGTCGTTCATTATAGACGTTTTTAACTTTTGTTGTGGTTGAAAAGTACATAACAAAACCAGGTTTGTTACGGAATTCATTTGATGTGTCTATGTACACGTATAATAATAATAAATACAGCAAAAAGATAAATTCTATAACAAAGCTAGAAATTCTGAAATGAAAATAGAAACTTAAAAATTACAAATAAACAATTAAAAAGGTAAATATGTATGTATATGTAGTGTAAAATTAGCAACGTGCTACAGGGTATTAAAAATGTCCGTGATTTCTGTTTTTTTTGTTTTAAAACTCTTTTTGTAAATTTCTTTCAATTTAAATTAATGTATTTTGACACTATTGAATATGCCGATAAAGCATTGGCTAACGTTGGAACTTCTTCCTCATCTTCATATTCCTCAATATCTGTTGCTTCTATAGGTTCTATGTTTTCTTTATTAGAAATTGCAGAAAGCATTATTTCGTTGTCATTTGGGAATTCTCCAGTTAGTACATCATTATCTATTGAAACAAATTCATCAAGATCTACTGAATCAAAAGCTATGTTATTTACTTCTACCCAAGTATTTATATTTTCTTCTAAATTTTCGGGCAAACGAATCCATTGGGTCAGTGGAATTTCGTCGTTTTCATCAAAATCTGTATCTTTTATAGGAAATGCGTGTTGGAAACAATTCATTATAGTTTGTGGGAGGACCTTACGCCATGCATTATTTAGCATAGTTAATGCATTTAGTATAGTTATCTTTAAGGGAATATTTCGATCCGCAGTTTCTAACATTTTAAAAATTAAATCTTTTCTGTAAAAGGTTTTTAAGTTTTCGATTACATCCTGATCCATGGGTTGAAGGACTGAAGTTACATTTGCGGGGAAAAATTCAAACTCAATTGATCGCAAATTGTCAATTTTTGGATAGCCAGCAAAATTATCTAAAAGCAGCAAAATTTTTCTTTTTTGACGTACCAACTATGAATAATCTCAAAAATTTTAGAAGTCATCCACGCCTTTTGATTACTGTGATATTTTACAGGCAAATTCGTTTACACCTATCGACTTCCCTATTACGTGTAGCTTAATTTTTTCCGAACCGTCCATATTACCACACACAAAAACTGTCATTCGGTCTTTTGATAGTTTTCCTCCCGCACATTTTTCATTTCTAAACTTTAAAGTTTTATCCGGAGTTAATTTATAAAATAACGCGGTTTCATCGCCATTAAAAATATTGCAATCATCATACCTTCGTCTAATTGATGGCCATACAACTTGCAACCAGTCATGTGTTACTTCTTTATTAACACTTGCCGCTTCTCCATGCATTTTCCCGAACACAATGTTATGGCGGTTCTTAAATCGATCGATCCATCCTTTGGATGGATTTACTAGTGGAGGGAATTGCAGAAATATCTTTTGCCACTTTACCTAGTTCCGTTGCCTTGTAACACATTTCCGGAAATTGTAATATTTTGGCTCCTCTTTAACCCTAGAACACTAACCTTCGTAAAGTGTTGTCTATTAATAACCATGCGTAAATTTTATTCCTCAAAATTTTAACTACCTATCGCGTAAAATTGTCGCATAAAACTTTTATTTCTTCAAGACACCATTTATAGTGGAACTGGTAAAACTGATACAAAATAATCAAACAATAAAATTCAATAAACAACTGTCATTGCGTAGGTTTTACTTTACTTATATTCATCGAAACATGAATAGCATATTTTTTGTTGATGTTCACCGCATACTGGTTTCTTTCTGGCTTTTGAGATAGTAAGTATTGGTGTGCCTTCTTTTTTTTGTATGAACAGGCAGAATAGTATTTTCTATTTCCTTTCTGAGATGTTGTGCTTGATTGCTCCTGCGAAGTTGATGGTGTTGGTAAAGATGAGGACTTGCTTTTCGTGGATGATTTGCCGTGAAGTACCCTTTAATTATAGGACGTAAATATTACGGCAATGTCGTACAGAGTGAACGTTCAGGTTGCCAGTTTTGGGTTAGCTGACAATGAAATTTTAACATATCTAATCTGGAAACTGGTTTACTACCTTGGTGATTCCGTAAAAAGTTATGTGTATAAATTACGAAAGAATTGATTATGCCAATATTCATTACGTTATAGAAGAAACACAATGGCTATCTCATCGTCTTTCTACTGCAATTCATGTTAGGACACATTTGGTCAAACGTATCCACTGCCCCTTTTGTCTTGTTATAGTTCAGCACAATATGAGGGTTCATGAGCAGAAGAAAGTAATAGAACAATCTTGTCCGCTTTTGGCTTGTAAGATACTGCAACCAAATCATTGTGAAACAGAAACAGTGATGTAGCTGGTTTTCTGTTTTGAAATTGTAGGTCAGAAAATTCCTGAGGAATTTCTCTTTTATTCTTCTTTACGGTTCCAATGACTGTCAGCTTACTTTGTTTCAACAAAAATTGGAAAAGTGGTACACTGGTAAACCGGTTATCTATTGTTGCTTTTCGGTTGGATCCTTTGATAGTTTTTGTTAGCTTTTTTACAAAATATTCAGCGGCAGCTTGCCCTTGTGGAACTGTTCCTTTTCCTAAGTAAGGTATACGTGGTGGCATTATCACATAATAATTTTTATGCCGTATCGATCTGGTTTTGACGGAATGTACATTCGGAAGGGAAACCTCGCTCTGAAAGCTACCAGCTGTTCGTCTATTGCTACATAACCGCTAGGTTTATAATTCTCTCTGCAATTTTTCGTAAATATATCCCAGACTTCTGAAATTGGTGCCAATTTAGTCACCACAGATTTTCGTTCCTCCCGTGCACCTTTGAAATCATATCTTAGACAGCTAATGAGAAAATTGAAGCGACCTCGAGACAGTGTAGCAAGATGCCTGGCTTCAGAAAATGCAGAGTCAAATAACAATCCAGCAGCAGCCAAAATAATTAGTCCCAGCAGAGCATTTAGTTCCGCCAAAGTCAGATCAGATATTGTTGTTTTGTTTTTCAGTGAATACTTCTGTCTTTTTTTAAAAATCTCTTCATTTTTGTGCACAAGCAACTTATTTATTATTTCGCCTGTAAAAAAAAGTTTATATATCAATTGGTTCAGTGTAGGAGCGAGCATTTACTGAAGGACCTGGTTGCACATGGATAATGTTTCTTTGCGGATGTTTACCAGTAATCAAGATTTTATGAGTTTTCCACTTGAAATTATTTTTTCTAAGCATCTCTGCTTATTCTGGAAATTTAAAAATTAGTTGTTCGTCAGCTGAACTATTATCGACATTTTTCAGAGTTCAAATTTTTTTGCTAGTTTGGATATATCGCTTGCCTTACTGCACCCATACTTGCTTCTTCTTCATCCTCAGCTTCATATGCTTCTGGGATGTAATTATCATCACTATCGTCGGACATTCTCTCAATATCATCATCTGCTTCTTCATCAGAATTTAAAATCAAGCGCAGCAACTCTTCATCATCCTTTTCAATTTGGTAGGTTTGGTAATAATAAAGTTATATATAAAACAGTGAATGAATTTTTATACCCACATGGCGGGTATAAATAATCATGCGAAGTACTTACTCACTTGCACTACTAGGGGCATTCATAAACATGCGTAAAATTCACGGAGTATTGTCTAGTATTCGGCTCTTATGAGAAACAAAACCAAATCGCATGCACTTCAATGCAACAGCTTCTAACTACTGACAGAGTGCTAGAAGCATAATAGAGGCAGGCAAACTCAAACGACATGCGTAAATTTTACGCAGGTTAGTGTTCTGGGGTTAAAGACAACCACTGTAGCAATCCCTGGTCGACATCTGAACGCACTGGGTTTCTAATTTTTTTGATAGATTTAATATTTTCGTTTCTTTTAGATAAATATTTCTCTCTATTGCTCCATATTGTAGAAACTGTGGATTTGTTTAAATTAAATTTTCTACATATTTCAGAGTTGTTTTCACCATGTGTTAACTCCTCTATAATTTTTAATTTATCTTCTAGAGTGATACCTTTACGTTTTTGGACTCCATAATTGAAAACAAATACGTGCGCTTCCACCAAACTATTCAATCAAACTGAATTGAAGCCTGTGGTGCTCTCGTATTTTTATGCACTTATGTAAGTGCATCCATGCGCAGTCATTTTTGCGTCGGAGTTCGTTATAACCGAGTTCGTTATAGGCGATCTTCACTATATATATATATATATATATATATATATATATATATATATATATATATATATATATAACCCAAAAAGATAAGTATTTTATAATGTTTAATAAAATTTGTATCTTACTTCTCCACAAAAAAAATTTGCACTGTTTCTTAGCATTAAGAAAATCATAACTACTTTAAGATAAAATTCGTACTTTTCTATGCGGTTTAACGAATTTACTCGAGTCTTTTTTTACTGTTTTGTGTTTTTCTGATTCCCACTTTAAATGTCTATATGTTTTCATTTTCACGAACAAAATTATAATATGTTTTTTTTTGCACTTGACAAGGTTCAGGTTCCATTGACCGAAACCACTCAGAATATTCTTCTAACAAACTCTTTAAATAGTTTTCTACATTATTTACAAAATTCGCACTACACTTAAATTGTTGTAAAAGATACTGTATTATATTCACAAACTCATCGGCAGATCTCTTTAAAAATGTTATATTTTGTTCTCCAGCATAATCTTTCCACAACAAAAAAAGTTCGTTCTTGTTAATTAACCCATTTTTATCTTTTGTCAATGTTGAAGTACAAATTTTACAATTAATTTTTTTTCCAAATAACCTGCTACGTAGACAGTAGAACATGTTTCTAAAGTTGTTATTTCTTGAATTGTAGTTAGATTTGTTTGAACAATTCGTTCAGCTACGTTTTCCTCGTTGCTTTGAGTATCATAGTTATCGACTTTATGTTTCGCAGGTACCTTCTTGACTTTAAAATCGTCTTCAAACTTTTCGGCTTCTTCAACATCAATATCAAGAATTTCGGCACCGTCAATGTCACAGTTTCCTGTTTCAACTGCCATTTGAAGTCTAATATTTATTTGGTGTGTAGGGCAATTCGAAATTGACGCACTGTTGGAGTAGGATTACAGTAGTAACACTCGATAATTCATCCTCGGGACCGAAGGGGTGATGAATTACAGAAATAGACGAATTATAGAATATGTCTGGAAAATAGAAAAAAAAAATACAGTACATACCTTTTTACTCCATTTATATTTACAATGTACAGTATTACCTGAAAAAATGTGTAATCGTTTTTTGAACTAACTTTTCACGTCCTTTCTTAATTGTTAAATTACGCGCTTGTCGCATTGCGATCAGTTTCGAAATGGCTGCATCTTGTTGCTGTTCAAACCATTGAATGCACTTAGTTAACATATCTTCTACTTCTTTACTTGTATGTACACTTTGATAATGAGAAATGTCATCTCCATCATCTTGGTCGTTGTTGGTGTCCTTGTTAATTACTCGTTCTACTATCTCGTCGTCGTTCAAAATCTCGTACCCCAAATCTGAATGATCAACATTTAACCAGTCGTGTAAGTCACATTCTTCGGTTGGAAAAGTACGAACTTGTTCCCATACTTGACCTACTTCACATAAAAATTGTTCGGTTTCAACATTTCCAGCTTCGTTAGCTTCATCTAATGGCCAAATTTTATTCCAACTGTGCAACAGTGTTTTGCTTGGAATGTTATTCCAAGCTCGGCAATGTTGAAAATTGCATCTTTAATTGTGTAACCTTTCCAGATGTTAGAAACGGAATCAGAAGAAATTACATTTTGTAGAAATATTTTCCGGTTACGACGTTTCAAACTTTCAAGTACCGCCTGATCCATTGGCTGAATCAGGGAAGTTGTATTCGCAGGAAGAAATACGCATTTTATATTTTCATCAGGTAATTGTTTAGATTTAAGGTATGATTTCACTTGAGGAACAAAAACATTTTGAAACCATGCAGTAAAAATTTCTTGGTTCATTCATGCACTTTTTTGTGCATAGTAATCTACGGACAACAAACTATTAAAAAGAGCTCTCGGTTTCATAGCTTTCTCAGCAACTGCTAGCGGAAGTCAATTATTTCCACTGGCATTGGAACAAACCATAATTGTCAGTATTTCTTTCCTCATTTTATACCCCGGAGTCAGAGCCTAATTTTTCGTCGGTAGACCTTTCCAATAGTGTCCAATTTCATCGCAGTTGTAAACTTGTTCTCTAGTTAATCCTAAATTTGAAATTTTGCAAATTAATTTTTCACAGTATCCTTTAAGACAATCACTATCAGCACTCATAACTTCGCCTTCTATGGAAAGCTGCCGGATCCCGTGTCGCTGCTTAAATTTTCCCAATCATCTTACACTTGCCTTCAAGTCAGGATTTCCATTAAGTTTTGTGTTCATTTTTTGAATTAAAATTGGCCCCCTCAGAGGTAAGCTTAAACTTCGTTGTTGTACGAACCAGAGATACATAGCCTCATCTAACTGTGAGTTCGTCGGTGGACTAACTCTAATCTTGTCTTCATTCTTCTTTATGTCGTTAATCGATGTTCTTGGAATTTTATAGATTTCAGCAAGTTTTCTAAGACGTAATATTTCAAATTTCATCGGCAGATCTACACTTTTGTAATTTTATGGTCTTTTGTAGCCATTACTCTTAAAAGAAAACAAAAAGTCACTACAAACACAATATGTACTGTAGAAAAAAAACGGAAAAAAAATCACTGTAACGGATTTCATTATAAAAATGTAAGGAACTTTGTGGAGGAGTACCGTATACAACCTGTACGCTTGAATGCTACAAGGCAACTGTTCAAAACTGTTAACGTATTTACCCTATAAACGATAAATGATGAGTCGGCATCTAGGTATGACGCACCGACGACGCTAAGATTTGGGGAAAGGGAGCATTTAAAGTAGTGATGGGAACTATCGAATAAAAGCTATCGAATTATTCGATAGTTACATACTATTCGAATTATTCGATAGCTGGAAAAATATTCGAATGAAAAAAGTATTCGGACGAAAAAAGTATTGAACGAAAAAAGTAATGAATGGTTTTTTGGTAGTAACTAGTATGAAAAGAAAATAAAGTGTTTGAATAAAAGTAGTAAAAAACATGTTTTACTTTTAAGCGTTTTTTCGAAAAGAAAAACATGGGGTGGTAGAACTCGTTGACGTGAACACAATTTAAAAAAAATCACGTTAAAAATGTTAAAATTCGGACGGGAAGTGCTTCAAAAAGATTGCCAAAGTTGCAATTTTTTCGATCTCACATTTTCGTCCATAACTCGAAAATTATAAAAGATACGAAGCTGAAATAAGCGGCAGCAGATGCGGTTCATTAAGACAAGTCGCCCAAAACGCATCGATTTGGACACCTCGCACAAAACTTCTATTTACTGAATAGTGAAAGAGAGGAGTTTATTTTCTATTTTATACGCAAATTAAAAAAGCAATAATCTTTAATGCTGTGATCGTAATTTAAAAAATAGAAATAAATATAGTTTAAATCGAAATTATAGGATTGAAAAATATTGAAACTTAACAAAAAGGAAGAAAAACAAAATATTTTTTCTTAAATAAAATATGTAACAACTTAAATGTATTATTTGAATAAATTCAAATTACTGTTTAAAAAAATAATCATATCTAGTTTGTTTCCCGACAAACGATTTCTTCTATCATTAATAATTTGACCGGACTTCGAAAATACTCGTTCAGCAGGTACGGACGTAGCAGGTACACCGGAATATTTCAAATGTAATTTATAAAGTTCCGGTAACAAAAGTTTATGATTTTTCCAAAAATTTAAAGGGTTCTCTAGACGTCCAACCAGGGGCATTTCTAAAAACTGTTTGACCATTAATGTGGCTGTAATACCAGGTGTTGTAATTTCCCTCATGTTAGCCACTTTCTTGTCAAAATGCGCCCAAATGTCTGAATCTTCTTCACCAACACATTCCTGAACTTCAATTGACGTCACTGCAACTTCGTCTGCAGCTTTTGATGCCAAAATAGCAGATAGCTCATTGATAATAAGCTTTTGTGCTGCATCAGCATTATTATTAACCCCAAATCCAGCTTTTTTAAACCTCGGATCTAAAAATGTAGATTTTTCGCACAAAGCGTTCGTTTCTAAAATTCCTAGTCTTCTACTTATCACATCTAATAAAAAGGTTTGTAAATTTTCTCCACATGAAGTTGTGGGTTTTTTACTTTTTATGGAATGTTGTAGACCTCTAATTAGTGGTTGAATTAGGAGCATTGTAGGATATTTTTCTCCGGATAATTCAACCGTCATTCTCTCTATAGGTTTTAAAATTTGCACACACTCCACTAGAGTACTCCATTCATTAGCCGACAGAAATTGTGGAGCTTTAGGTAACGAGCTGATTACTGCGGACAGAGGCTCTTTTTTACAAGTAATCTCTCCATCATAATTAAAGTTGAGTTCCATCTAGTAGGAACCTCTTGCTTTACCTTTAATTCAGTAAGCCCCATCTGTTTTTGCATGTTTTGCAGCTTCTCTGTCGCGACCACACTGTGTTTAAAATGTCCCACAATAGCCCTACATTTTTTTATTAACTCCGCTAATTCCTGTACTTGAATGGATTCAGTAACACACAAATTTAATGTATGTGCAACGCATGGGTGATGTCTTTTATTTAGATGTTCACTAATACATTTTTTTATGTTTGCCCCATTATCACTTATTATAGTTGTAATTTTATCGTTTATATTCCACTTCTCAAAAAGGGACAAGAGAACAGAAGCAATATTTGCGCCGGTATGAGCCTTAGTTATTTCAGTATTTGCTAAAACGGGATTGTAAATTTGGTCGTTATGTATAAAATGACTAGTTAAAGTTAAAAAAGACTTGTTTGTATCTGAAGACCATATATCTGTGGTAACCGCAACGTTTTCTACTTTAGTCAGTAATTCCATGATTTTAGTAGAAATTTCATTGTAAATATTTGGTAACATTACGGTAGAGAGCAATTTTCTATTTGGTGGCTTGTAAAGTGACTGTAATTTTTTTGCGTATTCTAAAAACCCTTCGTTTTCAACTAATGACAAGCGTTGATAGTCAACAGCTATCATTTTTATTAACGCACTATCTATTGCTTCTTTTTCGGAGTCCTGTAATTCTGTTCTCTTATTTGTCAGAAAAAGTCGCATCTGAGCTCGTGGCCGTGGTGGTGCTGAAGTTTTTTGAAGGGCTATATTTTGCTGCTCATTGTTTTGACGAGACGTTCCTGGCTGTGGTGAACGTTCTCGTGGAACTTCAGGTATCGATGTTGATGATGGTTGTGGAGAAGACTCACGATGAGATACATGTTCGGTAACGTTTTGATCCAAATCAAGATATCCTGGGTGTTTACGACGCAAATGATCTCTAAGGTTTGAAGTGTTACCAGCAAACTTAAAAGTTTTATTACAAATTGTACAAAGCACAGAATCTGATTATCCTTTTTAAAATATTCCGAAACTACAGAACGCTTTACGGCCTTTACTGTGCGCCTCATTGTGTAATATAAAACCTTCGATTATAAACAAAATATTGAATTTGCTTATAATACATGCTCTTATTATATCGAACAACACACTAATTTTAATGTTTACAGTTTTTTATTTAGAAATAAAAATAACACTAATACTAAAAATAAAAACTCGAAAACTGTATAAAGTTAAAAATTTAGACAGAAAGAATCGAACACTTAAATTTGAATAGAACAAACCAACAATGCTAAACCGGACACAATTTAAGAAAGAGTAAGTAAATGGAAAATAATTTGGAGTTTCAAATTTCTTGGAACGGATAATTGAAAAAGGTGCAGTCACATAAACAAACATAAACAATGAATTAGCATTTATTGCATTATTCCAAATAAACACCAGCTATCGTTTAAGGGTATGAATAAGAGCCCCCGCAGACTGGAAACTTTTTAATCGGCCGATAGTTTGATCGGGTTGGGCTGATATCGCGCAAACTGAACCAACTAAACAGTTTGGTTGGTTGTACGTGCGCAGACTACCCGACGATAGTCGCTCAATCACTCACGAAAAATTTGTTAGTTGGTTATTGACTTTTGAAAAGAGCATAATGAAAAGTAATAAGTTGTCCAGAATTGTGATTATTTCTTTTATTCAACGAAGGAGGAGGATGAAAAAGGAAAACCGAAAATATTGGGTGCATCCCATCTGTAGTGATAGGCTATTATCTGGAAAATTTTATACTTTACATCCAAAATTACTCAAATATCCGGAAAAATTTTTTGCCTTTTATCGAATGAGCACAACCAGCTTCAATGAACTTGTCAAATTAATTGGACCAGTAATAGCGAAGGAGGATACAAATTTCAGACTTTCTATACCTGTGGAGGAAAGATTGAGCGTTACGATAAGGTGAGAGAAATTAAAAATACTTATTAACTGTTTTTATTAGAATGAAGGAAATAGTTATTAGAACGTTACAAAGTTAAATATTTTGAGAAGTTTTACAACTCGTATATTTGAGAGTCATCTGAAAAATTCGAAACATATGACTGAGTTGTTTCATTCGAATCGCATCGTGGTGGAATGTCCTGAACCAAGGGTAAATTGGCGGATGTAGTAGGAACGGCTACATACGTTTGTATAGATCCTGATGGTGGCCAAATATTAGTTCCTCGTTGATATATATCGTAGTTAGTTGTTGAGTTAGTAGTAGTCATAAAGTCTGGCTACTGTTATCTGTTTAAAACGTTCAGAATAGCAATTTTAGCATCAAGTTTCTGTTCTGCAGTTAACTTCCGGAGTGAAGGCACAAGAGATAGAGCAAAGTTTGTATCTTCATCAACGGTATTAGTCTCATTCAATGCTTTTAATAATGCTTCATCTAAATCTGTTCGCTTCTGCATATTAGTTCTCTTCTTCCGGTGATTAATAGGTGTGGAAGTAGAAGGACCAGATTCGTCATCCTCTTCATAATTTGCTTGAGAATCATCCTCTTCTAGGTTACTTTCCGTTGTTCGATTTTCGATACACGGAAGTAGAAATAGCAGTTGTTCAAAATATATATATTTTCGTCTCTTGGTCGCAGGTTGTCCCGACTTTGTATTTTTCTGAGCGTTGAGCTCTCGGCGAAAGCAAGTCCGTAAATTACCCCATTTTTTTTGCACATCACGACCTGAAAGATGTTAATACTGTTAATTCTTTACAGGTATCTGGCAACAGGGGCTAGTTTCAATACATTGTCTTTTGATTATCTAATGGGAGCTTCTACAATACGAGATATAACTAAAACTACATGTGAGCAAATGTGGAACATTCTTCAACCGTTGTATATGGCAAGCAAAAATGAAGATGACTGGATTAAAATTGCAGACGAATTCTATAGCCGTACAAATTTTCCAAACATCATAGGAGCCATAGATGGCAAGCATATTCGAATGATACAGCCAGAACATTCTGGATCATCATATTTTAACTACAAAAAGTTCTTCTCTTGCGTTTTAATGGCTTGGACAGATGCAGATTATAAATTTGTTTACGTAGATGTTGGCTCTTATGGAACAGCGAGTGATTCCGAAATATTTAAAACAAGTGAAATGGGTAAAAGGCTTTCCGAAAACCGATTAAATATTCCTTCTGCAAGGTAATGCTATTCCATTCTCTGTCGTAGGCGATGAAGCGTTTGGACTCGGAAATCACATATTACGCCCTTATGCAAAACGAAATTTAAATTACACTAAGCGAATTTTCAATTATAGACATACTAGGGCACGACGTATTGTTGAATGCACTTTTGGCATTTTAGCTAACAAATGGCGTATTTTTCACCGCCCAATTGATGTGAACATAAATTTTTGCGCTCAAATTATTAAAGCCTGCTGTGTTCTTCACAATTATGTACGAATCAAAGATGGAATAACATTCACAGATACTCTCTATGATTGTCCCATGAATAGCCTAACGATAAGTGAAAACAATCGAGGAAGAAATAATATGAATGACGTACGACAATACATGTCATCATATTTTATATCTCCTGGAGGGGCAATTTCGTGTCAATATAGCAAAGTGTAATATGTACTTAAATAAATATAAATACACATGTACCCATACGTACCTTGACTAGTTTTATTATCAGCGCTCAGCTGGTTCCAATCAGGAACAACTACTTCACAAATTTCCTCCCACAGTTTTTTCTTCAAATTTCCATCAGAATATTCTTTTAAATTCTTTTTATATATTGGAGGCCTTTTCTCCACTTCTTCAATGAGTTTTTCAATGAAAGAATCAACAAGTAACGCCATTATTATTTGCTTTTAAGTAATCTAAGAACTAAGCCGGTTCCGATCACGAACAACTTCCTCACAAAAAAGGTCAAAGCAAACTAAACAATCGGCAAGTCTGCGCGCATGCATAACAGGCAATACTGTTTAAGCAGTCGGCCGATAGTTGGCCAACTATTAAGTTTGAAGGGAATCGCTCTGCGTATCAAACTTTTTCGTTGGACGATTTCAAATCGTATGTGTGTGCGCACTCTCCATACATCTCCATGGTAATTAAGTAAACAACCAAACTATCGGCCGATTAAAAGTCTCCAGTCTGCGGGGGCTCTAAGAGACCTATTTAAATTAAAAAGAAAAACTGCAAGTCAATAAAAAATTAAAAATAACAAATATCAATGAACAACAATAGTACTGTTTTGTTTAGTGTTTATATATATATATATTTTTTATGACATTATGACGATTTATGTATATTCTGTTTTGTAAGTTTATTACATGGTTTATTATAAATGAAATAGTAAATAAGGAATTCACTCGAATGGATTCACTCATGAATCGTTTTATTACGTTGAATAAGGAACTACACAGAAAATGAATGAATGAATTTAGTTTTCATTCGATAGTTCATATTACTGAATTTAGTAATTTATTTTGAAAAATAAAGTTTGAAATTTCGGATAGTTTCAATAAAAGTTAACAAGGCCGATGTTTATTATGTATGATTATAATTTTAATTTTTTTCTTATTTGGTCAATCGCATAACGTTTCATCATGATAAGGAACGTAGTTCTAGGAGGTTTGTTAACATTTCTATCTGCAATATTATATATAACGTCGCCTTCATAAGAAAATTGCCAAAGTCCATTTGTCTTTATTTTACAGGAGAGGGTAAAAACTACTTTTTAAGAAAAATAAGGGAAAATACTTTTTGTGTTTATACTTATAGTTTAGTATCAATATATTTTGATGAAATAAGACATATTGGCAGGGAAGTTTCATAAAAAATGTTACAAATAATGGAGTTAGGCAATAATTTGATTTTAAAATATAAACTTTGGTGGATATAGGCAAGTTGCAAATTTAGAGACAATTAAACTTTTTGTGATTGATTTACTTTGAAGTGATAAAAAATTAAAACAATGAGTCAAAAGTCAAAAGACAATTTATTTTTCTTGCAAAATACAAAAATAAAAGAAATATCCTACAAGTATAATTAAAATGTATTCAATCATGAGGTAAATTTAAATAAAAATTATGGTATTCTGTTTCCAATCCTTTCAGAAGACTTTTTAAATGTTCATACTTCTCCTTCTTAATTTTTAAACGTGATTTGTGTAGTATTGGAAGATCTTTAAACTTAATATTTTCCGTAAAATCGTTACGTGCTCTTCTTGGAAGATCATTCCAGTCACTCTCAGAATGCCTCACTTTGTATTGTAAGCTGCCAGATTCATATTTTATGGCTTTGAGATCATTGACAGTTGGATCCCCTACAGATCTGCCAGGGCGAATGGAGTTATAATATTTGAACTGACCAAAGTTTTTAAAAAATGTATGACTCAAATATTTTACTTCGTAGGGAAATGGGTTTTTTCCGGCACTTTTCACTATTTCAACATAGTCTGCAGGTAAATTCACTTTTGTTTTCTTTACTACTCTCTCTATACAAGAATGCATTGCATCGACCTCCATTTGTATGTGTCCGTTCTGCAAATATTTTTGAATAATTGTTATTTTATTCATGAATGAACAATGCAATAAGGCATTTGAGAGCTTCAGCAACTAACGGACCGAGATTTCTATCAGAAATTACTGCTCTAGGATTGTCCACTAGAAATGTATCACACGCTTGATTGTAGTAGGTTTTCAGGGGAACAAAAAAAACATCAAGTGGGTGTAACCTGTGTTGTTTGAGGTGGAAATCCCACTAACACTATTCCATGTTCTCTACAAAAAGTTATCCCTGGAAGTGAAATGTGTGAGCTATGGTTGTCAACTAATAACAAAACTGGTCATCAACGGAAGGCTTTGCGCATCTAACAAAATGTCTTCAATATGCCAGGAAACTCTCAGCTGTCATCCATCCGGAACTTTGTGCCGTTGCATGCGATCCAGGTGGGCATCCATTCCAAGTTCTCCTACTCGTACATCTCTTTTTATAACTGTAATTTTAGTAATGTAATGGATACGATTACAAATATTATTACCAAACTTGCTCATGAATTTAATAAAAACAGCCTGAAAAACGTGAGGGATTTTTTTAATAGATTGGTGAGTGTGAATATATAATATTAGATTTGAAAGAATAATGTTTTGTTTTCTGGTATCATATCGAAATATATTTATTACATAATGTATAAGTATAATAAAGATATTTTGTTGTCGATTTAAGAGAATGTATTATTTTTCATTTGTAATGGGTATCTTCCTCTATATTTTCTAGTTTCTCCAACATTTCGTGAAGAGTTAGCAAACGATTTCTATAAAGACATTTGAGTTAAAACATAAAAATGAATAACGTGTTTGTTAGTAGTTATACCTGTCCCAGTAGCTTTTGAACGAACTCATTTTGACTAACAATCACTACAAAGAGGGGCGGTCCTAGCTAAACTTTTCGGTGGTGCGAGATCTTATGGTGGCGCCCCAGTTTACATAGACACGAAAAAAATAACATACCTAATTAATTTTACATTTATGTTCTTTATTTGGTGTCAATTTTTTTGACGAGAAGATGAGAATAAAGGAAAAAATATTAGTTTGACTATATTTATTTAATTAAAAACTCTTAGAAACTAGAAGATCACTTTTCTTGCCTTTGCGCTTGCGAATTTTTTTATTAAATCGGAATAATTTAATCCTTGGGCAATGTCATTTTCTATCGATAGAATTGCAAGATCTGACAGTCTTTCTTGACACATTGTCGAACGTAAGTACGTTTTAATTAGTTTTAATTTACTAAAGCTTCGTTCACCTTTGGCGACAGTTATAGGGATGGTCAGCAAAATCCGAAGCACTGTCCACACATTCGGGAAAATATCCTGCCAATCATTTTTTTAATAAGTTGAAGAACTTTTATTGGCTCTGCTGATTCAAGGTTTTTTAATAATGGATTCAGGCTCAAAAGTTCTTCAACCAATTCGCAACTAGACACATCACATTTTTCCCCATCGGTTAAAATCATTTGCAAATCTGCACAGGCTTTTTCTAATAAAGACTTAGCAGGAATTATTTTGATGTTATACAAAAAAGACCATGTATCATTGAATTTGGATAATTGTCCAAACCGAGTTACCAATGCATTTTCAATTGTGTCTATCATAGGGTAAAAGACGTTAATTTTAAACAGTTCTTCGGGATCTGTTGGTGTTTCATCTGCAGCTTCATACTCAAATAATCGCTTCTTTCTCCGGGATTCTGGCTTAAACGTGGGATCTATACCAGCCTCAGAAGCTATTTCCTTAGCTGTTATTTGAGCAGATGAATAAGTCCGGTACTGCTTCACAAATTCCGAGCAGTTTTTCAGCAATTGCGATGCGTTTGATAAATCCATAGTTTCAGACTGCATAGCTTTACTTACAATGTTTACTTGAAACAGTATATCATACCAAGCCACCAATGTAACTAAGAATTCAAATTGCTCCATATTCTGAATCAGTGACAAAGCCTCTGATGCAGCAACTAAATCATTCGTTTCTTCGTGAAGATTCAAAAGAGCATCACGAACTGAACAATAATTGTAGCGAACAGAAGCAAGGCTAGAAACTCTACTCTCCCAGCGAGTTTCGCAAACTTTTTTCAGTGATAGTCCTTGTATGTGTTTGGATATGACTTCCCACCTTTTTGTTGGTCCAGAAAATAATACAAATAGTCTTTGGAGAAATCCAAATAAAGAGACCGATTTAACGGATGATTTAGCTGCATCTGCTACCACCAAATTCAAGCTGTGACAGCCACATGGGTTAAAAAATGCTCGAGGATATTGGTTCAAAATTCTGGTTTGGACACCTTTGTTTATTCCTACCATGTTGGCGCCATTATCGTACCCTTGACCTCGACAATCGTTCATATCCAAGTCAACTTCATGCACAATTTCATCAAGAAAAAGGTCAGTGAGCCCTTCTCCTGAAGAGTCACTTACCGGCTTGTAAGCAACGAAACACTCTCGTACGTTCACTTCTTCTCTATTAGTGTCAACAAAACGGAAAGTTATTGATAATTGTTCAACGTGGCTTACATCAGGAGTGCAGTCCAGTATGATAGAGAAGTATTTGGATGACTTAATCATAGTCAAAATTGTATTTCGAACTTCACTTCCAAGTAAGCCAATTAACTCGTTTTGAATTCTTTTGATGAAATAGTGGACATTAGTCACCTTACTAACAATACGGCGAAGGTGTTCCATCATCACAGGATCATATTTTCCTAGAAGTTGCACCAAACCCAGGAAGTTGCCATTATTATTAGTGTATAAAGTTTCAGATCCAGAGCTTCCTCTGAACGACAAATTATTTCCTGCTAAGAAGAATACTATGGCCATCATTCGTTCCAGTATAGCGGTCCATCTTGATTTTTCGTCTTCAATCTGTTTTTGCAAGTGTTTGTCTATTCCACTGAAAATTTTCAGTCTTAATTTCGCAATTGTTCATAGCACGTCGATGATCTGTAGATGTTTCAAATTAAAGTGTCTCCAGTCGTCTAATCCATCTTTTCCCAAATTAGAGTGGACATTTCGATTAAATATACTGCAGCAAAACAATATACCTTGTCTGCTAATTTTGAGTATACAAGCCATCTTCTATTAAAAGTTTCCCCATTTGACATTACTTTTTGAAAATGTATATTGGAAAAATGACGCCCATCATATTTTCTAGGGTACTCTTCGTTGCTTATTTCATTGCGTACAGGTCCACAAATAATTATTTCGTCTCGTGTGGACGAATGAATAAGCGGCGGCCATTTTGAAATATCATCACTTTCATCTTGAAGGCATGCTGCATCTGAAGTTATTATAGAAGATGTGGATGGTATATCTTCTACTTCTATAACTTCAGATGAGGTCCCAGGAGTAGCATCATCTTCAGTGTTTTTTCTCTTCATGTTCATCAGCTTCTTTGTCTTCTCCTGTGTGTTGAACGCTTGATCATGATTTAAAAAATGTTGCAAGTGGTTTTGCAGCTTTCTCAATATCCTCTCGTTTTTGCTTTTTTCTTTTTAGGTTCTGAGATCCTGATAGTTTTTTTTTAGCGGCATGTTTATTTTCTGTAAGAAATACATTTATATTATGTAAATAAATAGGATCTACTCCATGGCAGTTGTCGTAATTTTTGATTTTTGATATTATTCGAACAGAATATCAGAATTAATAAATCTATCTCTAACACGCATAAATACTTACTTGAACCGAGTTGAACCGTGCTTGAAATGTGTCTGTACTTTAGTTTTATCGGTAGAAAAACAATAATTCTGGTAACATTTACGGTAATAAATAACAATTTAATAATTACACGTTACAGTAAGTAGGTATATCAAAATCCAAATACACCCGGTGCGCGAACAGACGATGTTTGCGAGCGACTGTGACTGACGAAACAAATGTTCATTCACCCGTTCCCCTCACCACCTCCCCGTTCGTCGCTTGCGCGTAGAGCACTAGCAGGCCATAGGAAAATATGAAACAGTCATGTAAATAAATTTAGTTGGTATGTGGTACGTTTCAATTACTGCAGTAACCTATTCTTCTTAAAAACACTTCTTTCTTTTATAAATCAAAACTAGAAACAGTAAAATACCTAATACTAAAAGAAAGCAATCGCAAACTTCTTACAAAAAATGACTGCTTTGAAGCAGCCTTATTATAAATTACCCAATGACTACGTGTAAAACATTCACTGAATTCTGTCTTCTTATAAAGTAATAATTGACCAATCTTGAGCAGCACAATAATCAATGTATTAAAACCTATAAGTGCCTGATACACCTAACTGCTATTAAACCTTCTTACAGTGCGACAGGTGTCCTGAAGTTCACATATCCTGAGCTCTGTTTAAAACAATGTTGTTTTTTAGTTGTGAAAATATAAAACTAGGTGAGTGCTGTTTCGCTGTTTCACTGTTTCGGTATGGGGTTTCAGTACATTCTAGTGTTTCAGTATCATGTCTCATGAAACAGTATGCTGTTTCAGTTTGGTTACCACTACTTGCGCGTAAGTCGATCGGTACCTAGTCGGGCGTTCAGCCGTTTTCGGCGCCCTCCATATGACGGCGCTCCGTGCGGTCGCACCGCTCGCACCGCCCTAGGGCCGCCGCTGACTACAAACAACAGCATAAAATACAAATCACACAGTAGTGAGAAAACAACTGATGACTGTCGGAAACCAAGCAAACCAGTCGACGCAGGATTTATACATGTGAGCGCCTAATAAATACGTAAATGCTCAGTGGGTCGTTTTCGATCCGGCATAATTTAAACCCTTATGAAAAGAAAATATATAAACACTCTTTAGTAAAACCAACAATAAATCAAACTTTCTAGTTTTGTCAAAGTCATTGTTGAACAACAACGACAATATTTTTTTGCCAAATTGTTTACAAATGGTGCATTAACCTTTATGTGGCTCTGAAAAAATTATTTATACAAAACTTACTACATTTATTTTTAAATAAATTTTTCATTTACGTTCTTAATATAAACCCTTAAGGAACCATTAAAAAATGTAATATAACTTACACCTATGCGACAATACTTTTAAATATATATAGTGAGACGAAACGACCCGCTGAACTTAAAGTTAATATCGCGTTCATACTAAAGTTAAATTAAAATTAAAGATAGAAATAATCAACTAAAAACATCACCTGAATTTTTTCAATGTTGGTTTTACTCAATGTAATATGATTTTGTTTTGGTACAATTAGACTCATCATCACTGAGGGATGAAGCAGACAAACTAGTAGTGTTTTCAAAGTCATTTAAGACACAATCTTCATCCCTTGTATCGTCAAATACTGATATAACATTACATTTGATCTCGTTACACTCTGCCTTATATGCTTTGCTTGGCACATGACAAGAGATGGTAACGCTATCTAAAATACACTGTGTATTATAATCATCTTTACTAATACGTTCACTGTCCAATGACCCATATATGGATCATGCTTTATGACTTCTGTGAGTCCTGTGCCCCTTATTTGGGTCACGTTTAGGTTCAATTTCACATAAAATTTTAAGATGGACTGTTGACGAATTGGCAGGTTAAATGCAGTGGACTTGGTGATATAACAAGATACGTATGCAACGTATAATATTGACCCATATTCGGGGCATAGACTTGAACAATAAGTCACTGGTTACTACATTATTTCATACGGTATATAACAACAGTAAAAGAATTCCTGTTTTCGAATATCTTTTATTATTCACTTTATAAACGTGATATAAACATAAAAATGCAATATTACATACTAGTGAGACTTATTATAACAGGGTAGGCAGTATGCTTGGGAACATTCTGAGCAATATGTTGAGGATTTTTTGGTTTTATTAGCTGCATCTTTTTCATTCAAACCTTGTGACTTTAGCATTAAATAACATCCATGGCACCTTTTTCGTAAAGGTGCACCATTATCACCTCTCATCTCTTGTAATTTGTGAGTAGATATCTTAGTCTTCTTTGGTGGAGCCGCTAAGTCGTTCTGTTTAGAGTCGTTGAGATTTAGGAGACCTTTCACAATTGACTCTGTATACTGAAGTAGCGTGAGATTTTTGCCAGTAAGAGACTTAAAAATTATGTGACAGTTAATCAGGGTAGTGCTACATACAAGTTCTATAGCAAGTTTTTTATACCATACCAATGATTTCCGTAGTGACGTATAGTAAGTTGATAACTGATCGGAAATGGCAAATCCTTGTTTTCCCCTATTATACTCTATTACAAGTTTTGGCTTCATTTTATTGTTTCCTCTTCTGTATGTCTTAGTTTCTACCATTTCGTCTCCGTAGCAAGTAGAAAGCATGCGCACGTCCCGTTGGTCTTTCCACTTGAGGAGAGTCACGTATTCTTGTTGGGAACAGCATATTTCCCCTTTTCGCAGGTTGGTACCAATAACATCTTTATCCAAACCTTTTCTGTATTTTCTGATGGTACCTATCAAGTTTGTTTTTTTATTGTATAAAAACTTTGCTAAGTCAAGGCTTGTATAGTAATCAGTTATTATTAGTCGACCTTCTTCAAGGAGATCTTTTGTTAGGTTAACAACTGTTGATCCTGGCAAATCTAAGTCTGGTAATTTTTGACTCTTTCTATCATATATACTTGTATTATATGTGAATCCCTCAGGTGTGCATACTTTGTATATCTTGATCCCATACTTGCTGGCTTTTGAAGGGTTATACTGACGGAAAGAAAGTCTACCTCGGAATGGTATCATTGTTTCGTCAACTACGACGGTGTCTGTACAATTCTTTCGTCGTGTTCATCAACATATCAAGCAAAGGTTTGATTTTGTAAGTTCTAGTTCCACCTGCCTTCTCATTGTTTGCAAAATGCCAGCACCTTAGCATCAGAACAAATATGTTATAGCTCATTGGAACACGATGGAATAAAGTATGGTGATATATTTGGTCATTCTTCCAATAGCTTTCTATAGAAGGAAACTGCAGAATACCCATCACTAGAAGCAGTCCCGAAAAAATTAACAAATTTTCATTATTGTAAGTGAAACTTGTTAAACTTTGAAAGAACTCACCAATAAATGTCTCCATTTCCTCACTATTTGTATCTCGCCATCGTGAAAGACGCGAAGATCGAGACAACCTTTTTGTGGCGAGCAGTTGAGCTGCATACCTGTTGTTTTCCAGAACCATCATGTCTATTGTTTCTTTGTTGATCATTGTTTTATAAACATCTAAAGGCTCAATATTGTCACTATCATATTCAATATCCTTCTGTAAGCCTGATTGACCACAAAACGGTAATCTTCCTATATTCAAGACGTCGCTACACCAAACAAGATTCATATCTTCACTGTCAGAACCATTATTTATATCTTGTTCGCTAATGTTATCTTCCGTGTCCTCCCTCAACTCTGACTCGCCCGAAGACGAAGAGGACAATTATATAAAAGCAATAGAAATTTAATTTATGTATATTGATGAAAAACCAGATCAAACCCATTTACCTTCAGATTCATAGTCTGGGTCGATAATATCATCATCGCCATCTTCATTTATGTCACTCAAATTGTCAAGTTCATATTGTAATTCCACGTCAGTCAATGGTATTGTATTTTACCACATTGTGACAGTTGATCAGGGTGGTGCTACATACAAGTTCTATAGCAAGTTTTTTATACCATGCCAATGATTTCCGTAGTGACGTATAGTAAGTTGATAACTGATCGGAAATGTCAACTCCTTGTTTTCTCCTATTATACTCTACGAAGCGTACGAAGTTACAACAAAGTTTACCGACAATTATATTCCCGATTTCTTGATTGCGAATAATAAACAGCACGTGCTACATAAATATCTCCACTGAACTGAAGGAATGTGGCAGTTTATTTCCGTAAACTGAGGAAAAAGAACGAACCAAATATGACGCATTGGACTCCAAGCATAATATTCATCAACTTCAGAGTCCCATGCCCCACATACGGTACATCGCTTTTTTATATGAGGGACTCCTATACATTTATTATGACTACTCATATGGACAGTGAACGTGCTAATATGATGTATTAGTTCCGAACTATAGTTGCTGTGATTAAATATTCGTTCAGTTTATTTATCTTGATTGTAGTTTAATATGGTAATTCTGATTCTGAAAAGATGCGACAGAATTTTGATAAAACAAAATGCGACTAGATCAAATTTTCACTTTTAAAGTTAAGACATTATCAACCGCAATAAAAGTCTCTAAATCAGCCAAAGTAAAAATGTTTGTTTAAAAACGGCATAAAAGGGGCAAATTACAAAAAACTCGCTTTCGTTTTTTTAAACTCCAATTCGTTTATATATATATATATATATATATATATATATATATATATATATATATATATATATATATATATATATATATATATATATATATATATATATATATATATATATATATATATATTTTAATGACATAAGCCAAGGAAATATTATTGAATTGACAAATTTACTTTTGGTTGAACTCATTTATACTGAAGTAGTCAGTTGAATAAAATACATGGACTATTTAGCTACATAATCACACCAAGCACCAGTTTGAATAATTTCGCTAGTTTTTTTTTAAATACAAACATCGATCAAATAGATTATGAAAATAATTATCATTCTAATCACAAGAGTCTTTTTAACCAACTATATTTTTTTTTCTTAGAATAAGTGGTTTTAATACTTACACGTATCTTTTTAAAATTGTCTACTACATAGATTTTTTTTTCTCTTGTCCTGGATTTATCAAATATGCTACCTTGTTTTATTTATAACAGGGGGGCAAACCATGGTCCATGGTCGTTCAAAATGTAAAATTTTAGGATAAAAAGAAAAGGTAAATGAAAACAAAACTTTGAAATTTTAATTATACTTAAATTAAACTAATAACAGATAACAAAAATAATATGCAGAACAGAAAGATATGTATATTTTAGATTTAATTTTTTGTTTATTAAAATTTAAAAATTATTTAATTTATTTTTGCTATTCCAGGGGGGGGGGGCAGTTGCCCCTCCCTGCCCTTAGCTGGCTACGCCCATGGTTACACGTTCAATCTTTCATCAGATCAATCCGTAATCATAATCATGAAATGACTGATGGAGTGATCGTAGAGGTTACACGATCAGTCCAGATTGATATTCAACCTCCAAACGTCCATCAAGTAGCAGCTTTTGCTTCTTAAATCAATGGACTACGATAAAAAAAAGCTTGTGTTGCAATAATTGCAGCATTGGCTACATTGGTTACTGAAAAGAGATGCTTATACTCATTTGAACTTAGTGAGTGAAATCAGCGCTGAAGGTGATGATTATGAAAATTATTATCGTCTGAAAGATGCCTGTTTTGATAGCTTGCTTGAAATGGTCTAACCATTTTTGACAAAGAAGATACATGCATGAGAAAGTCCATAAGTGCTGAAGAAAAGCTGGCTGTAACCTTGCGATATCTTAGAGCTACTGGGAGGAACATGAAAGACCTGAGGTTCTCAGCTATAATGTTCACAGCTGTTATAGGTCAGGATATAATGGACACTTGTGAAGCGCTACTTTATTCCCTTGAATCTTATATTGAGGTAAGTGAAATTAACATTATATATATATATATATATATATATATATATATATATATATTATCCTTGGCGTCCTTTCATAACCCATGTATGAAGCGTCCTGTTTATACGTATATTATAAAACCGAACCAGTATAGCGTCCTTTCATTACGCCGTTTTGCGGCGTCCTCTGTATATTTCTAGTAAATGATTAGACCGTCCGTTGGGGGTATTTCACTGATATTACAGCATCCGTCGACGTTACCATCCAGTCAAGGTTACTTTACCATTACCTTACTTGACTTGACTCGACAGGAGCGATTAATGCTTTATTTTTATTTATTAATTATATATTTTTTATTTTCAGGTTCAGTTGTAGGAAATTCCAGTTACGTTAACGGGCAGTTAAGAGGTTTTGAAAATTTTATTTTAGCTATGTTATAATAATTCATCTCTATAAGTTTAAATTATGGTGTATGTAAAACAGAATCAGTGACGCTGAAATTTGTATCAAAATGTGTTATATTGTTATGAACATACTAAAACTTTGTGTTAACATACTAAAACAATAATACATTCACTTTCGGGGGTTTCTTGTTTTCAAACTCAAATGGAAAAATTTCCTAACCACTTTTTTTTGCTCATCAGTCCAAGGAATCAATAGTCTCTTTTTGCTTTTCTTAGGTGGTGATGTTCTGGGAGCTGGATTTGAAGTATGTGCAGAACTTTGATCGTCTTCTCCTCTAGTTCGCTGTACAAGTGGTCAAGGTTAATTTCGATTTCATTTAGAGGTTTTCCTTTATATCGACCACCTTTTCTTTCCTCCATCAGTAAAAGCAGTTTAGATATTTTAGCGGTTTGATACACATCGTCCGGTAATCTGTAGGAACCCCTGTGAACACCAACAGTATGATCCATGAAGGTCGCTAACTGTTGAATGCCGTTGTCAGACAGAAAATAACTGAGTAAGAGTTGCTAATGCTTCCTCAGCTTGGTCGCTGACATAGTGTCCGAATTTTTGGCGTCTCACAAGGTCGCATATTTTTTCAAAATTTTGTAGCCGCAAAGGGGCTCTGAAGTGTTTGGGTTGACTAACAACTACCCTTTTAAATTTTTGTAGTAAAATTTTTTCTGATGCGGAGACGACTGCTCCAAATTCCTCATATTTTTGTGAATTGTTATCAACTTTTAGATATATATCAACAGTAATTCTTTGGAGCTCGCCTGGACGTCGCCTGTTTAATAACATCACCCTGCAAAAAATGGTTTCCAGTAATTTTTTGTAGTGAACGATGCTATTATTCTTTTCTCGAAATGAGGTAACAGCATCTTCTGCTGTTTTAATTAAATAGTTCTTCAGTAATTTCAGGTCACTTGCCAAAGGCACCAAAGTAATCTTGTTCATCTTGTTGATGTTCAGATTGTTCAAAGCTTGACTTGACACTTCAAAACGCCACTGAGTTTTGATAAGGTGTATAGTAGATTTAAATTCAGCTTTCATTTCGCCTGATGATATGCATAAATCCACCTGCTTACGTTTCAGGGCACGGATAATAGCTATATCACAGCATTGCGTAGTAGCTATATTCATCGCGTACGTTGGCGATTTATATGTACCTTTTTTTTCATCATAGTTTGCAACCACTTTAGTTGCTGCAACCAAACAGTCGAAATATTTCGGACGTAATGCATCAAAGAGGCAATTTATGGACAGTTCGATCTTTTTCATCTCCATAATTAACCTTGCAAGTTCACGCATTTTCCTTGAGGCAACGTTGATAAAATGTTTCTCTCTATGAGTTTTTATGTACCTAGTCGCGAAACACTGAAGTGATCAGTTCTGGATCTATTTTTAGACCGTGAAGTAACAAATTCTGAACATTCGCCTTTTTGGGATTATTCAAGGCGCACTTTTTCTTGTGCCGCCAAAGTTGCTGTTTCGAATATAATCGCAAACAAAAATCGCAGGATGAATAGTTTTTCAACGCTGGGAGTTCTTACTGCTTTAGGAAGATCAGTGTTCTTTCTTCACAGTTGGAAGGGAGTGAATAAATTCTTTGCACTTCTATCTCCAATGAGTGATTTCTCTCAATATGCCTTGAAAAGTTTAGAACATATTCATTGCAGAAGAAATAAAAATCCCTTTTTTTGTTTCCTTTACGAAGATCGCCGTTTAATTTCCTAATACCTAGCTTATCAATTGAATAATTGATTGACGGTTGTTTTTCTTTTTCAGAAGATTCTGCAAATTTGCTACTATTTGGTTGGACCTCATGTTCATTCTGAAACAAAACCATATCGATTTTGGTACGTATGCATCAATGTAATATTTTGCTTTACACTGGAAACACTTGCAGCGTTTTCATGAAAGTCAAGATCTGAATTTTCTGAACTGGTTTTCTCATCATCCTAATGCAAAATTTATATTTTAACTACCTGAAACTTGTTGCCAGAAAGAATGGTGTGAAATACTTACTGCTTCATAATCTGGATCATCTGTTTTTTTGAACATATTTTACATACGGAGATTTTGAAGTCATATAACTTAATTATTTTTAGCTAAAAGTATATGAAATTTTATCCAATAATGCATCCATTCTATACGAATGGGTTAGTAATTACAAATCTTCCAAAAATATTCAAATTTTGATAAGAATGGACCTTTTATCAGTACATGGACACTTTTTTAAAAATGCATATTTTTTCTTTTCGACTAAACTAAATTGTAGGAATGAATTTATAGTAAATGATCACTATCAAACGAAATCTATTAATTATATAACTTCGTCGCAATGAATAAAAAATTTAATCTTGCCCTCTGACGAAGAGAGCGCTTTATTGTAATAAGCTGAGAGGCGAGTAACTACACATTTTCTTCATGACGCCACCGATCTCTGTTAAAATTAATAACAAAATGACAAATAACATACTTATACCTACAAAGATATGATTTGTAATAATGTATTTTCGCGCCTATTTAATAACAATAATGTTTTAAGATAGTGTACCTGAATATGTAGTTAATCGCCTTCGATTTTGGAGAAAGACATCAGTTCTGGAACACGATAGGAGCTTTAGATGGAAACATGTGGTTATTCAAAAACCGGCACATTCACATTAATAGCTAACAAAAATCAAAAACGTTTCGCGCCTATTTAATTACAGTAAAACTTTCACTTTGAAGAATTTAAAGAATGTAATTATTGTGGGATCGGTGACATGAATAAATCACGTAGTTACTCGCCTCTCAACTTATTACAATGTTGCGCTCTCTTCGTCAGCGGGTAAAATTAAATTTTTTATTGATGATTGCGACGAAGTAATATAATTAATAGATTTCATTTGATAGTGATTATTTACTATAAATAAATTTACATAAATTCATTCCTACAATTTAGTTCAGTCGAAACGCAAAAATATTCATTTTTAAAAAAGTTAGCATGTACTGATAAAAGATCCATTCTTATCAAAATTTGAAAGCTTTTGGAAGATTTGTAACTAATAACCCGTTTTCATAAGATGGATATACATTATTGGTTAAAATTTAAAGTTGCATGACTTCAAAGTCTCCGTATGTAAAATATGTCCAAAAAAACAGTCCTTTTATTGATTTCTTTAGAAATAACTGCCGAAGTTCACTTACAATTTTCATATTTAATGACCGTTGGTAGATGTGTACAAGGTAAATTCATGCTAAATACCAAAATAATCGAACACCAAATAAAAAAATTATAACATTCTAAACTCAGGTGTTTTGCTTTTTGAAACCGATAGTAGATAAATTTTTAATTCTCCGTGAATACTTCCGCGTCCGTAATGGTATCAGTTGGCGTGTCGGCTGAGGGTAAAACTAGAATTTTGTTTTTATTTCTGGATCAACCCTGAGGTTTACCAACAGATGTTTTGCCCAAAATTCTGCCAGAAATAGAGCAAAATCACCCCAAATTATACCTTTCAGCAGGTTGGCGGACCTGCGCATACTTCAAGAAGTACGATAAATTATCTTCGAGAAAATTGCCTCGACTTCATTAAACCGCAAGCACTGGCCACCAAACAGTCCCGATCTAAACTTACCATTGAAGAACTGAAAAATCGTATGGTTGAATATTGCTAAGAATTTCCACAAGAAACGACATAAGGCAGGGGCGTAGAGGACTGCAAGAAGTTCTTGATAATGAAGGTGGACATATTCAAGCAGGGTTTTTTATAAACATCTAAATTTTAAAAAATATAAATAACGACATCAAAGTGTGCAATACGATGTGTGATAACAAAGTTACTGCAAGACTTTTAATCATAAAACAATGATTGTTATAATAATAAAACAATATTCAGCTTTAACTAAAATATATTTTTTCCTTGTAATTAAAAAAAAAAACCAACGATATCGACAAAAAGTAAAAAACAGTCTTAGTAAAATTGTACATATTTATTACATAAATTTTAGTATGTAATACAATATAACAATTTATAATAAAATATTAAAACAAAAAATAGAAATAATAAAGCGAAATTTCTGATTAAAAAAAGTGAACTTAATTCCGGCCATTCCGGGAATACTTTAAGATAAAAAAAATATTGTTCTACACGAATTTTTGATAAACTTTGATGTACAGAGTGTTTCACTATATTTTGCACCCCAGAACCTTTACCTTTACAGGTAGACTAAAAGTGTAAATACAAAAGTTATTGGATTTTTCTTGTACAGCCTGAATATTGTTTCAAAATAAAGAAATGACAATAAAAAACTGCCAAACAACAGTCGCCAATAAACAATCGCATAGTGAAGTACTTTGATCAGATGCACAAATTATAATAATTTAATTTTTTTTAGTGTATAAATTTTGAACAAATAGTTTGTTTTTTAACCAGTCTTTGTTTTTTAATAGTTCTGTAAATTGAGATTTTGAAGTTCGCATTTATTTCTCTTAGGTGGCTTTTTGTGTTCAATGTGATTTTCAAAGAAACCAATGGTAACTTTTTTCTGTTGAAATGTCCAAGGAACAAGTTTTCAACCTTGTTTCCTTTTTATCAAAACATTATTATCTTTGATGTTGGAGGGATCTACTTCAAATTCACTTCGTGGTGGCTCAAGGATGTGCGTTATTGGATCTTCTTCCAGATCATTAATGTCGCTCTCACCCCTGTCATTATCTGATGGATTCTCTTCCATATCTATGTTAATCTCGTCTAAAGATTTACCGTTGTATTAATTTGCCCCTCCTTTTTCCATTATCATAAGTTACTTAGATATTTTCGCTGCCTGGTAGACGTCGTCTGGCAGATTATACGAATTTCTGTGAGCTCCCGATGTATGTCCCATAAATGTTGCCAATTGTTCGATTTCCCCATCTGATAAACTAAATAATTAGGATAATGTGGTAAGATGTTTTCTTAGACGAGTCGAAGTAATCCATGAAGGATTTTTTGCACCGCATAATTTGACGTGCTTACCTTATATGTTGTAACCTATTAAGTTTGAAGATGGAGAATAGGAATAGGTTGTTTTTGAAAACTGCGTGATTTCTGATTTCAAGCAAGCATTTAATATGCTCTTGTACATCAGCATTGAATAAAACTCTTTTACCACGTTTTCCTTTAACCCCTTCGCACCGGACTGTTAAACGCTGGATATCGGCGTATAACCGGATTTTCAGGTTAGCGCAATTGCGTGTTACTTGTTTGAAATATGCTTTAAAATGGTTGGCTTGGTGGAATGTAATAAAGTACTTCATTCCTTTTTATCATACACAAACAATATGCTATGTAATTTATAGCAGAAAAACATTTACTGTACAAAAAGGACTTTAGTCATTATGAAATTGACCGAAATGCTCTTTTGAGCATAATGCAGTATTGCATTGTAAACAAAATAGAAATGCATATCTATTTCTCTTCTCCACATTGTAACAAATCCAACACCTTCTTTTTTTTTGAGCTTCCTTTGGTAGTCTTATCAACCTATGAAGAGTATCGGTCTTGAGCTTTTTTGAAGATGTTTTCACATTCGTTTGTAAATACTCATTACGTAGTTTTCTATAGTTTGGCGTGTAACATTCTAATAGCTCATCACATAATGGTTCTGTAAATTTTGCTACTGGCACTTGCTTATTTGCTGCATTTTGGTATAAAACTCTTGCGTTTGGTACCATTCTTTGAATAATGTGTACGCCTAATTTTTTGAACCATGTATAACTCTTTCTGGCAGCGTTATACGGTTCGATCTCTTGATCTACCATCTCTACGGCGCCCATATTTTTGTTGCAGTGTTCTATATGTAGAGGTTTCTTATAGGCAACGTTAGCCTTGATACCAGAGTCATACCTACACTCTTCTTCAAAGGATGCAGTAAATTTCGTCGTCAAAACGTACACATCACGCTTATCTCTAAATCTTACTATTAGTACGTCTTTCTTGCGTACAAAACATGACTGATACTTTTGCAGAGTTACTTGGGTCAGTTCCTTGGGAACTCCTCTTCGTACATTGATAGTTCCAGTTACAAAGGTATTGTAATTTAGCAGAAATTCAGCTAAACGGACTGATAAGTACGAATTATCTAATATAACTTCCCTCCCTTCTTCTAGTATATTTTGCATAAGATATACAACAATTCGTTCGGTCATCGATAATATTTCTGTACCTTGTATGTGAGGTAGCTCGTAAGTGTCTTTTCCAATGTACACTCCAAAATTATAAGTGTATCCTCTAAGCTGAGAAGCACTTGGGCATAAGCAAAATAGTTTTATGCCAAACCGTGACCTCTTAGTTTTTATGAATTGTTTGAAATGCAACCGACCTTTATATAGCATCAAACATTCGTCTATCGCAAACGTTTTCCCCGGATCCACAAGTACTGTGGTATTATCACGAAGTAATGCAAAGAATATTGCTAGGCGTGTCATTGGGTTTCTTCTATTTACTGCACGTGGAGAACTAAATCCAATAAATTTCATAATTGAGAGGAATCTGTAAATAGAAAAATAATAAAAATTGAGGACGATGCATTGTCGAAACTAGTTACCTGTCTCTACTCATAGTTGCTTTTGAAAATACGGGAGGTCCGCCTAATAAACACGACTTCCTCCAATAATCATTGATTCTAGGAAGATGTGTCGATCCCATCATCAATAATAACGATATAACTGTATACATCTCATTTTTGGTTACAGATTTCCAAAATAAACCATAAATTTTAGGAACCCTTTTATTATCGGCTTCGAAAAACATTCTTGCACGTTCATTAGTCCATTCACAAATAAATTCTACTATTTTAGGTGACATGAATGCCTCAAAATAATTCAGTATAGTTTTTGGAGAATCCATTTCCAGAGCTGGATGAAAATCATATGAAGTTGTGGTTTCGGTAATATTTGAATCTCGTTTATCGTCAAAAGGACTAGATATAAGGCGCCAATCTCCGAACTGAATTGGTTCTTCTTCTACGGATTCGTTAGTGTTGGAATAATCATTTTCAGAAGATATGTCGTCTTCTGATTCTTCATAATTTACATCATCCTCATCGCTATCGGAATAATTAATGTCCGAATCGCATTGTCCACTAGTTTCGGCAAAAACACTCATTTTTGTACACAAAACATACTTGTATTGAAGGGTACTGCAAGTTGTTACAAGTACGAAAGCGTTTGAACCCACACCAGCCCCACTTTTCAAATAAGGAGTGGCTTTTCTCCCACCCATTTAAGAAAGGTACCATCCGATTTCAGTTTATTTACGTTTAAATGATAAGTAAGTAACACCGTACAGAACGACACAAATAGAATGATGCCACCTGTATGCATCATCCGAGTTGAGCGGACAGTCATGCATGATGCCGACGTGTGCATCACCGGTGCGAAGGGGTTAATAACCTTTGTTTTTAGAGTGTTTAGAAAAAAATTTTCAGCTGGCTCAACGACTTTGGTAAACTGTTCCTATTTTTGATCTGAGGAAGTATTCAGGTAGGTTTGCGCATAAATTCTCTATAACTCTCCCCGAACGTTTTCTATTAAGTAGGATAACTCTACAGTAAATAGATTCGACTAAGGTGTTATAAACATCGATACCTAACTTTTTTTTGCTTTGTGAAACATCTTTATTTGTTTCAGTTGCTGTTGCAACAATTTCATTCTTAAATTTTTCCAATTTTTTTAAAGATTCCTTAGCAATTTGAATTAGGTGCTGTTTCAGTACTTCTAATCGCTAGCCAAAGGAACTATCGTCATTTTATTCCATTTGTTAAGATTTAAGTTACTTGCTGCCTAGAATGAAACATCGAAACTCCGATTTGTTTCAAAAACTCGAATTAAGGTTTTGAGGTCTGCTTCTACTGTGGCGGGGTAGCAACTGAAATATGCGGAGCTTGTTTTTTTGTAAATACAAGTGATTGCAATATCACAACACTGTTTATGTGAAGTGACAATATTTATTGCAAAAGTCGGCGAGAGATAAACATCCTTTTGCGTATCATCTTTAGCTACGCGTTTTGTGACTTCTACAAACATATCATAATGTTTTGGTTATAATTCGGAGAACATTGTAGTAATTGATGTATTTAGTTTTTTCATTTCAAGAAGTATTTTTGAAAGCTCTCTCATCTTTCGCAAGGTAATACTAATAAAATGTTTTTCCCAGTTTGTTTTCAGGTATCTAGTTCCGAATGCGCAGATCAAAGGATCGTTTTGGGCTTCCATGGATATTTTATCAGGTCTCATGTGAGGAAAGACCTCCTCTTTTAAGCGACGATCTATTTTTAAATTAGTAAGCATTTTAGACTGACCTGCAGCCTGAGCTGAACTCTACCCTTTAAAAAATTTTTTCTATGTCTCTATAAAAGTTTGGACAAGAAAAATATTATGCAATTATCACAAGGCAATAATGTTCTTTCTGAAACATATGTCTGTCGTACTGCTTTAAAAGTTCCCACTACTGGCCAGAAAATTTCCTTTTCTTTGCTTTTAATTGGTTTTGAAAAAATGTTTCCACATATTTTTCTATGTAATGGTTTTTTAAAACATGATGGCCAAAATTAAGGACTTAGGTTTCGCAGTAATACTAATAATCTGGCTTTCTTTTGTATGACTTTTTGAAGATAGAGAGATCCATATTGCATAATAAATATAAATTATAACCACTTTTTTGAGAGTTAATTGATTCTGCAATATTCAACATGTCGCTTTCATTTTCTATGAGATATATATTGCACAATACGCTTAAATTTTGGTAACCTTTTTGAGAGTCAGTTGACCCGGCAGTACTTACCATTCCGCTTTTATTAAATTTGAGATCTTTATTTCATACAAGTAGATCCTTATTGAACAATACATTTTCATTTTGGCAATCTTGAGAGACAGTTAATCCAGTAGTACTTAACGTGTCGTTTTGATTATCGTTGAAATCTTTATTATACAAAGTAAGATCCATATTGGGTAATACATTTTCATTTTGGCAATCTTTATGAGGGTCAGTTGGTCCTGCAGTACTTAACGTATCGCTGTTAGTGTCCGTAATATCTTTATCGTACAATACACTTGAAGTGTAACTAAATTCTTGAGAGTGAGGTGATATCGTAAATGTGTGTCGCGTCTCATTGGAGCCTGACGATTCTTCCTGAAATAAAAAAAAAACTCACATAGTATGGTCAAAAATTATCAAATGAAATGATAGTGTATGAATGTTATTATTTTATTAAATATTAGATCCAAACGGTATTGTTTTTCTGCTTTTACAAATATTTTTCAAATAAAACGTACGGTTGTTCCATATTATTCGGAAAATATCACTTTGTCTTTAATTTGATCCCGAATTTATTCTTACCGGGCCCATTCATGCAATTCTTATATTTTGACAGTGTCAATGTGACAAGATACATACTTATAAGTAAACCCATTAAGTATCGATACCGAAAATAATAATGAAATTTAGAAAATTGTTACTAATTATCAATCATAATCCCATGTTCATTAGATAAAAATAATCCGATTTTTTTTGTCGTCTTTGGTTTACAAGAAATTAAGTGTCCTATATATATGACACTGGCACAATGTGAGTAGGATGCACTCCCTATAACAATGAACGTACTACGCGCAATCTGAAATAGTATGGATTTAACGACTCATGAAACAAAAAATTATTTTTGTTTATGGTAGGGTTCAAAACATTCTACACACAGGGTTACATCGCAATTTTGAACAAAGAGTCAAGGTTTTTTCTGGCAATTTGGAAATTGGCATCTACGATGTTTTCCCCTCTGTCTTATCCAATGGCTGTTTCCATCATACCCAACATCAGTCACTACGCCATGCACGTTGTGTTTCCGATGGCTAGAATGGCATTGTTTTAAATAAAATGTGGCAACACTTCTTCGGATATCTAAACAACATAAAGAACCTGGCCCGTGAATTTTTCTGTACAAAATCCATGCATTTCTTATGGACATTTCGATCATTCTTTTGTAATTAACGACCAGTACCATATAGTGATTGTACATTTTGATAACATTAGGTGTTGGGGGACATGCATTTTTTGTTGTTTAGATTTACACCACCTTGAACCTAGTGGTTCAATGGTGTCGAAATTTGTACCAATTATGACACATTTGTTATCCATTTTAAGATTAAAATTTCACCATTTTTGTCAAATCGATAATCAAATGTGCCACGCTCTTTCTTTGAAAGTTCTTTTGAATTTAAAAGTGGGCATTTATCAGTTCTGTTTTCACGCATTGTTCCTGTAATAAGTAGGATAATAAAAGTATAGATTGTTGCAGTATATACCAGTTGCACGAAATCCAATTGATTTTAGATGAATCAGTATGTCACGGTTTATAAAAAAGTTATCAAAATACTTGCGAACCTTGCAGTAAACCCGGAGTTGAATTTTTATCTTTGCCAGTATAAACAGAAAATTTGTACCAATATCCATCTGAACGACATAGCGCCCATAATTTATATCCAAATTTTACAAATTCATTAAGCTACATATGTATGACTGCAGAGTTTTGAGTTGTTTACCCTTTATTAAATACTATTTGTGTGTGACAAATCTTGTATTTGATAAATCAAAACTGCAGTCATATATTTAAACTTGATAAATTTCTCATTTTTTTACAACTCCTAAAAAACACTAATTATTAATCTTTACAGAAACTGCAAACAAATATACAGAAAAGGATATAGAAGTTTCACTACAGTCATGGCTGAGGCACAGCAAACAGCGCTGGACTCAAAAGCCAAGTCTACAGTTGTAATGAAACCAAATTAAGGAATATGATTGAAATGTTTTTTTTTTTTATTATTTACCATATATCATTTTATATGAAATATTATAAAACTGTTACTATTAAAATTGATTTTACTGAATGTTTCATTTAATTAGGGCTAAATCTGGCAGACAGTTTGCCAGTGTAAATAGGTGCCAGTATACTTGGTAATTTCTTATGCGTACGCATTTATATGTAACTCGAGACTACTAGTTTTAAGAATGGCCCAATGTTTAATTGATAATAATAATAATTAATATTGTAACGCGCTCACGTGTCTTTGCGGTTTGACTGTTGAGTGTATTACTACTAATGAATAATTCTCACTTTTCCCTTTTCTAGCTCAGTCGGAATTTTGTACTTGCAAAATAAGGATCGGGGTTCGTTATTCAGGCTCTCAACACGTTGAACAAATAGATTACAAAGGTTCAATATATATAACTTTATTTCCTATTTATTTTACACTTCTATATTATATGGTTATTTAAATTATTTAACTAAGATATAGATACAGGTAAATGTACGGAACTGTGACCCATGCTCTCGGGTGCCAAATTGTAACGGTAACGCCGCCTCCCTCTTCGGTATCTTTAAGTAGACATCCTTCGTCCAGGTACTAATGGTTAGGTGGTCCTCTGGAGTTTCTGTAATGTAACATTAATAGAAGGTTTCGGGTTTTGACTTTTAGTTTTTGTCCTTGAACTGTTTCAATTTATACTGGTTAATTGCCGAAATAAATAAATAATTTTACCTGAATACGTCCCTGTATAAAATACAGAAGCAGGTAGCCAGATAACGCGGTATAAACACGTGCGCGATAAGACACTGAGTTCAATACTCTGCCTTTAAAGAAATAATCAATATTTTAAAGCGGTCGGTTATAAGTGTATAATTTTATACCTGCTTTTCTTATGAAAATAAACTCATTCACATTTACATTCCATTTAATGTACGATCTTTAGTTAAATGAAAGCTTTTCGTTTATTTAGGTAGCTGGTGTACGGTAGCGGCGTATTATTTGTTTCCTCTTACGAGATTAATTTTAGTATACCGGTTTTTATTTAAACAAAAAATAAAAAAATAAAAGCTTTTTGTTATGTTGGCCGTTTTTAAAATATAAAACCTTCGTTTTCTATTTTAAAGTAAATTTTTTTTCGCATCTAACAATCACGATTTGACTTATTTAACAGAAGAAACTATCAGATAGTTTCTGGTTTACGGGTAACAATCTTAGTACTTGTCAAAGGTGCAACTTACGTTTTTACGGTGGCGGCGGTGGTGGTTTGTTTACTTTACAGGTGGTTATTTACTGCTGACGGACACGTCTAGTGTTTACGGTTACGTTTCTATATTACTGGATTAACGGCGTTAACGAGGTGTTCAGCTTAATATTCCGACGAGGTTTTAATTACAGGTATCTGGCGGTCGCTGGTACGTTTGTCGAGGTGTGTTGTGTTGTAGTGTTCGTGTAAATTTGTGTAGGTGGATTTCCTTCGTTAGTAATCTGGGCAAACCACCCGTTATACCAAACAATAGGCGGTCAAATGGAATGTCGGGCAACTACCCTTCAAACTCCACAGTGTAAATTTGTATAGGTGGATCTCCTTTATTAGTAACCTGGGCAAACCACCCGTTAAACTAAACAATAGGATCTCGTTCGGTCAAATGGAATGTCGGGCAACTACCCTTCAAACTCCACAGTGTAGGTGTGTATGTCAAGTAACAGAAGAGTACGTCTAGTAACAGAAGAGTACGTCGGGCTTACAACCCTGCATATCCCTATCACCAGGTATCTCAACTTATGTACTTTCACCGTTCGATCTCTGCAACTCTAACCTTTTAACTTCGGTGATGCTATCAAGTCGCGGAGTCGCGATTTCTACTCGGACGGCGGTTACAAGCGGATGGTTTACAACAGGTAGCAGTCGGCGCGAACGCGACGATATAGCACACGGTTTCGATTCGAATTCTTCTGGTAGCGTGCTTCTCGTAGAGAGCTTCTGGTAACGAGTGAGATTGAAAAAGGGCTTCTTTCTTCTTCTTCTTTAAGATTAAGACTTTTGACTTCTTGACTTCTGACTTTAAGACTTTTTAACACAAGACCTTTTAACACAAGACCTTTTTAACACAAGACTTTTTAACACACGACTTTTTAACACAAGACCTCTTTCAGCAGCACGTGCCGCGTTTTTATATGGAATTCGCGAGGGTGGTTACGAAACTTTTTTGGTGAGCTTCCGTAAGCCCGTATTGGTGGAAGATGCTCTGACGTATACAAACTTTTAAACGTTTTTGGGATTTTACGTCTGGAGGGAGGATGCATCATTAATTATTGTGCAATTTTATGCAACGTTATGAAATCTGTTTAACTTTTACTAGAACTTCTACGAATTTTTATAATGGCTTGCACCTGTGCATTTAGCGCGTCACGTTATCTTACTAAATTCCGTGAATCAGTACTGGTATTTTACTTAGCAAATAATTAATCATGATAGGAAAATTTTTATAAAGGACGGCGTCTTGCTAATAAACTTTGGGAACTAATTAAAAATAATAAAAAATCGGGATATCTGACGGCGTCCCTTTACATACCCTCCTTTCGTCGGGGTTTTCGACGTCCGTCCTCTTCACCTTGATTCTGGTGCCGGTGGGGGTGAAGATTCCGATGCGACGGCGGTTTCGGCGTTTTCGTGCTGATTGTCCTCTCGGCGGCTGTTGTGCGGGCGGCGGCATTTGGCGGCTGTCATCGACTTCCTGCAGTTTGATGTCTGCAAATTTTCGGGTGATTTCACTCGTTTGTCGGAGGTGTTCCGGTGTACCTGGCGTGTGTGGTCTGCCGTTGGTGTGGAGGCGGGGCGGCGAGAGTTCCCAACTGACGTCCATGGGCGTCGGTTTACGAGGGCCGGACGGTGATGGAGTTCTCGGCGTCGGCGTGGGCGGTCGGTTCTGGATGGGTGATCGGTCCCTCTCAGGAGAGTTATTTAGTGGCACTGGGCGGTGCGATATGAAGGCGGCTGGTAATCCTTCGGTCCCGGGTTGTCGGTAGCTCCTCGGTTGCCACGGGGTTATTTTCGGGCGACGTCTCTTCTCTGGTTTTCTTACCGGTGCCATTTTTGTACTTATATCCGCCCTGTTATCATATTCTCTATTTATATGTTCATTTAAGCGCGGGTAATCGATGACCGTTAATTTTGCTTTGTCTTCATTGGTTACGCGCGACGCCTGGTTCGTGACGTCAACTGCTGTCTTCAAATCCTTAACGTGTGTTTCTCCCGCGGATTTTTGTGTGCTGGGTTCTCGGAGTTCTACTATCACGGGCGATTTTATTTTGAAGATCAGGTATGGTCCGTCGTACTTTTCCGCTAATTTTGCAGCAAACCCTTTATCTTTACTTGACAGGTGGTGTGTTTTCTTATATACTAGATCACCTACGCGGGGGCGGTAGGCTCTATGACGAAGATTATAATGTTTGCGTTGAATTTCGAAACTTTTTGTTAATTGATCCCGGGCTAATTCTTGTAAATCTTTCAAGTATCTCATGTGCTTCTCTTGCTCCGTGGCGGTTACTGCGGTACCTTTTTGCGGTAGTTCTTGTTGCGTGACCCATGCTCTCGGGGGATCAAGTTCTCTACCCAAATTTAGTAGGGCTGGTGAAAATCCTGTTGAATTGTGTTGTACCGTGTTAATTGCAAACGATATTTCAGGCAGGCGGGCATCCCATTCCTTTTGATTGTCCTTTTTGAATTGCGCGACCATCGTTCCTATTACTTTATTAGTTCTCTCCACTGGATTAGTATGTGGGGAATACGGTGGAGTCAGGCGGTGGTGAATCCCATGATCTTTTAAGAACGTACGGAATAACTTACTAGTATATTGTGGACCATTGTCGGATATCAGGTTGCGCGGAGTACCAAAACGATAGATTACTTGTTCTTTTAGAGCCTGTATAATAGGCGGGTTGGTAGCGTTGCGGAGCGGTTTGATCTCAACCCATTTGGTTAAACGGTCTTGAAAAACTAGTATAAACTTATGTCCTTTCTTGGAGCGCGGCAGAGGCCCGATGAGGTCGGTACCCACATTATCCCAGGGATGTCCAGGTTGTGAAAAATACATTTCTCCTGGCGGTTTTTGTGTAGGGGTTTTGTAGGCCTGGCAGCTTCTACATAATCTTATGTATCTTGTCACGTCCCGCTTTATGGTAGGCCAATAGTAATTTCTATATATCCGGCACAAGGTTTTTGCGATCCCTAAGTGACCTGCAGTCGGGGCATCATGACACTCGTTTAAAATCTCTCGGCGTTTTTCCTGCGGTACGCATATCTTCCAATGCGCGTGGCTTCCCATCTCTTTTTCTGGAGTCGTGTTCGGAAAGGATCGAAATAACTGTCCTCCTTCTACTTTATATCGAGCATGCTGTTCAGGATGTTCTCGGGTTTGTCGGATTAAGCGCTGGTACCAAGGGCAGGCTACTTCTTCTACTTCCAGGGGAGACAAGTCGGTGGGGGATTTTTTGTCTTCGTGTAGTCGGGATAATGCGTCGGCCACGTTATTCAGGGCACCCTTCCGGTATTCTATTTGGAAATCGAATTGTTGCAACTCCATTATCCATCTTGCGAGTCTGGATGTCGGTTTTTCGAGCGTGCGAAGCCATTTTAGACTTCTATGATCGGTGAGTACCGTAAATTGGTAGCCTTCTAAGTATCCTTTTAGCTTTTGTATCGACCACACCACAGCCAGGCATTCTTGTTCGATAGTAGAGTAGTTTCTCTCGGCTGGATTCAGTGCTCTACTGATATATGCGATCACTCTTTCGTCGGGTATTTGTCCCTGCGTAAGAACAGCTCCAATGCCGGTCGTGCTGGCGTCTATCTGTAACACAAAAGGTTGTGAAAAATCTGGACAAGCTAACACTGGCGGGGCGGTTAATGCTTCTTTAATTTTGCCAAAAGCCTGATCCTGTCTTTCGGTCCATTTATATTTAGTGTTTTTCTTCAACAGTTCGGTCAGGGGTTGACTTAGTTGAGCAAATCCATTGACATACTTACGATACCAGGATGCGAGACCCAAGAACTGGCGTAATTGCTTAACGGTGCGGGGGGCGGGTATCTGGGTTATGGCGTCGATTTTCTCTGGGTCTGGTAGGATTCCTCGGGAGGTAACTATGTGTCCTAGGTATTTCAATTGTGTTCGACAAAAACAACACTTGTCTGGCTGTAGCTGAAGTCCGCTATCTCGGAGTCGTTGAAATACTTCACGTAGATTCTGTAAATGTTCTTGGAAGGTCTTTCCCAGGACGATAATGTCATCCAGATACACAAACGCGCGTCCAACTAGTTCAGGACCGATTACTGTATCTAGGAATCGCTGGAAGGTAGCGGGGGCGGAATGAAGTCCAAACGGGAGAACTTTAAATTGGAACAATCCTCGTCCAGGTACTGTAAAGGCGGTAATTGGTCTACTTTCGTCCTCTAAGGGGACTTGCCAGTATCCTTGCTTTAGATCTAAGGTACTCACATAACCTGCTCCTCGTAGTTGATCCAATATTCTTTGAATATAGGGCAGCGGGTATGCGTCTTTTACGGTGACTTGGTTTACTTTACGATAGTCCACACAGAATCGGTATGAGCCTGCGGGTTTTTTGACTAATACGACGGGGGAGCTCCAAGGACTGCGAGACGGTTCAATTATATCTTCTTCTAGCATCCGGTCAACTTCTTGGTTAATTATCTCCTGCATGACTGGATTGCGGGGATAATATCGTTGTTTTATCGGGAGTGCCGTAGGTAATAGTGTGATCCGGTGTATAACGTCCTTGGCTTTTCCTTTCACCTTTAAGAATTTTCCTAATTCTTCTTCTATAAATTCATTGAGCAAGGGCAGCTGGTCCTTTTCTAGTCCTTGGATTCCGCTCAAACCTCCTTGGATGGAGCGTTGCAATGTGATCCGTATTCCTGAAATTTCTAATTGCTTCTGGTGTACATGGATAGCGGCCTGGAGATGTTCAAGTACGTCTAATCCGATCACGATGTCGGTGGACAAATGCGGTATGTAATAACCTGGTAGCTGGAGCGTTTGTTTCTCTATGTCGGCGGGGAAAATGTACAAGCCGTGGGTTTCTGCGAGTGAACTGTCAGCCAGGCGTACAGTTGCGGTTTTTAGCGTGCTTGGATATACTTGGTTAGTGATCAACAAGTTCTTTACTTTCTCTCCTATATACGTTCTCGATGCTCCGGTGTCGATTAATGCATTAACGGGTGTATTAAAGATTACAATCTTGAGAAATAGTCTGTCGTCAGAGGGACGGTGTGACCATTCATCTGGTTTTCTCTGGTTAAATTGTGCCACGGTTTGTAGCCAAGCGTGCCATTCGGTCGAGGACACTCTCTTTCCAGGTCTGGAGGCCGGGGTGATTAAAGTTTCCTGGTTGGTCTTTACCGGCGTGCACAGTTTTCCGACTTCGGGCAGGGGCAGTCACGGGATAGCACATCTGTCTTTCCACATCTAGAACAAAATGCCTCTACAGTGAACCTTCAGGTGTCCTGGTTTTCCACATCGCCAACAGACGTCTTGTCTATTGTACGGGGTCATCTCTGGTGCTGGTCTTCTTACGGTGACAACGGTAGTTTCAGGGGACCGGGCTGGTGGTTTATCGGTTGCAGGAGTTACGCCGCTGAAATGTACTTTCGGTCGGTTATAGCTGGGAGACGGATAATGCGTTGGTGGTGGTAGCATTTCAAATTGTGTAGCTAGTTCCAGGAGTCCGGTCAGGTCAGTAAAATCGTGCTGTCTTATGTAATATTTGTAATCTACCTTCAGATTATCGTAGATTCGCTATAGATGAGCTTCCGGGGACATGTTTCCGTGACGTCGCGTTAGTGTCAGGATGGCTGTAACATAAGAAGCTTTTTCTCGTGGTCTTTACAATCTGTTCCTTATTTCTTCTTCCAATTTGAATTGATGACGTGGCGGTAAGAATTGTAATCTAAAACTTTTAAGAAAGTCTTGCCAGGTCGTCCAGGATCTTTGATTATTTCGGTACCACAATAAGGTTGGTTCTTTTAATAGCTCCGGGAGTGCGAGTAAAAGATCGTTGTCTGTGATGTTGTAACATGCTTGCAATTCTTCGATTCTTTCAAGGAACGAAATCGGGTCACTTATCCCATCATATTTTACACCCCATTTGCGTATACGATCGCAAACGTCTGCGCGTCTAGTTTCTGGGTGGCCGTTAATATTTTCTGTCGGTGGTGACGGTATTTGAACGGTGGGTGTAACAATTGTGGATGTGTGTGCGGTGACTTGACCTTCTCCGGTGCGTATGTATTTCACTAAACGAGCTCTTAGTGCCTCGACGTTTCCACCAGTTTCCAGTTTATATTTACGGGCTTCTTCCGTTAACTCTTCCTTCTTCAGGCGATAGATCCATCCTACCTTCGTGTCCGTTTCTTCTGTATTCTTCGGTATACTCATTCTGAAATAATTTGTTAGTATTCCTGAAAAAAAAATATATATATATACAAAATTAATTTAGTGTTGCCCGGCTTCTAGTGTTCCTCGGTTGTTTCTGTAACAGAATTTATCTATTGTTCAATGTGTTTTTTCGGAGCCGCACGTTCGGGTGCCAAATGTAACGCGCTCACGTGTCTTTGCGGTTTGACTGTTGAGTGTATTACTACTAATGAATAATTCTCACTTTTCCCTTTTCTAGCTCAGTCGGAATTTTGTACTTGCAAAATAAGGATCGGGGTTCGTTATTCAGGCTCTCAACACGTTGAACAAATAGATTACAAAGGTTCATATATGTATAACTTTATTTCCTATTTATATTACACTTCTATATTATATGGTTATTTAAATTATTTAACTAAGATATAGATACAGGTAAATGTACGGAACTGTGACCCATGCTCTCGGGTGCCAAATTGTAACGGTAACGCCACCTCCCTCTTCGGTATCTTTAAGTAGACATCCTTCGTCCAGGTACTAATGGTTAGGTGGTCCTCTGGAGTTTCTGTAATGTAACATTAATAGAAGGTTTGGGGTTTTGACTTTTAGTTTTCGTCCTTGAACTGTTTCAATTTATACTGGTTAATTTCCGAAATAAATAAATAATTTTACCTGAATACGTCCCTGTATAAAATACAGAAGCAGGTAGCCAGATAACGCGGTCTAAACACGTGCGCGATAAGACACTGAGGTCAATACTCTGCCTTTAAAGAAATAATCAATATTTTAAAGCGGTCGGTTATAAGTGTATAATTTTATACCTGCTTTTCTTATGAAAATAAACTCATTCACATTTACATTCCATTTAATGTACGATCTTTAGTTAAATGAAAGCTTTTTGTTTATTTAGGTAGCTGGTGTACGGTAGCGGCGTATTATTTGTTTCCTCTTACGAGATTAATTTTAGTATACCGGTTTTTATTTAAACAAAAAAATTAAAAATAAAAGCTTTTTGTTATGTTGGCCGTTTTTAAAATATAAAACCTTCGTTTTCTATTTTAAAGTAAATTTTGTTCGCGTCTAACAATCACGATTTGACTTATTTAACACAAGAAACTATCAGATAGTTTCTGGTTTACGGTGGCGGCGGCGGTGGTTTGTTTACTTTACAGGTGGTTATTTAATACTGACGGACACGTCTAGTGTTTACAGTTACGTTTCTATATTACTGGATTAACGGCGTTAACGAGGTGTTCAGCTTAATCTTCCGACGAGGTTCTAATTACAGGTATCTGGCGGTCGCTGGTACGTTTGTCGAGGTGTGTTGTGTTGTAGTGTTCGTGTAAATTTGTGTAGGTGGATTTCCTTCGTTAGTAATCTGGGCAAACCACCCGTTATACCAAACAATAGGATCTCCGTCGGTCAAATGGAATGTCGGGCAACTACCCTTCAAACTCCACAGTGTAAATTTGTATAGGTGGATCTCCTTTGTTAGTAACCCTGGGCAAACCACCCGTTAAACTAAACAATAGGATCTCGTTCGGTCAAATGGAATGTCGGGCAACTACCCTTCAAACTCCACAGTGTAGGTGTGTATGTCTAGTAACAGAAGAGTACGTCTAGTAACAGAAGAGTACGCCGGGCTTACAACCCTGCATATCCCTATCACCAGGTATCTCAACTTACGTACTTTCACCGTTCGATCTCTGCAACTCTAACCTTTTAACTTCGGTGATGCTATCAAGTCGCGGAGTCGCGATTTCTACTCGGACGGCGGTTACAAGCGGATGGTTTACAACAGGTAGCAGTCGGCGCGAACGCGACGATATAGCACACGGTTTCGATTCGAATTCTTCTGGTAGCGTGCTTCTCGTAGAGAGCTTCTGGTAACGAGTGAGATTGAAAAAGGATTTCTTTCTTCCTCTTCTTTAAGACTAAGACTTTTGACTTCTTGACTTCTGACTTTAAGACTTTTTAACACAAGACCTTTTAACACAAGACCTTTTTAACACAAGACTTTTTAACACACGACTTTTTAACACAAGACCTCTTTCAGCAGCGCGTGCCGCGTTTTTATATAGAATTCGCGAGGGTGGTTACGAAACTTTTTTGGTGAGTTTCCGTAAGCCCGTATTGGTGGAAGATGCTCTGACGTATACAAACTTTTAAACCTACGAATTTTTATAATGGCTTGCACCTGTGCATTTAGCGCGTCACGTTATCTTACTAAATTCCGTGAATCAGTACTGGTATTTTACTTAGCAAATAATTAATCATGATAGGAAAATTTTTATAAAGGACGGCGTCTTGCTAATAAACTTTGGGAACTAATTAAAAATAATAAAAAATCGGGATATCTGACGGCGTCCCTTTACAATATATAGTTGAAGTAGTATTGAATGCAATTCTCCTAAATATAGGAAAATTGCATAAGAGTAATAGTATTGAATGCAATTTTTCTAAATTGCACTTAACTACTGCAATTTTATATAAACAATGAACAATTTTCAAAATTAGTATTAGATGGTTCCGAGTTAGATATAATGAGTTATATACAAAGTTCCTTAGTTTGTGCGCTATAGAGCCCAGACGTTACAATGCCAAAACTTGTTTTGTTATTGAATATATCGCCGTCTCGGGAAGCTTGGGTCTTGCTTTCTCAGTAAAACAACGTTTTATTCTAACGATATAATCTATTTTATTGTGTTACTTACATAACAATTACACTTTGTAGACTCACATGGTATCTTTCATATTTGCTACTTAATCACATGCAAGATTTTGATTTGGGTAAATGTAATCACAATTTTCACCAATGAGCAATTCCTGATTATTCAAGAATCTTTTAATATTTTTTAACTTTAATTTATCGGGATTTCCTGACTTCCTCTTTACAACTTTATGACTTTTTTTAGTGCTAAAAAATTTTTGTTGCTTAGGGATTTTTTCCATCACATTAATATTTTCCTTATCTGTAAAGTTACCAGTTTCCTGCATTTTAATACCACACAATTGTTTAAAGGTTGTCAATTGTGATTTCAGTTGTTGCCAGACCTCTACTTCTAACTCTTCAGGAATTATAGCTAAGGCTTCCTCTCTCAAGGTTTCTAGCTGAGCCACTACTTCTTCTTTCAATATCATTTTGTCAGCTGTATTATTATTCAGACTGTTCAATACAAGCTGTTCATTTTCCTTGTCAACTGTATCTTGAGTATTCAAATCTTGGTGCTGTTCAGCATGCATACACACATAGTGTACATGTTTGCATATTGTGGATTTGATGAACGAATCAGGACAAGAACAGGAATATGCATGGACACAAACCTTGCAAAGATCACAAATTATTTTACAGCATTCATTTGACTGTTGTTCTCTCTTGACTACATATTTGTTTTCTTCATTTTGTACGATAAATTCACTTTTATTTTCATAAGTTTTTGTTACAATAAATGAATAAGTTATAGCTGAGCGGTGAAGCTTTCTAATAGACATTATTAATCTGCTATTCCCTTTTGTTTGTTTAATTAAACGATCCACCATCTTGTCTCTAGTGTAGTTCAGAATAGCATGTAAACTTTTGTCAAGCCTTTTTACTTTTTTGCCATTTAAGTAAAAATATTTTACCACCTTGTGTATGCTTTCTAAAAACATATTAGTATTTATACCACACTTTTTTCTGTAGCAGTATGCCCATAATGGGTAATTGTGCATATAATTACTACTAAAATATTCACCACAACACTTGGTATCAGAATTCTCTAACATATGTTTTACTACATCATTCAGTTGGTTAACAAAACTATCTCTATCTAATGTTGTTTGTAAAAATTTTATTGTTTCATAAACCGTCTGGCGTTTCTCTTTGTCAAAAATCTTAGGAAGATTTTTCTGCCCGGTTCTGTCAACATGCCAAGAACAATACAGCTGGTATGTCGTACAGCCCATCACAGAAGCCCACGCATTGTAAAAAGTGCCAGTGATATCTGACATGAATGTCTTACACTCTACAGGACCTATTTTTGATTTTTAAGGCTCTGAAAAATACTGTATTGATTACTGTATCTTTACGGTTAGTAAACATGAAAGCTACTGGGAAGGATTCATGTGTATCATCCACAACCATTAATGTGGTGAGCTCAAAATCATAATTATTCAACCCATGGCAATGATGTTGCTTCGAAATTTTTTTAGCATTTCTGTCTGATAATTATTCATAATAATTAAACAAAAGTCTTCATTGAGGAAACCTTCCTACGACGTGCCCTGATTCTTATATAATAGATAGGATAGATTGGATTCTGACTAGCTTCCAATTCTTGGCGTTCTGCAACCCACAAGTCAGTACTTATCGCATCATTAACGTGACGTACTCCATCTTGAATCTCTAGATTATAACTTTTTTAATATTTCTGATATCTTTTTTAGTAAGGATATCAATCCTCTTTAGGAGCCCTTCATTTCCAATGTGTTTTCTAACATCATCAAGAATCCTGAAAATAACATAATCTTTATTGGATTGAATTGAATTGCAATTTTTATTACCTCTCTGGCGATGTACCGATCAATAATTTTGATGCCACCATTGATCGGCTGTTTTGTGAAAGTCAAATATGTTGTATTTCAATTGTGTATCCATAGTGACTTTTAACAAAGTGGACCTCCACTTTACCTCCTTTGTCCACAACCCTCATTTCAATAATACAAAGGAAGCCAATTTTACAAGATCATTGAGCTCGCTGCTTTTGCACAGACTATGCTTTTCCTAAACAGACACATATTTCAGTTTTTGATCCTATAACTTCAAAGAAAATGTTACTTACCACTGCGATTACAAACATATACAGAGACAGAACTGTTATCGGATTTCCATGGTGTTCCTCTGGCGATATACCTGACATTGGCCTCTTTTTCAACTTCAGATTTCCAGTCAAGAAAGTCTGTGATGCACCAACATAAAATAATATTAAAGTTACAATTTGAATTAACTATAACAATAAAGTATGACGCTCACCCTTCATCGTCGCAAACTCAAAATTATCAATATATAAGTATCTGCAGCATGAATTTCTATCAAATGTCCTTCAAGATCATTATTTCTGTGACATGAAATATTTCAATTCATCTCTAAACACTGATGTCCCCTCACATCTTTGTCATAACAAGCGACTAGTGGAGTCATATGAGCATGTTTTCGATGGTGATTCAAATTAGATGTCTTACTGAAATATTTTTCACAAACTTCACATTGAACTGACATATTTCCTCTAAGGCAAATAACCGTTTCACTATATAAATTAATGTAAAGTTGAACGACCTCAACAGAAAATTCAAAAAAACGTCCATTAACCTAACTTTATTTCTATTTAAACACCACAGAATACGCAATAATACACATTTGAGGAAACGCATGCGCCGTAAGTTCAGCCAACTTTTTTAGTTAGCCTCTCGTGTATCGCCACCGAATACAGATAAATACAGAATTTGCAGTCGCTGTCGGTGTATTTGATGTTCGTTGTGAATAATATACCTTGCGCTGCTTCGGCGCGCAAGTATGGGCGACTTCAAATAAGAGCGGTAATTTGAATACAACCAAACTCAGGTTTTTAAGTTTGCATTAACCCAGTCACGGTTTTTCTATTTTTAGGGATAATATAAATATGATTTAATCTTTTATAGTAATTTTTCAACATTGACTGCGTTTACGCCGCATCAACGTAGTGGATAGGTTCTATACGGTTTTTCAGATCCGATTCAAATATGCAGCATAAATATTGTGGGGTTGAAATTCGATCGGATACAATACTTCAACTCCATCTAATAAATTTAGACTGAATTCAACGCATCTACTTGGAATGGTGCGTCAGATAGCATAAATGGAATTGAAGTCAAATTTTACTAAAATTGGCTGTATAAGTTCTCCAAACTGTTATAGTAATGCAGGCTTATGCCAATGTTTTAATTTTTCAAATTTCACTAAATTATTTTCAACATCTTTAATACTACTACTGACGAAGATAACTTTAAATGTTATCGAAACGTTACGATAGATTGTATAACTTTAATACAAAAATACACGATTAAAAACCAAAAAGATTTATTTTACAATTTCAATTCTAAAGTATCGTAAAACTAAATGACCTAATTATAAATCCTGAAGGTTTACAACTTTTTTATTTTTTTTTGCCTGTTTTTTGTAAAACGAAATTCCTATTACAATATTTTAGTGTATAAAATAGGGGAAGGGTGCCCAAAGCGGGCACTTTAAGGTTAAGTAGGGAGAAAACCTGTATTTTTACGAAGGAAAATAAAACTGCTATTAATATTAATAGCAGGCTTATGTTTATGTTTGAATTTTTCAAATTTGACAAAATTGTTTACTACAACTTTAACAATTTTTAACAAACATTACTACTGACGAAGATAACTGTAAGTGTTATCGAAACGTTTAGATTGTATAATTTAAAGTACACCATTAAAAAATCGCAAAAAAGTATTTTATTATGAGTGTTAATGGTGAAAGTTTACATTTTCATACATAATTTAATAGTTCAAATTCTTGTTCTTCATTGAAAACTGTTATGAACCTTCCTAATTTTTTTTGCAAGAACCTGTTTTGAGATGTCTCTGGAGAGTAGCCCTTGGAATGCCATATTTTCCGGCAGTAGGTTTTATGCCTTTCTTTAATTCTGCTACTTCCTTTATGGCTTGTTTCATCGCATCTTCACTCCATGAGCACTGATTTGATTTTCTCTTATATTTATTCACCATCTGAAAAAGAAGAGTTGATTTTTTGATAAAATAATATTAATTATCTATTTTGAGACAATATCATATAATACTGGTTAATTATAATAATATCTAAGTAATAATAATACCTAATATGATCGTTATAATAATATAGTTAAAATTTTTATATTCGTTGAAACACAGGGCAAAGCGGGCATGCTCACATTGCCCTGCTCGCTTTACCTTTTCCGTTAGACTCATGTATTTATTAAATTTAACCTCAAAATGATTTTAATATTGGCATGCACATATGATTAAATTAAAGCAAAATAAACACCATACACGAAACGTATCTTAAAAATAACATAATCTACTCACTATTAAACACAACACATTCTACATACCTTCGTCTGTTTACATAAAAATATCAAAATCCTTCTTTACAGCACACTGGTCGTACCGCTTAATGGAGATTTGAACAAGGACTGTCACGGAGTAAAGACAGTAAGAGGGGTACCGTCAATGGCATGCGTGATCGCTCTGAGTTTATACGGGTGATTTAGAAGTGGATGCCCGCTTTAGGCTGGTGCCCGCTTTAGGCACCCTTCCCCTATTCTAAATCTTACAAACAAATTCAATAAGTAGTTTTTGGGAAAACTGGTACAGGGATGGGAAAATGGAATTTCTTGCAAAATATTTTTAAGTTTTGTACCAACACCTTTTTCTACGGATAATTGGGAAAATACATTACAAAAATTCATAATCCAATTGATGTACGTACATATAAAACGACTTGAAGGCATTTTTAAATTGCCATATAAATCTCTATTTTTATTAATGTTACACAAAATTGTTTCATTACATAGTATTTCATTTTGTTCCTGTGACTATACTTCGCATATGTTCCACGTATGAGAGTCAATACATTTTTTAACCCATTAACGCCCACGATATTTTTTTTACAAAAAATTATTTTTCTTTTGAAATCTATATTAAAAATGGTCTTTTATACAAACTTTTAAATGCAACTATATTTGAAAATTTTCAAATTAGTATGATATACATATGTACCCATATGAGTACACTGGGCACTACAAAGTAACTTTTCTGTATTAATGAACTATACAAAGCTTATTGTGGAAACTATATAATTATACAAAATACAAAGTAAATGGGGAATTATTATTATAAATGATAATTTTTAAAGCACTCTCTTTCAATACACAGAGTAACATTACATTCTTCACAGCACCAGCGAATTCGTTGGTGACATTCGACACATCTCAATGGTTTAGAAATTTTTTTCGGAAAATGTCCTCCTTCATGCTTTCTGACACTTGGTAAAGTACTGCCTGATGGTCTTCCTCTAGTGAAAGTAGATTTACCATAACAACTCAAATAGTGTCGCACCAGAGCTCTTTGAAATTCAAGTAAACCAATGTGCGTATCTGTATTCGTCAATTGATATAACCTACACGCGTTTACAACTGCCGTATTTATTAAATTGGTAAAAAGGACCCACCACCATTTTCTTCCTCTTACACTTATTCGGTAACTATTTAGTTGTTGATCATGTAGGTCCACTCCACCCATCGACTTGTTGTAGTTTTTAAATAAGGCTGATTGCGAAATATCAATTTTTGCCTTAGCTGCGGTCGACCAGCGTTTTACTTGTCCAGTGGGTTGTATTGTGCCAAAATTGGTTGCCATGGTCACAATATTATTATCTTTCCATCGTACAAATAAGAGACCATCTGTTTGTTCGTATTGGTGCTCAAAATAACCCCTTTCTTTCTTTTTCATTATTTTTTTGTTGGTTAGAGGGTACTGCTTTGTCCTGTTGTCCCTTACAGTTCCAGTAGATCGCATACCTTTGTGTTTTAACTCTGTTAACAAATCATAACTCGTAAAAAAATTATCAAAAAACAATCTGTGATCTGATGGGCAAGCGACTTTTTCTACCATATCTAGGACTACTCTGTAGCCTAGTGGTATTTTGTTCTGTTGGACTTCTGGCTGCACTTCTTTGGCCCCACAGTAAGTATCCGTAACGTAGCAATAGCCATTAGCACTGGATACTAACCAATTGTTATAGCCAAAACGTACTGGCTTTCCCTGAATGTCTTCCGAAAAATTTCACCATAGACTCATCTACACATAGATCCTCATGGAAGATTCCCCATTGTTGGAAGTTTTGGTTTAAACGATCTACAAGAGGTCTAAGCTTGGCCATTTTATCACGTCGGTTCAACGTTGTATTATCTGCAAGGTGGATGTATCTTTTTATATCTAAAAATCGAATTCTCAACATGGCACTTGATACATATCGCATTGTGAAGTCTTCGTCGAGACTCCAGTATGACCTTTCACTCGGTAATTCATGATAACCAGTTAGTAGCAATATTCCAACAAAAATTTGTATATCCGCTTTAGACACAAAAAATGTGATTATTTTTTTGAGATGAATATATATTTGTCTGTGTAACAATATAATCAAAAACATCGTCAGTGAACAGTTTTTGGAATACTTCAACTTCAGTTAAATTTTGGAGTTCATGCCTTACGATTTCCAACCGTTCAGTACATCCCGTTGTTCTGGGCATAGTAATGTCTGTATGAGCTTTTGTCCATTTTTGTTTTTCATTTTTTTTCTTTTTTAAATTTTGTAGTTTAACTGACAAAGGCATATTATCTTCTTCATCTTCATCAGACGTATAATACACTTCCGGCAACCTCAGGCGGTAATGAAAAATGTCCCTGTACAAGGTCGTCATCTTCAATATCTTCCTCGTCAGTAACAACGTCAGGATCTGGTGGAATCAAAATTATATGAATTTCAGATTGTGAATTAGAAGCCTCAATATCCTCTAAAGCCGACGGCAAACCCACATATCTCTTTCCATAAAATTTTCGCACATCAATAGCTTCAAATTCATCATTGATATCTATATCTGTAATAAAATCGAAATTCTTTTAACATTTGCTTTCACGTGCCCAGTGTACTCGCTTGGGTACATCATACTTTACGCCAATACTAAATATAACAAATAACTAATTTTTGCACAATTACATATATATCTATCTTAGCAAGCGTATTTCACATAAATATATGCAAACATTTCATAAAATAACTCAAATAGTAGAAGTCTCTGCAAACGAATTTATTTTGACACGTGCTTACTTCATGAACAACAGACCAAAACAAACACATACCAAACATTTCATGGTAACAAGTGTATATATCCGATAGAATACTGTTTTAGCAACTCTCTAACAAAGAATCAACCACAAAAGCTTATACTATTTCCATATAGATGTCAGAACTATGTAAGCAAGTTAATTGTACTCACATGGGTACAGTGAGCGTTAATGGGTTAATTAAATATCCAGCAACATATGATAGTGCGTTTTTCTCAGGCATTTCTAAGTCGTTATACTCCTTTGGATTTATTGATAAGATGTCACCAAAAATATCATTCGATCTCTTTGGTAGTTCTTCAAAGCTTATAGTGTGTACATCTTCAGCTATAATTTGGTTAAACTGAACTAAAACTTCACTCAAGTCATCAGCACAGTTTGCTCCCTCTTTGTGTTCAAAGTAGTTCAAACAATTTTTTTTTTTGAATAAATTCCGAAATTGGTTGCATTACCACCTTGAAATCTCAAATTGCCAAAGAAATTTTCCAGTGCATCCTAATTTAGGAAGCGAGTACATATAAATTGTGTGTTTAACAATTTCAGGTCATCCCACAACATAACAGTCCCGAAATTGTAATGCGCCAACCGTTTAAAAACTTCATAGATGATGTCACACCCTTTGCACATTTTAAGACTTTTAACTTTCTAAATAAGTCCCTCATTTTTATTAGATGTTCAGTCTGCTCACTACTCCCTATAAAAGGTCGATTTAAACATTTGCTAGACTGAAAGGTCACAGAATTTAATATATCGTACAATTTATCCATGTCAGTTAATATTGAGGTATAGATTGCTTCCGCAGGCAGAAAACTAAAACTTATAAGTAATTCCAAAGCAGTGGCTGTGCTGTTGCTGAAAATTTGTGCAGCCAAATTCACTTTAATTTTTTGGAAATTGTTTGGATTTAACCAATTAGCGCCGAAATTAATTTTTTTTTTGAAATTAGCAACTTTTTTGGTATATTTGATTTGAATCGATTGTACAAGACCCAAAAAGTATAAATTTTTTGTTTTTTTAATGACAGTTTTTGGAAAAATAGCCGTTGCCATATGGCAACGCTAGGCGTTTAAGGGGTCTTTTTTAAGTATTTCCTTGTTATAATAATTTAAATAAAAACTATTTGTTTATTTAACGTTTATTGAAGAATTTTACAATATATATGAATAAAAAATTGCTAACGTCCGTGAAATGATGCAAAACAAGGTAAACAAAGCGGAACATCGCATTTCTGGTACATAGTTCTGATGATTGACGTACAACTAATCCCAGCACACCTTCTCTTCTTTTTATCTGGTATTTCTTTCACAAGATGATCCATTCGGTCATACCTAATATCATTAGATATTCTGTGCTTAGATGAAGAAAATTTAGAAGTACTAGGTCTCCCTGTGCTTTTTACTGGAACTTGATGTTTTTTTAAATAGCCATTGGCAAGCTCTCTTTTAAAAGCAAGTAAACTTATTTTATTTCCTGTTCCCTTCTTGTAAAGAAAACAGCTGTTGTGTACGGCAATATCTATCAGCCAGGAAAATATACACCAATACCATTTTTTACCTCTGATACCAATTCGGTATGAGTTAACATTTTGATCCATAAGATCAGTCCGTCCCATGTACGCATTATATTTGCAAATAACTTGTGGTTGAGGAATCATCACAAACCTCTTTTGTTCTTGTGAAAACCTTTTTGCTTGCTTGAGTTCTTGTGAACCGCATGAAGATGAGAGCATGGTAACAACTGCGTTGTCCATCCAACGAACATACACAACAGCGTCATTTCGCTCGACGGCAGTTTCAAATGATCCGCGATTCTTTTTACACATTGATTTTTTATCTGATAAAGGACAAAATTTTGGATTTCTGTTTGCCCTTATTGTACCTGTGGCAGAATAACCACACGATCGCATAAAAGAGAAAAGTGCTGGATTTGAAAATAGATTGTCCATATAGAAACTATACTGCAGCTTCCTTTTTTTTCTGGCAGCTCTTCTAATAAAACTAATAAAGGACTAGCTGCTTTACCAAACATTTTATCTAAATTGGAATTGCTTGTTGGAGATTTTCCCTGAAGTTCGAAGTTTACTAGGTAACCACCACTTGTATTCGGACACATCTTATAACCAAAGCGTATTGGTTTACCCCGTATAAATTGTTTGCAGCTGTGCCTGCCAAAATACTTTATCATCCTTTCATCATAGGATAAATTTTGTTGCGGAATAAAATGTTCAACACATTTTTGTTTCAACGCATTTATAACGGGCCTAATTTTCCAAGCTTTGTCACTAGCATCAATTTTTGTATTATCAACGAAATGTAAATATTTACAAATTTGTAAAAATCTGTCTCTTCTCATTGCTTTAGATACAGCATAATTTTTCATATCCTCGCCACAATCCCAAAAATGTCTCTTAGATGGCAGATTGTTATAACCACTTACTAATAGTATACCAATGAAACATCTAATTTCGTCAGTGGTAATTTGAGGATTAGAGTGATTCAAAAATAATGCATAATTTTGGGTTTCCCTTTGCATCAGTTGAATAAGCTCGTCATCAAAATATGTTTCAAAAATATCTATTGGAGACATATTACTAAATTTTGAATAATCAGAATCAGGAAACATGTTTCTTCCTTCAATGGTAAAATCTCCGTTGAAAACCCACCTAGGTAACTTATGCTCTCTCTCAATACTTTTTCTTTCCTTTTCCCACTGAACAAATGTTTCTGACATAGGACTGGATATATTTGCAAGTTCCGGATTTCGATCTATCTCATAATCAACACCAATTCTTCTATTATTTTGTAATCTGAGTTCAGCATTTGCTTGCAATTGTCTACCATTTAGGTCATCTACGAGCCTAAAAAAACAAAATATTATAGCTTAAAAAATGCACATCAAACTTACCCCCCATCTTCTTCGGCTTCGTCCTCATCAGAATCCATATGCGGTTCTGGTGGTTCAATAAATATTTCAGCATCCAAGTTGTCGTTAAAAACCATATCCATAGCCTCAGCCACAGTGAATCCTTTCCTAAAAGCAGTTTATAAATATTACCTCGTAAATGACTATTCAAACGCCTAGCGTTGCCATATGGCAACAGACAGGTTTGGACAAGTTTTACTGCGGAATACTCACAGATAAAGAATTCTATGTGCGGTTAAAATAAAATTATGTTATTTACAACAATCACTATCTAAACATATTGCAAAAGTTATTATAAAGAGCAACAAAAATTTACTTACTCAAAGCGGATGTCCATTTTTTCTTACTTGCAAAAATTCTCAATGTAGTCGATGTATTTCACGCCAATAACAAACAACAACTAAATTACACAGCACTTAGCGGGTGTCAGGAATCTTTACCGAAGTGGTGGTAACGGTTCCCGCCCACAAATCCTACTTACTATTTATTTCTCTCGCCAATTATAATTACGTGTTTACTGTTGCCATATGACAACGCTAGGCGCTAATGGGTTAAATGAATTTCTAACAACTTTGGTGCCAGTTTATTTATTCGGCCCTTATCAAATTCAAACATACTGTCTAAATACTGTTTGTTAGTAATGTTGCCATTAATTTGAAAATTGTATTTAAAAAAATTGTTCCTAGTCGATTTGAGAAGATGGGGAGTGTCAAATAAAAAATAAATTTTGTGATCTCCGACGTTGAAAAAGGGTTGTTCTTCAGTTACACTAACGTCTTTAGCAAATTTATAAAAATTTGATCCCTGGTCTGACACAAGTGGTAATACGTTGAGACCAACCTCTTTTAATTTGGCAATCATTGTAGACACAATTTGTTTTAAATATTCCACTTCACATGAATTATTCACAAAAAAGTATTCCATTGGTTGTTTCCATTATATTGGATTCCACTAACCATTATTGCTAGAGCAGAATTAGCTGGTTCAGTGTTTCTTCCCATCGTTCTGGTGAAATCCTATTACGTAGTCTCTTGATGTATTATAAAATAAATGACTTTTTAGACACACACTGCTTTGCAATGTCATTAACTGTTTGGCTTTCAGCGCAATTATTTGAAAACAAAGTCATTGATGTCCTCCGAAATATCCCACCCATTAGTCATACGTGTCAAAGTTGTTCTATGTGGTAAATGCATTATCGTTGATAAAAACCTATATACACGGGGTCCCAAAAGATAAACAGTCAATGCAAATCGTTTCAATGCATTGGAGTACCTATAACCTCTTGGATTTTTAGATAACAGGTGCAATTGTGTGATAATAACGTGGATAATGTGTCATTGAAAGTACTTTTGCAAAAGTGTGTAAAAGCTTCTTTACTGATTGTTTCCGGTTCAAAACTACTCTCTGCTTCAAACGATAACACTTTCGTTTTAGTGATCGTATTTCCAATTGGAACTTGCGCTTGCGGGGAGTGGATAATGATAATTTCGGTGAAGTCTGGATAGACTGGTGGTCACCTACAAAAAATTGAAATCAGAATACGAAGTTGAAACTTAACTACATATTCAGAATACAAACACTTTTTGTCTTATAATTGCATTCAGAATATTTTCCCATTTACACTTTACTTACAACCAGATGTATTAGTCATATTATGTTCTGGAGAATGTTCTTCATGTAGAGTAGAGGAAGTGGTCCGAATATGGAACCGTGATTTGTTTTTTTATTGTAACTTACTTATTATATTAACAAAAACTATTAAAATTCATCTATAGATACCATAGGACATTTGTAACAATATTGCAATATATATTTTTTGTTAAATGAAGTATATTGATATTATAAAAAAATATATAAAGTGGGGTACATTTTTTCAAGATGGCTAGGAGGTATGAAATATGGGCCCCTTATTAAAACTAAATAAATTTCCATTACGCGATAAAAACTATTAAATAAAACAACATCAAAAACAATGTATGCCTAAGTAAAGAAATAAGAAAAGGAAAAACTAAGGTTATTGACAAAAATCACAAATGTAAGAGACTTTTTCTGCTCCGGAACACTCTTCATGAGCCCAGAGACTACACATTATACACTGAACCCACTTTTCTCCTCTGTATCATCAGAAAATTGTTGTTCACAAAATATACACGAAGCATCTTTACTGTCAGGAGTATCTTGGCCGATTTGATCTACGTCAAGATCATCATCTGCAGGCAAAAATTCATCTTCCTCTTCTTCATCTGAACTAAATCTGGTTTGAGTTTTTCGTTTGGGTTTCGCTACAGTTTCTTTCAACTTTACTTCAGATACTTTTTGCTTTCCCTTTTTCTCGTTTGTCTTTACGTTTTCTTCCGTTTCCACTGAAAATACTTTTCCCGTTTCCTTCTTTTGATTTCCTTATTTTCTCAATAAATAATTCAAGATCAAGTTATAATTTGGGAACGAGAGGTTTTTCTTCCTCTTGTAGATGCTCGTTTTGTAACTGAAGGGACAGGTGGAAGAATGAATGGGCTGATGAATGTATTTGAATAGTCTTCTAATACTACGGTTGTTGAGGCCATTGTGCAACTTAATGGTGGATCTGGATTTTTAGAACAACTTGGTTGTGAAACTTCTGAAGCAAGGATCACATGTCAGTCCTTCCAGCTGATTTTCAGTTAAGTTATAGATTTTTTCATGTTCAATTTTTTCAGCAATGAAATCAGCATCTGAAAAAATCTTTTTATTTATTGGCCAAATTCCGGTTACTTTAAATCCATTTGTAGCTATCTCTCACGTCTGGCATTTTAGAAATGCTTTACCCAATAACTCCGCCAGGTCAAATTGTGTTAATGCTCTGTTATTAATGCGGATCCAAGTTCTGATCTCTTCGCTGTAATACGCTTTTAGTGGTCCCATGAACGTTTTATCAAGTGGTTGGAGTTTATGGGTTGAATGAGGAGGCAGAGATATGATGCAGACATTATTTTCCCTTGCCAATTTTATTACGTCCAAATTTCTGGTGTGTCTGTAATGTCCATCTACTATGAGCAACACAGGTGACTCTTTGGTTGGTTTTACAAACTGGATAAAATGATTGAACCATTCTGTGAATAAATTTTGCTGAATCCAGCCACTTGGATGTACTGCATAGATGTTACCAGCTGGTGCTCCGCGCATAAGCTGATCATTTTTATTTTTTCTTGGGAAGATAAGCATTGAGGGAACAAATTGCCCTCCTGTACTCATTGCTGCAACCATAGTCACTAGCGAACCTCTCTCAGCCGATGTAATGCCAGCAAACTGACGTTTTCCTTTTCATGCAATGACCTTAGGAATCCTCGACGGTACAACGGAAAGACCAGTTTCGTCGACATTAAATATTTGGTGTGGTCCATAGTTATGTTTTACATATTGTGCCTCAAGGTTATCGACAAATATTTTGATATTTTGCTTGTTGAAACCCAAAGCCCTTGCAAAAGAGGTTCCAGTTGGTCTTAGCAGGGATAGTTGATTTTTATGCCTAGTTAAAAAAGCATCTAACCAGCTACGACCTGCAATACCATTTATAAAAGGATTTTTAATTCCATTTTTAATAGCCAGTGTGAATGCCATTCTACATAGATCTTTTCTGGTTAACCCATTATTGGCCAAGCAATAAAAAAAAAATAGGTTAAGTAATTAAATATTTGTTTAAAATCAATTATTAGTAGATCAAATAAAAGTAAATAACACAATTTTTTTTATCATAATACAGGAACATACAAAAATTTACTGTTGCGTGAGCGCAACGTTGGCTGAAACACTTAACTTAAATGGTATTCTTCAAAACAATCGGGGTGTATATGAACTTTACAGCTCCTACACATATATACTGTCTGACTGTGACAAGATCTGCATCTTCTTCTTGTAAGTTGTTTAAATATTAAATGACTTGATTGGTCCCGACGAATATCAGTTGGTATGTTGCTAGGAAATGAAGCTGAAGCCCTGGAGGAATTCATTTTCAGCAAGCGTAATGCCACATTTGATTTAAAACCTGTTTGGGATATCTTTCTGTTATTTACGATGTTATATAATTTCCACGAGTTTACTAAGATATTACCAACAGTATTTGTAAATAAAGGCCACCAGCATTTTTTCCCTTTTATACTAATCCTGTACCATTATCGTGTAGATCGACGCCACCCATGTAGGAATTGTATTGCGATATTACAAAAGGTTGTGCAGGATTCAGACAGGTTTTAAAAAAATTATTTCCCTGAGATTTCCCTGATATTACCCTGTCACCATAAATAATTTCCAGGATTCTTGAAAACCCAAAAATAAATATTTAACTATCTTTACCAGAATATTTTTTTTAATGAAGTCATAACACATTTTAAAAAAACGTTATAAAATCAAAGTTTATTTTTTTAAGTATACATATAGTTATTCTGATATATCTACTAAGTAAAGCTAGTTATGCTTAAAACCAACTTAAAAAAAAACACAATCATGTTATTTGAAATCTGAAAATCTTACAAAACATTTTGCATTAATTTGTTAATCTTGTTGTCGATCTCTTCAACTTCAATACAACGAGACTTTTCAAGCATTAATTTTTTAGTTTTTAAAACTTCTATCTCCTTTTTCAATTTGCGTTTAAGTTTATATTGTTTTTCTTCCTCCGTTTTCTGATTGAAGCCATCATTTTTGGCCATTTCATATCAAGATCGTGATAATCGAACAGAATTAATAAGTTCCTTGTTGTGCACATCAATTCCTGTAATTCCACCTGCAAATTTCAACCCATCATAAACTTGCCTTAATTTCACTAACGACTCTTCTTTTAAATTCTCTACCAGCATATTTTTGTTAACTGAAAAGCCTGACTCAACGGCAGCATTCCCATGAGAAATAATTAAAACTATTTTAATAACAGTCCACAAATCAATGTAACAAGTTTTGTTTTTCAGTAACCCACTCCAAAATTTATCCAATGGTTCTGTTTTATTGAACTTTTTAAAAAGAGAAACATCTGTATCATCTAATAAATTAGAATACTGAGTTAGGGCTCTTTCAGCGACAATGATTGCTAGTGTATAATGTGAAAATGCAACATTTAGCTCTATCACAAACAACACTTTTGTTGTTAGCAATTTCAGTAGGATCTACAAATGATATAGCTCGAGTCAATTCATATTTTAATGGACATCGCTCAATCATCTTTTTCGCTACTTTCTTTAAGAATAATTGGCATTCCTGTCTAAATTCAACTTTAAGTCGTTCTGTTATATGTTTCTCTTGTAAACACTTTTCAGCTCTGACACCGATGTTGACACGATCTAGATTCAACTGATTTAGTTGAAGTTCTAAATCAAGCTTTAATAATTTTTTAGCAGTTACACATTCATCTACGATACGTCTCTTAAGAAAGAGTTTCAATAAATTTTTCAAAATTTGAAATAACACATGGTAGAGATAAGGTGCAAGAGGCTTTTGAGATTGAAACTCTGTTAAGTATGGTTCGAAGTTAACAGACACAGATTTGAAAAAAGCTAACTTTGCTTTCATTAAAGGATCATTAATTCCTAGTTTTATATTGTTTACTGTGATGCTTTCAGGTAATACTGACTCAGTAATGTACTTTTTTACACTGTCAAATATGTCTAAAGCTCGATCACAGCATTTTGAATTTTCAAGCCAACGTACTTTACAAAACTTCAAGGGAAATACCTGAACACATGTAAGTGACACAAAATTACCTCTACGGGCAGGGCTATCCTTGAATAGATAATAAGGCTCTACATGATAATGTGTACTTATCAAGGTAACGACAGAATTATCACACCATCTAGCCAAAGAAATATAAGTATCCTCGTCAAAACAACTATCGTACAATCCCCGTTCTGTGTTTTTTTTTTCATTATTTTGGATGATTGTAACGGAGCATGTTGAGTTCTATCTTCTCGAATTGCTGCAGTAGCATAAAATCCTTCAGTTTTTAATTGTTTGAATAAGTTGTAGGAGGAGAAAAAATTGTCGAAGAAAACTTCATAATTATTCTTATTGTCGAGAACTGACAACAACTCTAAGACAACCTGTGGTCCTAAACCCAGAGTATGTTTTACGTTTTTCGGTGATGCTCCTGCATAAGGAATAAATTTAAACATATAACCATCACTTGAACATAGGCACCATAATTTAAAACCAAATCTGACTGGTTTTCCCTTGATAAACATTTTACAGGAATGTCTACCGAAATAGGGCACCATTTCCTCATCCACTGCTAACTTGTCTGAAAAGATACCAAACTGCATAAACTTCTTATTGATTACGTCAAAAAGGGGCCTGACTTTAGAAAACTTGTCATCTTTGTCCAAATGTGTGTTATCATTGAAATGTAAATTCTGTTTTATACTCCGAAATTTATTCCGACTCGTACACTGTTTTACTATTTGAACACCTTTGTCTTCTTCTGTGGACCAGTACATATCAGTTTGTGGTAAAACGTGATACCCAGATAGCACTAATATGCCAATAAAATTTAGTAATTCTGATTTCGACAGCAAAAATTCATGTCGGTTGTTCTGTTGTGCGTATGCATTAGAATAGTTTACTATCATCTCTTGAACCTCATCATCAAACAATTTAAAAAACATACCCAGTGGAGATATTCCACCGAGGTTGTTTACCAAATCTTCTCTAATTTCACGTTGTTTAGACAGCGGAAAATTTTTGTGCAAAAACTCACCTTTTCTCCAATTTACTTTCTGTTCTTGGTTTTTTTTTTGCATCTCTCTTACGTTTTGCTTGGTTATTCTCCTGGCCTAACGCTGTTTCTACCTCAATTTCCTCTAAATCTTCCTCCCTTGTATACATTTCAAAAGAACCAGCTATATTCACCTTTTGTAGTTCATTTTCTGTCATCTCCTCGGAAAACAACTCTTCGTCGGTCAACTCATCAACATCGGGTGGTATATAAACAACATCAATTCGTTCGAAAATAATTTAGACCGTACTAAGATTTATCAAGATATGTATGAACCTAATATTTATTTTACCACTGGCACAACCTGCTTACCTTGTTCTTGTTCAATATCGGCAACTATCTCTTCTAATGCCAGTTCCAATTCCTTCTGTCGGTATTTTCGACATTTTTCACCAGAATAGTCCACAACAGTTTTTTATATGATTATTTCCAATAAATGCTCAAAAACCACCCGTTTTACATAGAAGCACACAATAACTAACCGAACGTCTTACGATAAACAGCAATTCAACAGGTCTGTACGTGTCTAAACAACTGAATCATATTGTTTACTTATTACGCCAACGTTGCGTTCACGCAACGCAGCACTTTACTGTTAGATAGTCAATTTATTACAAAAAAGGTAAACAATTTTTTTGTAGATAACTTTTATTTCAACCTTTTTTTAACTGTCTATCAAAAATAATAGCAGCTGGTTATAACTCAGAATGTAATATTGGTTCGAAAAGTATTTCGCTCATAAAATTGAAAATTTTCCCGTTTTCAAGTAAACAAAATTTTAATTAGTTGTTTATAAAAAATGCCTAATTTTTTTTACAGTTTTATTTAACATTGCTATTCACAAAAACATAAGTATATGTTAGGTAAGATTTTTTACTTACACGAAAAAAAATAAAAACTGTGGTGTTGCGTATACGCAACAGTGGCAGGTAATGGGTTAAACCAAAAAATTGAGACTCCATTTTGAGAATATACTCAACTAATTCTTTTTCTATAGCATATCCAAGAATTCGTTTTCATCCCAGTTTGGTACCTAACAGCAACCGGAAAGTTGCTCATTTTCGCTTTTTTTACCATTCTCTGCAAAGTCGATCTTGGGACTCGAAAACTTTTGGGGGCAATTTTTAAACCCATGTGTTTTTGTTGTACAGCGTCAACAGCTCGCTTCATATCCTCCTCGTTCCACTTTTTCCTCAGATTTCGACGAATAAATGTTCTGTTATTGCCGGACATTGCTAGCCTGTAAAAAACAGAACATTTTATTGTTTCGGTCCGAATATGGACCCCTGGGCCATATTTAACTCACACAAGGGGCCTATATTTCAAAATGTGTACATTCAGAATAAATATTAGGTTATAATTCTGTAAATTTGTTTGCGTTCATAACCTATACTAGAATCTCTTTTTAAACCTTTTCTGAGCCAGACTGGTATATATCAGTTCCGAAGTAATACAAAGAAATACCAATATCACGTAATATATACTTACCCAATAAAATTCTTTCAACGGTCAAAAACATACAAACCTCACTGTGCAACAGCAATGCATGTACCGATCGCGGCACTTGTAGATATAGTGTAGGAGAGGTGCCTCAGTATATTTAGCTATTTTTTGACACTTATTTCATAGATAGTTCGGGGGCCCATATTAAATGCATAGCCCATATTCAGTTCCTCTATTGCTAGAACATTCGGTTAAAGGGAATTCTGTGTTGAAGATACTGTTGTTGAAGTGCCTACAGGTACTCCTTAAACTCAGGAATATTAAATATAAATCCAAAATTAGGAACATAAATTTCAATTACATTTTAACCCTTTCGGTACGAATTTTAATTTTTTTAAAGTTCAACATTTTTTGTTCAAATTTGTGATAAGTATCCTGTTTTAAAGATTATAAATGAATTTTGATTTTTTTATTTTTATAGTTTTTGAAAAAAGTAAGTGGTATATATATGACCCATCAGGATTTCATCGGGGATATATATGTCCCAGCAGTAAAAAATAGGTAATTTGAAAAAATGTATTGAACAAAAATAAGTTTTTAGTCTATTTTACTTATGGTAAGGTAAAAAGCAAGATTTACACAAAGCAACATCGCAGGCCACGCAAATAGTTTTGGTCCTTTTTTCAATTTTCTTTTTTGCGCAGTAACAGTATCTGCGACGAGATTTACCTTCTGTTGGTGGATGATCGCCAATATTGAACATGGCTTTAGTCCTTAGCGATGGTCTACCTAGAAATAAAAATACATTCTGTAGCAACCAAACATTATATTGTATCTGTTTTTAGAACTTACCTGAAGTAATTCTTCTCTGAAATATGGCTCTTTCTTTTCCATATCCTGTTAGTTGTTCAGCAAGTGTAACCAAGAAATCAATGAAAGGCACCTTCTTATGCTGCAGCTCTTGGTAAACTATCCAGCTATTTGATGCAGCTGACATAAAAAGTTTCTGAAATACTTTTTTCCACCATTTATTTGATTTACGGTTTGGGTCATACAAAGCTGAAAATTGATCTGCGAGATCTACGCCGCTCATGTAGGTGTTATAAAATGAAATGGCTTCTGGGCAAGGAAAGGTTTTCTTTGAGCCATCTTTGGCAGTTCTAGAAACTTCTGTTAGGATATTTTTGTGACAGTTACTAAGAACCAGGACCTCCTTAGTATCTTGCCAAATCATTGCCAAAGAACCAAAGTTGTTGCATAACATTTTTGAATCTCCCCTTTGATCAAGCTTGGTTTGAAACTTTGGTACATCTCTGCGGTTTCGCATACAGGTTCCTGTACAAGCAAACTCTAATGTGTTTACCAAATCCACTGACATGAAAAATCTATCGAAGCATATCGCCACATCTTTCTTCCTAATAGTTTCACATAGCTTTTTGACAACTCTCTCTCCTAATGTTCCAATGTTTCCGGTTGCAGTTGATTCCTCTCTACCAGCATACACGTTCATATCCTAAATGTATCCTGTCTTAGAGTCGCAACGCTGCCACAGTTTTATGCCGCGTTTGATCGGCTTCAAAGATAGGTACTGCTTGAGAGAAGATCTACCTTTGAATTTTGCCATCGTGTCGTCAATGCTTTGAAATGTCGAATCTGATCGTACACGTTGAAATGATGTCTTCAAACAAGAAATCAATTCATCCACATAGTATGTCTTACTAGCATCTTTTAGTTTATTGGGTTGATTGAAATAAAGTTTTGAAGATAGTAAAAGAAATCTCTCTCTACTCATAGCTGTTTTAATCGTTACGTTACCTAATGATGTATTTTGAGACCAGTACATATGAACTTTCGGGACACGATTGTAGCACATAACCAACATGCTACCTACAAGAACCATCATTTCATGAGGATCAGTTTTCTGAATCAATTTCTTTTTGTTTTGTTCCAATATTTCCAACCACTGATTGGTACAATCCGAAATAAATATGAAGAGACTTCTAGGAAAAAGTTTAAAAAATACATATCTAGGATTGAGGAGCTACGATCTAGCTCTGCAAGTATACTACTGGTATTTGTTTCCGAGGTAAAAATAAATCAGTTGCCTCTGACCAAATAACAGCTGTAGGTTGTGAAATATCTACCCCTTGATCTTGCTCGATAATCTCTTCTTCTTCTGATTCTGAGTTTTGTTTTCTCTTTATTCCTCTTTGCTGATCGTGTTTCCCTGCTAAATCGTCGTCGCTTGACGAAGACAAATCCTGCTCAACATTACTGTCATGAAAAAGAACTTCATTTTCACTTTCCTCGCTGCATAACGCACCATCTACTTCACCATCAGGAATGTATTCCGAGTCGCTATCTGTATCATACTGATTGTCAGGCTCCGATTCAATTTCAGATAAATGCTCACTAAAATATTGCTGTTCTTCTCGCCTTAGAGGCTTATTTCGTCTGAAAAGGATTAAAAAATATATGATTGAAAATTACGGCAGGGATAAAGAAGTCCCGAGTTAAAACACTATAGGGACATAACACACGTGACACGTGACGCAGTTTTTTTTACAAATACACTACTATTAATTATTCCCCAAATGATTAATAGTTTAAACACACTAAAACGTAACTTACCTGCTCATATTTACAAAAGAAACGGCATGGGAGACCAAAAAAACACTTGAGAAACTCTTCAACTATGTGCACTCGTGAAATTCTTAGCTTAAACTGGCTGATCAGCTGTTTTATTGCAGGCGGCAAACAAAAGTGCATGTCGCGCGGATTTAAATTACTACTGGGATAGCGACTAATGCATTTTAGACGGTTTATGAGCCCAATAGTAATTTTTAAACGAGGTGTGGGATAAATAAGTCCCGTCAGTACCGAAAGGGTTAAACCAACTCCTTCTTCAAATATGTCAGGCTCAGCATCTTTTTTTAGTTTAGTGACAGACAAACCTGAAAGCATTTTTGAAGAAAAATGCATACTCTTTTTTTATCAATAAATTCTGGATCCTTTAGAACCCATACTGGATATCCAATTAATTGTAGCCATATAAATTGTCTAAAAAAATGATTGTTTATTGTTTTTGTTCAAATGGCAACAACATATCGAGTGAATATGAACTGTATTTTATTATGAATCTGCTATAATATAGTTCATATTATACAGGGAAATGAATTAATATTGCACAAGGTACATTTATTATTATTATCATTGCATTGACTCATGTCATGAAATTTCACAATACTTTATATCAAAACAAGTATTAAATAAGACATAATTATAAGTGAAATTGAATATTAACTTACCTCGAAGGATCTTTTGAAGTAAGAAAGAATTTCAAAGATGGTTTATACCTGGAATTATTTTTACATTTATAAACACTGCACTAGTTCACCATGATGGTTAATTTAATTAACTTCTAGTCTCAAATCTAATATATTTTGGTAAGTTATAACTATGCTACACACACGAAATGTTTAACCTAAAACTAGTAAACTTGCACTTGTTAACCATATAAATACTAGATAACACCAAATTAAATATTTACAGATCGGAATTTAATAAAATTAGGCAAAATATATTTAAAAACAAGCAACGTATAAGTGAAGTGTAGTAATCGAAAAATGGGGTGAAATTGCAGGATCTTTCTCTATTAGGTGAGTAATTGCATGTTAATGATTTACATTACATTTTCAATTTAGATTATTAATAGCCATTAAGTAGTGCAACAATTTAGGTGGAAAACTGCTTTAGCAGTAGATAACTGATTTTGCTTGATTAACAAAATGAATATTTGAATTTTAATTAAAGTGATGACTACGCTGCTCGTTTGAATTTGTGAAAAATTTGTGATAGAGATTTGTAAGATCATTATCTCAGTAGGAATAGGAGTTACGATAGGTCATTTATACACATTGTTGCACGTTGGTAATCTGTTGTTAGCAGCTTGTATCAATATTCTTGTATACTTGATTTACGAATGATTTAATGTATAATTTAATATGCATTTGGTTTGTTGAACACTTTGTTGGCTTGTCTACCCTGTAGGAAATACTTAGGGTTTCATGTGTGTTGAGGTTAAGATGCCTATAAAACAAAATGTTCTCCCTTGTTTATAAACAAGGGTAGATCACCGTTATTAATTGTTAAATACTACAGCAATAATTATAATTTTATTAGGTTCATCAATCTTCACAATGAATTATGCATAAGATTACTTAGAAGAAATAAAAGTTAAAAGAACATTATTGTTAGTGTATCCGAAATGAAAAGTGTGTATTAAAGTAATTGAAGCAATGTTTAAATCATCTAGAGCAAACAACCTTTATTTTTGTAAGGTTTGTATTTAGGCATTACAACATTTTTTTTTTTTTTTTTTTATTATGATATGCAATTATTTACAACTAGCCGCGAGGCTAACAAGCAAATTTGATGTAGTACTTAACTAATCTAATCTACATGGACATGAGGAGGGAATGACGCCCACTGGCGATACCCTGCAAATATTAACATAATAATAATTAATAATTAATTCTACTTCGTAAGATCCAACGTTTTAAGTCTGTTTAGTCTCCGAGTGGAATTAGTTTTGTCTAGTAAATTGAGCACTAACACATTAGGGTGTTTTTTTATTCGGTCGATATAGGTGGTAGTACGTCTTTTAACTTCATCTTTGATCCATGGGATTTTTAGATCCTCATGAAGTGTCTTATTGCTGATGAACCATTCCGCACTCGTCATTGCACGAAGAGTTTTACTTTGGAATCTTTGCAAAATTTCAATATTTGATGTTTTTGCACTACCCCATAAGTGGATGCCATATGCCCACACTGGAACTAAAACTGTTTTGTACACTAACACTTTATTTTCTAATGCTAATTTAGATTTTTTCCCTAGGAGCCAGTACATCTTTTTCACCATTGCGTCTAGTTGCTTTCGTTTTTTTGTTATGTGGGTTTTCCATGTTAAACGTCTGTCAAGGTTCACGCCGAGATATTTTGCTTCGTTTTTCGTGGGGATTTGTATACCATTGAGTGTAACTGGAGGAGCAGAGTTGTGTTTTGTAGTAAACGTGATAGCTGTAGATTTGTCCTCATTGATCCGTATTCTCCAGGTGTGTAACCATTTTTGTATGTTGTCCAGACAATTTTGTAGGATTGTCGACGCTTGCACTTCATTAGAATGGGAAACTAATAACGCGATATCGTCAGCGAAGGATTACAACATAAGACAAAATATTTGACTACTTTATAATAATTACTTAAATATAATTCTTTTAAATCAATTTGATCTTAAAGGTTTTGTAAATAAAACAGTAAGTGTTTTTTTTTCATCAATTGTGTACTTATCACTTATTTAATATCTGTCTAATTGATTGCCTTCAAATAATGCTCGATTTGTAGGAAACACATTAATTTAAATTTGTCACGACCTCAAATTACATTTGAAGAAATTAAAAAATTTACCTTGTGATTGACTTTTGATCAAACTCATCTCTGATATCTACCAACGAACCAATAAAGATATTGCTACAATTATCTGTCTAAATATATTAATTTCAAATGAAATGTGCTGTACTGGTACATACCGAAGCACACAAATTTTTTTTAGCGTTTATTTTAAAAGGTTCTAGAGAGTAAATTAATACTTTCATGAACTTGTAATTTACATGTAAATACACTGTCAATATTTTTTCTACACCTTTTTGTAAGTATTTTAACTTTCAATAAGTTAAACGATTCATAATTTGGCCGGATTTGCATCAAATAATAAGCGTGATCTAGCTTTGCATATTTTTGCTTTAACTTTTCTGCCAGATTTATTACTAAGTAATCTTTTATATGGAAATGTTCACTTGCAATTTTTTTAAAGCTTTGGTGGTTTATTTATGGTGGCTATTTTTGTAAAGTAGCACATGACATTCTTATGCTTGTGTCCATGTCGCGTTAGAGGGAAGAATAGTTTTTATTTATTCATATTTTCACTTACTTATACGAAATGTACTTAGTACAGCCATATTTCTTTATCCACTTTGGTAACCAACTGAAAAATCATAAAAATGTATAAGATAAAATTTAACTTATTTAGGAACGTTCTTTAATGTAATTTAATGAAAAGTAACTAAAGTTTAACATTATAAAAGTCAGCTGCACTCAAGGTTCTACCACCCAAGTAAATAAGAGAAATTGTTGTTTAAACTACTTTTTTTAAAATATGTTTCGTTTAAGGCTGCACGGTATCTTGCATTTTCTCTATACCCCGTAATGTAAACGCGCGCTACTATAACTTTTTAAGTATTAACATTCTTCAATTTTTGTTTTTACATATGTGTTTGGCAATACATTATCTAGAGAAACTCCGACCAAATATTTTGTATTTGGAGTAGGTCCCTCAGGAACCTACAATAAAGTTTGTGTTTTCTAAAATTGACCATAATTACAGCAACAAATTTTTTATTAAAAATTCCCTCTGAGTTTTTGTAGAAATTATCATGAGAAACATTTTAAGGTATCGCGCAACCTATCATAATAAAAAATTTACAGTGGCGGACGATTTTAGAAAAAAAATATTTAAAACGCTGTGCATCTCTTTCTACCTACTTTCTATTACTTCTGTTCACAGTCATTAGGTGTGTCATCAATCTCATTAGGGGTACCTATATTAGTAAACGTAGTTAATCTGTTTTTATTCAATCCCAAAAATAAATTTTAAATAAATTAACAATAGTAGAAAAACAGAATTTATAAAAATTGCAATAATTCATTATCTCGTAATTTTCAAAACATAAATGGCGCATTATAAATTAAAAACGACATACGTATTCAAAATATCCACGAACTTTTTGACACAGACTAAAAATCGTTGTCGATTGGAAAATACGGTATTTATGTTATTATCGAATTATTTTTATTGATATATAATTAAATCCTAATTAAAAATTAGGAAGAATGCATGAATCAAATAAATGTGTAAATAATGTATATTTCATTATGTTGACTGAAAATTTAGATTATAAATACAAGGCGTTACTTTGATTTGTAACACTTCGTTATCGGCGTACATCAAGTGTTGAGTGTGATATTTTGGTGATTTTATTGTCAATTTTACTCTCCTTTTCATTTTTGTCATCATTATGGGTAAACCAAATGCAATACGAAGGAAAGTTACGTCCAGAAAACGATTACGTGGAAATATTTCCAACATAAATCGATGGAAAAATAAAGGTAAGCATTATTTTAATTATTCGTTATGCGAGATCTAGTTGTAATCATGCGATTTGTATGCGTATTTTGTTGCACTTTTCGATTCTTACCTACGCAGCTTGTGAAAGTACAACAAGATATTATAATTTTTATTTTTATTTCTCAGCTACTACGGCAATGGAAGAACAGAAGTCGCTAATCAATCCGCTTTGCAACAATGTGGCAAACGAGGTAACCAACCACTAATTTACTTACATTATTTTTTCATACGAACAAAATTAAAAACTGTTTTCATCCGGACTATTTGAGGAATGTTTTAATATTAAAATTATTTATAGGAAAACACCCAAAATATATTGGAGGACGAAGATTATCCAAAGATAGTGTTACAAGGAAGAAGAATTGTTGATATTGAACATTTTCTTGACCAAATAAAGACAATCAATCAACATTGTATTCAATTTGGATGCTCGTTCAACAATTTAACGCAATATAAAGAAACTTTTTGTGGACTGCAATCGACCATTTACTTTCACTGCAATATGTGCAACGTCAACTTAAAACTTTTAACAAGTGTTAAAAAATCGAATACCATAGATGTAAATAATGGAGCTGTGGTTGCAGGAGTTAGTATTGGTGTAGGGTATTTGAATAGTGAAGAATTTTTCGCGACATTGCAAATACCATTTATGTCTGGTAGAACATACACAAAGAAGGCAGACGAAATTCATGATGCTTGGATGGCAACAGCGACACTAAAAATGAAAGAAGCCGCGGAAAAAGAAACTGATTATGCCAAGAAAGTGTAGATGAAAATGGAATTCCACTGATATCAGTGGTAGCCGATGGATGTTGGTCTAAGAGATCCTATAAATCGAATTATAACGCTCTTTCAGGCGCGGCAGTTATTATAGGGAAACGATTGGCCAAGTACTGTATCTGGGCGTAAAAAACAAGTACTGTACAATATGCGCTAGAGCCGAGGCAGCTGAGAAGTCAGCAATAGACCATCGGTGTTATAAAAATTACAAGGGGTCTTCAACTGGAATGGAAGCATCAATATTAGTTGAAGGTTTCAAAAACCGGAATTACTGCAATAAACTTCGTGTTGTTTCCCAAGATACAAGGTATCCATTGAAGCTCCGGAAACTTGTATTAGGTAAGAAATGTATATTCTTTTGAGCTGTTAGTGACCAATGTATCAATATGAATTGTAGGAAACATCATGAGACTTCGTACTGCAATTGTTTCAGCAATTCAATACAGAAAAAGATACTAATCTAACAGAGCAAAACGCTATAAACTTACTGAAAGAGGACATTCTGAATAGTATTTGCCATGTATTTGGGCAGCACAAAGATTGTGCAGAATATTTCTGTAAACGTAAAGACGACAAAGAAAATTATTTAGCAGACATACAGAACTGCCCTGAATTATACTTGCGGCTACAGCAATATTTGAAATCCGTTTGGCTAAACTCACGTAGTTTAATAGTCGATAGCAACGTTGCAGAACAGTTCAACAGCATCGTTGCAAAATATGTAGGTGGAAAACGAATAAATTTCTCGTTGAAAGGCTCGCGGTGTGCCGCAGCTGTTGTAAGATTCAACACTAAACAACCTATAAGTGAACTACACAAAACGATTTGTGGTGTAGCACCCGATCAATTAATAGCGTTTGAAAGAAAACGGGAAAACGTAATGCTAAACCTCCGGCGACGCGTACTTCGAAGTAGTGGCCAAAAGCATAAGAACAAGGCAAAAACTCAATCTGAGAAGCCTGATTTAGATTATGGTGAAAACTGCCAGAAACCGGATTTGCCTGACGATATGTACATATTAGAAAAAGAAAAATTTCTGAATGGCCTGAAGAAAACCGATTCAGAAAGACATGCCTTGCAAATAGAAACCTTGTTACAAGCTGATAGTGGAAAGTGGTTGGAGGAAAGACGTAAATTGTTGACAGAGTCATTATTTTACAAAGTGTGTACAAGACGTGCAGATACTACTTGTAAGGCGCTTGTAAAGGATATATTGTATAATTGCAAATCATTAAATATTTTGTTTTTGCGGCATGGACGTGACAATGAGGCTGAAGCTAAAAAGCAACTGGAAATTCAAGAAAACATCATCATTCAACCCTGTGGCTTATTTGTTTACAAACACCTTTTCTACCTAGGCGCATCTTCAGACGGTTTGGTCGGTGATAATATGTTAGTAGAAATTAAATGTCCTTCGTCAGCATACAACATGTGTCCCAATGAAGCAATCCGACAAAAAAAAATCAAATTTTGGAATTATAATAAAGCAACTGATCATTATGAAATCAACATAAAAAATCAATGGTACTATCAAATTCAGGGCCAATTACACGTAACCGGACGGAAAGGTTGCTTGTTTGCAGTGTGGACAGGAAAACAGTTTCCACTAAAAACTGTATACATCAGAAAATCAAATAAATTTTGGGAAACAAACATGGAGCCGAAACTCGTACTATTTTATAACAATTACTTGCTGCCCGAACTTGTTGATCCGCGACATATTAGAAATATGGATATATGTGAACCCTCATATATTTTGGATGTTAGACTTCAAAAGGAGCAGAAACGCAAAAATCTAGTGAAATAATTTGAAATCATATTAGATGTACCTATCGTCCATATATTTACCAACCTTTTTGTATTATTATGTTTGTAACTACTTATTATCTATTCTGTATAATTTATTTATGTATGTATGTATCTATTTGTATATTATAGTAGCTTTTTCTTTATTCGATAGTAATTAATTAATAATCAATTATGCCCAATTTATTCTGCTTCCTCAATTAGAGAAATTTTTACCTACTTTTATCATTATTTATTTCATGTGTTGTAAGTACAAAGAATACTTTATTTACAAATATAAATGTCAGTACATCCTTACTTACTTGCTATTACCAAAACGTTTATAATAAGAATTATAAAAATATAAATCATTTGATCAGATGTATTGTTGAGAACAACAAACAATAAGAGGAAATAATTGGAAAGTTGTAAGGATGCTACTTTATTTGTAAGTCCACTAATTCCAGTTCACTGATAAATAAAAAAGCCCATTAGAAATTTATCTATAATCTTTGTACTTCACATTGGAGTTCAAATCAGTTAAGATAATTGTATTGTAATTTCTATTTCTAAATAAACTTTATCCATTGGAATTCAAAATTGGTTCTTAATTACATTAATCATAAATTGCGATCTTTCCAAACATTGCATCAAATTTTTTTTTAGAAACCTATCAATTTGTGAATTTGAGAACGAAATTGTAACAAAAAAAAATGCAAATAAAGGGTAATTATTTCTAAAGCAATACGCTCAGTAATCTACTAACAATAAATCACAGTTACAAAACTGGTTTTACTATCCCAAGTTTCAACAATAGAGGATTAGTAGTTGTTATTTTCCCAGATTAGGTAAAGATGTGCTACGTCAATAGTGATGTAAACGTATATGTAAATACATGTAGAACTAGAGACGTTTTCAACAAGTTTAGAACAGCCTTAATCATTGAGGATATAATAGAAGTACTTAAAACACAACACTAGTATTAATAATAGTCCATAAGAAATGAAAAAATTGATTTATGTAGGATAGAGTGGGGGAATTGGGATCCATGTTTTCCAAATTGTGATACATCAGAGCTATTAAAAAAAGAAAAAAAAAGTTAATATACAACTTTATATCGACCATTGGTCAACCTATCAGTATGTTTTCCTTTTTTTGAAACATTTCCTTACACTTAAAAAAAACAAAATGTAGTTCAGTTAGAATTCGATGTTTTAATGTTGGGGTACATGGGTACCAAAATTATAACTGTAAAGAACATGTTGCACCCATTTTTAATTTTACAACATATCTTTTCAACTCGAAACAACTTTTAAAAGTTTATTTTGTGAAACTTCGTGTTTTTCAAAAGAAAACTTATACAAAACAAACCACTTAATATAGAATCATGAAACTTTGTTGTTTTGCTATTCAATCCACATACATTGAAGAAAAAAATAATTTACAGTTTTATTTTCAAAGGAAAAAATTCTATGATAACACAAAGCTTTTGCAAAAATTGCTACTCTCGGCCCTGTTAGTGAAATACACACTCTGTTACAACAGTATTTGCCTACCATTTATTTATAAGGCTTATTGTAATTTTGGATACAAAACATTTCTAAATACGAGTTTAAGCTTCAAAAGAAAAATTTCAATCCATATTGACAAAGTAATCGACATTTAACATCGCTTGAATTCTTAAAAAAATTGACTTAGAACTAAAAATTAGTCTAGAGAAAAAAGAAAACCATTAGGCAAAAGCACATGAGCACATGATTGGATTGTAGCTATTCTGGACCGTCTGTTAAGTAGGCATTGAATTTATTTTTTACTATTTTGGATTGTTTCCTGATCCAAACCGATGTAGCCACGGGAGGAAACAGGAATGAGGTGTGTAACTAGAGTTAACAAGATGTCATCCTCTGGGACATGCATACTGTCATCTCTGTCTGGCTACATAAACTTGTTCTCTCCTTAATGCAAGTGTATTTAAGATTATAGTATTTTGTGCTATTGATGACACCAGCTACTGCCAAGTTGAGAGCAATATACCATTGTCTATTATACACTGCGGCAACAAAATCATTTGGTTTGGGCGCTTTGTTTTCAGGTGCAGTCTTGGACCATTTACTTGTTCCCAATGTGTGGGGTTAGGGTTTGAAGGGTCAAAGGTTTCATCTTCTGAGCCATCTTCCAGTAAATCAGCTAAACTACAATCGCCAGAAGAGTCTGAAACAAACTCTTCGTCTGAGACTAATGTACTACTGCGTTCCTTTGCTGTTGACATTTTTTGCCTTTTTGCAGATTCTTTTATAGGTTTGGGTTCTACTTTATCGCTGTCTTGAGATTTTTCAATTACTCCTTGTTTTTTATTCACCTGGCCTTGTCTTTTCTTTGTTTTATTTTTCTTAACTTCAATTTCCTCTTCATATTCTTTCATTTTTTCCATGACATCAGTTTATGTCAACGCCATATTGTTAAAATTCAGCATTTTCTTGTTTGATTTGGGGTTTTGTGCTTGGGGCGCTAGATGTTTAAGAAGAACTTGTCTGAAGGCAAGTATATCATGATTGTGTCGGATTCTTGCTCTTGAAGTTCTGTGATTGTAGTTGTAGGCCTATGTACCTCTTGGTTAATACCTGCTTCCGAGGGGGAATTCGGTTGCAATTTCTTGTACACCAATCATCCCTGAAGTTAAAGTCTTCCCCGGTCATCCCTCAGTCATCCTCGGTCATCCCTCGGTTATCCTCAGTCATCCTACGGTTATCCTCAGTCATCCCACGGTTATCCTTAGTCTTCCCTGGTCATCTCTCGGTTATCCCTCAGTTATCCCCGGTCACCCCAGGTTATGCTCTTATTTTTCAGTAATCCCTGATCAATTACCTCTGTACATCTTTTCACGATTTACAGCTGTTTCGCTGTCCGTGCAAGTTTAAATATGAAAACCTACAGAAAAGTTATAAATAATATTTAAAAACCATCAAATTATTAACTTTATTTGATTTTACATGCATACAATACAAATTATAATTAACATTCGTATTACAATTATCCTTGTTTCTTAGTGTTTTTATATATTTTTTTGATTTTTACTATATATTTTCTACTAATAGCAAATGGAGTTCCGTGGAGTTCGAGTGGTCCATAAAATATATATGTCGACTGTACTTCTCGTATATCGACGTTGCTATGTTCTGGCCATACAAAAACCTGAACATTTTGTTTTAGAAAATTCATTAAATATGTGCCTTTCTCAAGGTCTTTTATAACACGTCCAATATACCATTGTTCGTCGTCGTCACTGCATAATATCTTTCCAGATCAATTATAAATTCTGGCGTTTTGTCGTCACCATCGGATGAAAAGTATTCTGTGTCGGTTGAATCGTCATCTGCAATTTTTGTTTGCTTCTTGGTAAGACAAGTCGCTTTCGGTACTATGATCCTTTCTAATTGTTTTGCTTCTCTTTTTATTGTCATCGTCCGGTTTTCTCTTAGAAATTAAAAACCTTTTTAACCTATCTGCACTAACTTTTCCGTTCCCTTGGTCCAAAAGCCAAAAGTAAGTAGATTTTTTAACAACAATAGTTTGTGTTGTTTGATAAATGTAGCTTTAAATAGTGTCCATTTTCCGATGTATCGACATTTTTTAGTGAGTAATCTTTCAGTTGTAGATCCTGTTCCAATGTTATTTGTTTTAGTAGCACTTCATCATTATATGTATTTTTCACGTGTTGTGCATCTATCACTTTCGATTGATTCTGCCTCTATTTCAGTGTGTGAGTTGTTGAGTGGGAGGTCCATGGCCATGTGGCCATGTAACTTTTTTCTATCCATTTTTATTCCCAATGTATTTACGTCGTTCAAAGCGCTGTCCAAAGTAGTTTCAACAATATTACTGATATTGATATTACAATCGACAGTATCCAGACTCACTACATCTTCGCTTTTCCCTTGGGAAAACAAATTTTTCCTCTAATTGTATCATTACATCTGTAATCTGCGCTATACGATCGGCTCTGAAAAGAAGATCTCTTAGACTGAAATTTACCACAGTACACGTTGAGGACATTGATCTTTTGGCTCGAAAAAATTTTTCACATGCTGGCTGTTAAATAAAAATAGAACAGATAAAGTTATCTTGTAGTCTTAGTGTAGGATGCTCCTTAATCAATTTTCTCCAAATTCTAAGATACCCAATGATATACTAAATTTTAAACAATCTTTCCTCCAACTTTTCATTTTTTTCTATTAACGATGCAATTAAATAGTTCATTAATTTTAAGTATATCTTTGTGGCGTTACTGTTTGGTACATGTTCTTCTTGTAACGTTAAGATTGTTTGCGTACAGATTTTTTGGGCAGATTTGTAATTCATCTGATCTTCTGGTGCCAAGTCGCTCTTAGTCAATAAATGTTTATCGTTCGATGCTTTCTGCTTTAATGTATGTAGACGCTGAACATTTACAAAAAAACTTCCCGCTCCGGGGTAACTTCAAGAATTTCTTCAGAAATATCTACCCTTTCGTCCGCGAATTCCTCCAACGTGTTGGTCATAGAACTGTGTCGATCTGAAGCTGTTAGAACGCACGAATTCTTATCAACTGTTTTTATCGAGGGGTAAATCACGCTAATAATTTATGTACACCTATTTCCACTATGCTTAATATTTCCACTTTATTTCCGCTTTATTTCCACGTACTTCCATTTTATTTCCACATATTTTTACTTTATTTCCACATATTTCCACTTTATTTCCACATATTTCCACTTTATTTCCACATATTTTCTCTTTATTTCCACATTTCCTTATGTCCGTTTTTTTTTCTAAAATTTGAATTTTGAATGCTCATCATTACATGTTGGATATTAATAATATAAAATAGAAATTAGAATGAATGTGAATATCTGTGTATTTTTATTTTCAAATAGATGCATATTTCCATTATTTTTTTGGTCGTATTATCATTTTAATACAAAAAATTTTTACTTAAATGACATTGGGTCAATTTTTTTTAAACACAAAACAAAGTCGTTTATTATCATTTTAATACAAAACATTTTTACTTAAATGACATTGGGTCAAATTTTTTTTAAACACAAAACGTGAATTCCTAACTACGATTAAATTCTTAACTAAGATCGAGATTAAGATGTAGGTAAGTACAGTTGAAATACAGAATAAATACTAGGGTTCCTGATAGCCTTTGCGTTTCAAAGACTTATACTTAACCATTATTTGCTGTTTATCGAATTCACTTATGGTCATAGGTTGAGTGCCGTACATGGTGATGGGACCAAAAAATAGATATTTTGCGTCGATATTTTGTATATCGTATTTTTTGGGCCAACAGTATGTGTCTAACGATTCTTTAAGAAATTTTACAAGGTACATTTTTGGGGATGGTTCTTCTAATACACGTCCAATATACCAATTTTCATAGTAGTACACGGCATAATATTTCTCTTTTACTATCACAATATCATTACGATTTTGATTAGTATTGCAGCATACTGAAGAACCTTGAGAGTTTCGAAATCTTAGCAAACGATCAGAACTAATTTTCTGTGACCGATTATTCAGAAGCCAACACAAAGATGATTTCCTGAGAGTTAATTCTTTTTCACCTACTTTGACATTTATAAAGGATTGTTTTCCTTTCCTTTCACGTTTAACGCAATCCTTTAATTTTAACGTATCCCCAAAACATTTCAATATATCGTTTGGGACATCATCAGGTTGTGAATTTTCCTGGCGATTCTGCTCGACAGATATTGAATCTTGAACTAATAATTCGTCTATACCATTTTTCACTAGCTCATCGAAAGATCTGACCGCATTGTTGTACTTTAAATCTTCTCCACAAGCAGTATCGATGTCAAAAGTATTAGTTGTATGATTTTTCGAGTAATGATCTTCAACTTGATTATCTTCATTGTGGTAACCGTGTAAATGTTTAATACGTTTCCATGAATCGTTAAAAGGAATATGCAACAAGTCACAATCGTTTTTCACTTCATTTAAAGAGCTTTTAACGCAATGTTCAATATCGTTATCTGTTAAATTTGGCAATTCAAGGTTATTGAAACTGTGTAGCGTACCGCCCATTTTTCTGTGTATTTCTCGTGGAAATACAAAGTTATTACCTAAATCTGCCACTGCATTATTAATGTATTGAATTTTATTAATTCTTTGTGAAATTTCCAAAAGACTGAAATTTACTATAGTAGAAAATGTAGAAGTCATTGATCGTGTTGCCCTAAACATTTGCTCGCACGGTTGAGAGCTGTACAACCACGGTGTGAAGTTACAGTGTTCTAAATTATGATCGTCTCTATACTTTCGAATCAATTTTATAATAGCATGGGCATTAAGTTCCACACATATATAGGAATTTAAAGAGATAAACGATTTTTGAAATGAAACAGCATCGTTTGTGTGTAACCAATCTCTCCAAATCCGTAGGAAAAACACACAATACCACAAACAATGAATTCTATCCGCAATCGTTTCATCTTTATATAAAAATGATCTATTAATGTAACGCATGATTTTCAAATATATCACAGTTGCCCTCGCAGTGTTATTATTCACATTGCCTTGAACTTTTTCTAAAAGGGATGTAACCAGTTCTGAAGAGAGTTTTTCGGCAGCCTTAAAATTCATCTTATCTTCTGCCTTTAAATCCGAGAAAGTTAAGAGATGTTTGTCTTTAGTTTGGGTTTCAATAAGCTGTTTAATATGATTTTGAGAAACTTCAAATTCTCCCATTTGTAATTTTATATTTGGATTCAAGAGTCTCGTCCTTAATTTTGTCAAAATGTGCACTGTATCTTGAACACAAATATCGCCGCTAGTGATTTCCATATGAAACCATTCCCAGCGAGATTTCCGCTCTTCATCGGTATTATTTGCAATATCGCTATTAAGGGCACAGTGAAATTTTGATTTCTGTCTCATGGTCTTAAGCAGTCTTGTATCACCATCAGACGAAAACCCTAGAATGGATATTCCATATTTTCTAGCTTCGTGTTGAAGCGTAACCCACCGACGTGAAACATCAAGATATGTAAAACGGTTATCTGTTCCGAAAACACCTATACAAAAGGGTGGACTCCTATCAACTGGAACTTGGGCCATAATTATGTAGGCATAATTTGCTCTGGGACTTTCTTCAAAGTATTTTTGAATCCGCGTTGCCGAAGAAGCTGGATACCAATTTTTTTGTGGTAAACCATTTGCTCCCGATGGGCTTACGAACCCAATAATATTGTCCGTTTTTGAACAGTATTGTATTCTATTCGTAATTGCTGTAGCGTCCTCGCTTATCCACACTACTTTTGGTAAATTCCGCTTGATTAAAAACTTGTTTAATTCTAGAAATTGTACACTCCCCTTCTTGCATCAGATGCAGATTTTGAATGTTTCGGAGTACTGTCGATGTTGAAGGTATACAACTGGGCAAGTTGGCGTGTAAAGTTTCATAACTTAGTCTTCCACTTACAATAAATAAGTATATACAAAACTGTAGAAGTTTAGGATCAAACATGTTATTTTTGACTCTGTCCTTATTTTTGAGAGCTGTGTCCAGCAGTATCTTTAAAAACGAACTAATACTATCCCCCACTTCATCAACATTTTCTATTTTATGGGTAGGTAGGATATTAATTATCAATTCTTTTAGTCGATCATTTTCCTTTAAAATCAATTGGGAGGCGTTTAAACATTTTACATAATTTGAGATGAGGAGCTGTCTTAAATCTTGTTTTTCGCGAGTTCTACGTCTTCTCTCTGTCCTACTATACTTTTCTTGCGCCCACTTCCTTTCTGTTTTACTTACGCTTTCATCGCTTTCATCTTTGTTTGCATTAGTCGAGGCATTAGTTTTAGCAGAGCCGTGTATCGTGTTCACGGCTCTGCTTTTATAAAAATCCGAAGTTTGACTATCAGTATGTTGCGAATTGCTTGAATTGTCACTTGAACTACTTAGAGTTCTTATCCGCTTACGCTTTTTGGGATTATCTCTCGGATTATCTTCAACACTTATCTCTGCACTAAATTCTGTTACATCATCAGGACCATTTCTTACTTCAGAGTACGATGGTTTAATGATTACATTCTGTAAGATATGTAATTTATTTGATGGCGAGGGCGATGGTTTACATAGGGGTCTAAGAGATTTACATGAAGTTGCAGTTGTTGCTTGACGCAACGCTTCAGTGGTTACACTGTTATGCTCACTTTTCTGTTTACCACCCGGTTTACCATCAGAGTCAGATTTCATCACAGATGTTGGTTGGTGTGTTGCCGGTGTTGCTAAGAAATAGTTTTTTATAGTGTGGTTTGGATTCTGCGCGTTATGCATCAATCCTTCTTTTTTTTTACATGACTTTTTAAATGATTATAAAAGTTTGTCAAAATCCAACGAGCTGTTTGATTGCTATTTCTAGCAATTTTGTAGATTCTAACTACTCTGTCACATTTAAAACATCCGATAGAACCTGATAATGACCCACTACCGTCTATTTTGACTGTTGCGCGTAAATCATCACCTTTCGCAGTATATCCTAAATGAGTTTTCAAATATTCCCTAGCAATGCTTTTGATGTGCAAACATTCATCATTTATATTAACATTTAAACATAATAATGATTTATATTGTTGTTCACTTGAAGATTTCTTTAAAATTGAACTTGATCCTTCAGAAAATTGTTTATGTGCTAATTTTACAGTCGATACTTCGTTTTGAAGTGAGTTTCTGTAGTAAACAGAAATCATTGAAAGCATTTTTCTATGACCACTTACTATTTTAAAAGCCTGAATATTCGATTTAAAGATTCCATAATACGCCTCCGCGTCAAAATCAGATTCACTAATAATTGATGGCAGATTTTCCCTAGCAAAGGTTTCAATTTCCAAAATGTCATCGTCATTTAATTCTGCTAATAAAGGCTTGCTGTTATATCCGTTTATATCCAGTAACTTTTTTAAATAAGAAGGCATTTTTACGTTAAGCGCATTTTCGGCTTCTCGAAATAAATCAAGCGATTCCTCGAGTGATTCACCTGTATCACTGCACACTGGATGGGATTTGACCTCCGATTCCATTGATATATGAGTTGCCCTAGGAGTAGTCATAGTGTTTTCGCGGTTTTATTTAAACCTCGATTAAAACCAGCATGTTCAAAAACGAAATAAAGCGAGTTTATAACTAATTCTTTTAAACCGTTTCTTAAATGTACGTGTATAACGTTTACCACTAAAAGAAGGTAATTTGAAGGTTTATGACCACCATATAAATACGAAGACAAATCCACACACAATAGATTAATTCCTCGATTAATTCATAACATCCTCGTGATATCCGAACAATAATGGCACGATTACCTCGACTATTCACTCACTATGCGTGTTATAAGAACTGGGAAGATAACTGTGATCCTCGTTATGATGTTATTTTGAATATGATTGAGCAGTATTTACAAAAACACTACTTTGCAGTTGCACCGCAATATCAACTGCAGTAGAAAAAGTGCAAGTTAAGGCGCGTATTCATTGGGAACGGGACTCAACGAACCAACGCGTGGCAATTCGAACGCATCCGAACCGAGTCAAAAGCGTTTGGATCGCCTTGCTTCGTTCTCGTTGAAGTTAAATAAAAATATGTATAATAAACAGATATTTTACTTACTGCAGTTTTCGTGATGAAAATTATATACCTGATTGAATAAAAGGAAGAGAATTCAGATTTATTAACCTGAATGCAATTAAACGTAAGAAAAATATATGTATTGATCGTAATACAATTACTTATACATATCAAACTTTAATCATGATAGAGTGTATCTGAATTTTTTTTTTGTTTTTTGAATTTATACTTATGTTTGGTAATAGAAACATAGGAATATAGAAACGGTTTCGGAAACGGTATGTAATATATTAGTCTCAAATTTATTTTAAAAGAATACAAGGTGGCCGTAAAATGGTAAGACTAGAATTTCTAATAAATCCGAAATAAATCCATTTTATAATTTACTATATCAAAAAAAAAAATGTATGACTTACTGGTAGACGCATGAATAATTAATACCCATTGATGCATTTTACATTGTACTAACTATACGGCGTCAATTTCAAGGTGTACTTCAAGTATAAAGCTTCTTTAACCAAACAGCCACACACGTTTATGTAATTGTTCGTTCTCTTATAAATATATGCCTTTATGCTTCAGCATTTCAGAAAGTTTGTTACTAAAGGCCACTTATTTCCATTAATTTCCACTTTATTTCCACTTATTTCCACTTTATTTCCACCTTATTTCCACTTTATTTCCACTTATTTCCACCTTATTTCCACTTTATTTCCACTTATTTCCACTTATTTCCACTTATTTCCACATTATTTCCATTTATTTCCACCTAACTGTACACCTATTTCCACTAGTGATTTACCCCTCGGTTTTTATGTAATTATGCAGAGTGATTTGTCGCTCGGTCTTTTTGTTCTTCAATTGCAGTATCTTACGAACTTCTCTCGTTATGAGCCGTGGTTTGCTTGTTTAAAAAAATGTTTATGATAGTTGGAATACATCCATCGCGGTTTACTAGTATCGCTTTTAGGCGCTTACGGGATTTGATACACCTGGCCACAAAAGTACGTAATACTACAGATCAATTGGTCATCCGAAGACAAAGCAGTTTCTACTTTAATATCGTCAAATTTGATTTTTAGCCACTCTTCTGCCACACATTTAGACTGAGCCCAAGTTTTTATAGTCATAAATCGAGGAACTTTGCTGAGTAAGATCTATTGTGCTAAGAGATAAACTGTGAGTAGACGCTGATTCCGAGTCAATATCGCGTTCAGTAGAACTGTCGTGGGGGATTCTTGAAGGCACTAGTTTATGGTTTAACACTTTAGGGTTGACATCCGTGTTTGTTGATTTATCACTATACGACTTGGTAGTTTTTAAAACATAATTCATTATCAAGTCTATAAGACGCCGGTGGCCCACAACTATTTCAAACCTTTCGGGATTTCTGGCAAACAGTGAACCATAATAATCTACATATTGATCAGGTAAAATAAAGTCCCATTTTGGAATTGTATCTCTGGCAAATATTTCAATAATTGCCAGATCTGTATCACTTAGTGAAGCTAGTACATCCCGCTAAGCAAGATAAATTCACTGCCAATTTTCAGCAAGTTTTCAGTTGCAAGTGTAACTATGCACTATAATCACAGTAAGCTTGCTGGAAACTTGCTGCAATGCGTATATCTTTGCTCCAGTAGTATTCCATTTGTAAGTTTTCGTTTGAAAGTGTACTGTAAGCTTTCTGCAAGTTTTCACAAACAATGCTGCATTTAAAGTTACCACTGGGAGTATTCAGCAAGTATCTGTGACACTTTGTGGTTGTTTGTAACAAATATGGTACAATTCACATTTTTAACTTTCGTATAATACTTCAACTAAAGTTTCTTTTGAAAGTTATCTGAAAGCAACATACTGTGGTTTTACTTTCATATTAAAATGAAAGATTTCATGATTTCTATTCATTATACATTTTTTTTTTAATTTGGGTATAAATGGAGTAATTAAATTTTATAAACTTTTTGAAGTTTGAGCTCAATACTAGTCGCCATTATCATATCGACGGTTGCAATTGCTGTTTTAACATTTATAAAACTTAATTACAGGGTTATTTATACCATAATTTGTAGCTTACTTTAACAAACTATAAAAGTAAATGTTACTTTATTCTTTTATTTAATTATTTAAAAAATATTGTCATTAGTGCTAAAAGAAGTTTCTTTAAGTTTGCTAGACAACACTATCACTACAATGTTTCCCTAATAGATAGAAACAAATTTTGTGTCCTTATTGAAAGTATTTAATTGTTTTTATTTGTTGTATACATAAGTTGGATACAATATGTAATCATAATGTGTACAAACAAAATGCTACATCTACCTATGATAAAATACAAAAAAATAAGGTAATAATTACACTGAAAAATTTTATTTAATTTTTTATTTCGCGAATGAAACGGTTTTAACGTGGTTAAACCAGGCCGTCACGCATGTCTCAAAAAAATGAGCGGTGGTTTGTGGAAACAATATTTTCACAGCTGCTGTAAAGAGTGTATGTGTGAGCACATAAAGCGTTATCTTAATTAATATACTTACTTTACTTTGCACAACTTTAATTAGTTCAGTGCCAGAAAGTTTTACATTTCCTCTTTTTCCTGTCCAGCTGCAGAATTGACCCTATATATATATATATATATATATATATATATATATATATATATATATATATATATATATATATATATATATATATATATATATATATATATATATATATATATATAATGAGCATCTCATTCCACCTATGGACCAACACACTGCTTCGAGGAAGATTTGTAATATTACGAATGGTATAATAAGCGCAGCCGCTGCTGCCATCCCACAAGCTGGAGGCAAATATCTTAAACGTATGGTACCATGGTGGAACAAAGAAGTTAGCGAGGCAATAGCATTTAAAAAACGAGTATTAAATGTTTTCCGGAGATATTCTACGAATGAGAACCTAATACAATTTAAAAAAGCGAGGGCGTTTGCTCGACGATTAATTTTACAAAGCAAACGAAATTCGTGGAATAATTTCGTGTCCACTATAACACGTGACACAACAAACTCAATTATATGGAACAAAATAAAGTTGATATCGGGCAAACATATAACAAACTCCATACAGTTACAAAACAACAACTCCGTGACATGCAACCCTGACGAAGTAATTGAAATATTATCAGACCAGTTTGAACGTGCCAGTAGTTCTACCAACTATAGTAGATCCTTTCAAAGCACAAAAGCTGAAAGAGAATTTGAATTAGATTTCATAGATCCAGAGAGGGAGGAATATAACGTACCATTTACTATCGGTGAACTGGAAAACGCTCTCAAGGGAAACAAAGCTTCGTCTCTCGGTGGAGATCTTATACGGAATGAAATGCTGCAAAATCTTACGGCTGAATATAAGATGCTTCTTCTCAACGCCTTTAACACAATATGGGCTGAAAGCAAGTATCCTACCTGCTGGAAAGAGGCAATAATTGTCCCCATTCTAAAAAAACGGTAAAAATCCTTATCTTGCTGCAAGTTATAGACCGATCAGCTTGACTTCTTGCATGGCAAAGGTTATAGAACGCATAGTCAGTGCTAGATTAACGTGGATTGTAGAAAAACGAGGACTATTGTCAAATTGTCAAGCAGGATTCCGAAAATACAGGTCAACAGTAGATCATCTTGTCCATCTACAAAATGTCGTTCTTGAAGCTTTTTCACGCAGACACCATGCCGTAGCGGTTTTCTTGGATGTTGAAAAGGCTTTTGACATGACATGGAGACATGGAGTGCTGCAAAAGCTATACGAATGGGGATTTAAGGGAAACCTACCTATATTTATATGATCGTTTCTTGAAAGACGATTTTTCAGAGTTCGAGTAGGTAATCATCTTTCAACACGCAAATACTTAGAAAATGGCATACCTCAAGGGTCAACGTTGAGCGTAACATTATTTGCAATCGCGATTAACGCTTTAGTATCCTCCCTGCCTTCTGATATACATACTTACCTGTACGTTGACGACCTGGTATTACTCTACACTGCCCCTACAATTGGAAAAATAAATACAAAAATGCAGCAGGTTCTCGATTCTGTATCAGTCAATTCGGAAAGAATGGGATTTAACTTGTGATCAGAGAAGACCTACTGTTTGCATTTCTGTAAACTAAGAATACCGCATTATGGTCCTCTCCTTACATTGAATAATAAACACATTCAGTGTAAGGATCACGGTATGTTTCTGGGTCTAAAACTAAACAACACCCTGACTTGGAAAGACCATATTGATGAATTAACTGTACGGTGTAAAGCTTCACTTAATATCATTAGAATGTTAGCCAGTACTCGGTGGGGAGCAGATTCGGAAGTAATCATAAGAATTTACAAATCGCTTGTGCGGGCAAAAATTGATTACGGATGCGAAGCGTACTCATCAGCGTCAAAAAGCACCTTAGATTCTCTAGAGGCAATACAGAATGCAGCGATGAGGTATGCTCTAGGTGCATTCTATACTAGCCCCATTGAGAGCTTGTCTTGTGAATCTGGAATCACCCCATTACATCTACATCGCTCATACAGACTGCTAGCGTATGCCTGTAAAATAAATGCTCAGCCAAATCATCCAAATCATAAGACCTTATTTCATAATGATGATGTGTTTCAAACCAGCCAAAGACTACACAAACCACTATGGTATAACGTCAGAAAAAGTTTAGAACGTATTCATGAAACACTTCCACAAATGCTACCTCTAGGACCATTGGAAGTTCCGCCATGGCGCGTGCCGCAAATCAAATTGTACACACAGCTATCGAAATACAAAAAAGCAAATACTCCATCAGCGATCTATCATGCAGAACTTAACGCATTGCTTGCCAATTTTAGTGGCTATCTTACTTTATACACTGACGGCTCAAAATATAATCAGGGTGTAGGATCTGCTTTTTCGGCGAACAATAAAGAGTATAGATGGTCTATGCTAGCACAAATGACAGTATACAATGCAGAATTATATGCGATTTGGCAAGCCCTTCGTTACTCTGAAGTAACACCCGGCTGGGCAAGATTTGTAGTAATAAGCGACTCTTACAGTGCCCTTATGGCTCTTAAAAATCCACACACAACAAACCCCTTAGTTCAGATGATTTTATCTATGATTACCCATCTTAACAATCTAGGACGCACAGTTGTATTTTTATGGGTGCCCAGCCATATAAACATTAAAGGTAATGAAAGAGCAGATAGAGCTGCTCATCTTGCAGCAGAAGAATCTGAAATTGAGACAATAACCAAAACTGAAATTGCAATTAATTCCAACGTTGCCAAATATATCCAGAACAAAATAAAAATAATATGGCAAGAGAACTGGAGCAGATCTGTCGGTCAACTGAGAAATATAAAACCATCAGTTAGTAAATGGAAATTAAACACGGACTTCTCTAGAAAAGAAAGTAGTATAATTCACCGAATAAGAATCGGACACACAAATATAACTCACAAACACATTTTATTGAAGACTCCTCAACCAAGATGCGAACACTGCTCAACACCTCTAACAATCGAACACATAATCTGCTCATGTACAATCTATGCTCCACAACGAAACCTATACTCTGTGTCAAACACACTAGGAACAGCTTTCATAGACACTGAACATATACAAAACGTACTGCGATTTTTAAAAGTGATTAATATGTACGACAAAATATAAAACACGAAAAAGCGCTAAAGACCACAGTAGTCGATGCGCTATAACAATAAGAAAAAAATAATAATAATCAGTGCATAATAACTTAAGGTGTATTAATAACATGTATATTATATGAAATAAGCACATGAAGAGCAACAAAAGTTGTAATATGTTAAATCAAAAATATTTTACCTTCCAAATTTTCAGCAGTAAGTGGAGGAGAAATCGAGTCATCTCTATATTTAGAGTTTCGTCTATTTTTTCGATTTTCTGGAACAAACTCCACTTCACTTTCTTCTGAAGATGTTACAGCAGTTTTTTTTCTTTCGTAATACAAGGCTGCCTTGTATGTTGCTATAAACAAAATATTAGTAGTGCGACTTGACTTGAATTTATAATTAAAAAATAATATGGGTTGCAATAACTAACTTAAAAATATCACTTTCAGTATTTCCCTAATATGCGAATGTTTTCAAGTGTAATCCAGTCTTTTTCTGGATTCATTACATTAATAATTGCTTTTCTTTCGATTCCCTTCTTTGAAGGCCAGAAGCAGGTACTAACGTTTATCCAACTTACTGGACAGCTGGATACATATAAAGTATGATTTAATGAAAATTCTGCATAGATCCACTAAAAACAAAAAATGTCGTATTAGTATAATACAAATAGAATTTTGTCCTAGTTGTAATAAGCTCACCCATTAAGTACTTATTTGCAGGTGCCAAATAAGGCTGATCAAAATTTGGTAAAACGGAAAAATGGAAAAGGAAATGTTTCATCTAGCCTAGTTGTACCTAATATATTATTGGATATCGTAGAAGTGTTAAAAATCGTGACTTATGTAGGACATAAAATACTTGTTAACTATTAAAACCTTTGTTAAAGCATTGCTAAGAGGTAGTAATTCCAGTTTTTCACCAAGACCCTCCACTTTACCACATTTAAAGAGTTTCGAGTTACAAAATGAGTAAGCATTTTTGAATGTGGAAAAAGTTTGACAGATAAGAAATATCTGTTGATACAGTCTTAATAAAATAACTCTACAGTCTTTAGTTACACAATAAAGTTCTATTCACATTAGCGGTCTCGGTTCGGTCCGGTCATGGTCAAGTCACGGTCAAGGATTATGATGTACAGTTCTCACTACCGGTCACAATCAGTCAAGTTCTATCTGCACGTTGCCAAAAGTGTTGTTTTTTTTTACCACGTGTACTAAAGTGTTCACTAAAAGGTTATTGTTTTCATTAAGTCCTGTCGTGATGGCATTTTCAAAACGTAGTTTAATGAAAATCGCATTACTTCTTGATGAAGAAGAAGAAATGAGACAGAGTAAACGAACTAGGCGATTTTGGGTTCACCCGTTGGTCCGAACTCGCCAGGAGGAAGGAGAATATACAACACTCTATCGCCAGTTAGTAAATGATGACGTAAAATTTTATAAATATTTTCGTATGTCCCATGGAGAATACATGGATATACTGTCAACAATTGAAATAGATTTGAAAAAAGAGGACACACGATTTCGGAAAGCTATATCTCCCACAGAAAAACTATCTGTCTGCTTACGGTAAGCAAAAACCTAATTTATACTATTTTCGTGTGTTTTAATATGTTTTTCTTGTATACTTACTTTGAAAGCAAAGTATTTTTTTTTTTTTATGATTGTGGACCTGAACAGGCTAAATAAGGCCTATCGTGCTAAAGCACTCAGGAACACTTAGGAGGATGGATAGAGGGATAATGAATTGCCAATAGATGCCTATGAACAGCTACCTTAAATTTTCTCATATCATAAGTGAGAGGAAAACAGGAACTAGGGAGATCATTCCAGAGTTTAGAAGCCGTGTAGAAAAATGTGGATTGCGCCCGTTTGGTACGACAAGTGGAGATTTGTACTGCATACTGATGATGTGATTGAGCGAACCGAGTGTTTCTCGCAAAGATAGCCGGAGATGGTATCAAAGAATGTAATTCACCAGCACAATAGCCGTTGTAATAACGATAATACAAAGAAAGAACTGAAACCATCCTTCTATGCTCAAGGGACTGTATGTGAGAAGTTAAAGACGGATCATTTATAAGCCTAATCGCTCTCTTTTGAATACGATCAACGATATCGAGAGCGTTTTGGGGAGCACTAACCCAAAGGTGAGAATTATATTCCAGATGAGGTCGAATTTGGGCCTTATACAGCAAAAGGAGTTGTCGAGAGGTAAAGTACTGCTTAGATCTGTACAAAAAGCCTATTTTACGAGCAGCTGTTTTGGTAGCTGACAGAAGATGGTCAACCCATGAGAGATTTGAAGATACAGTCATACCCAACAGAGTAATAGAGTCTGAAAACTTAAGAACTGAGCCATTCATACTTACAACAGGAAATGATCGATCTTTTTGGCGGACATAAGGCAACACTGAGTTTTGTTAGCATTAAATTTAACTAGATTATTGCTTCCCCATTCGAGAATACGTTGAATGTCTTTGTTGATTGAATTTGCCATTTCAGCTTTAATTTCTTGATTTGACATAGAAGGTGGATTATCACTATGAGTAGACTGAGATGAACTACAGTGAAGAGTGCTATCGTCAGCAAAGCAATGGATGGGGTTAGTTGTTGAAGAAATAAGGTCGTTTATGTACAGCAGAAAAAGTGTAGGCGCTATAACGGATCCCTGTGGTACGCCCGCGTTAATGCTAACTTCTTTTGAAAAAAAGCCATCAACTACGACACGTATTCGTCTTTCATCAAGGAAACTAGAAACCCAGTTGATGAGCGCATCATTTAACCCAAACGAGGTGAGTTTGGCAAGTAAACACTTATGCCGAACATTATATTACATATAATTCTTTTTTTAAATAAGTATAGTATATTATCTTAAATTTGAAACCAATGATAAATTGGATAAATTTTAGACGAATATAAATTTATAATTATCCAGATAAATCTCAACACTAATAAATAATTACCCATACAGTTAATCACACGTAAAAAAGCACACATCGTTTAAAACCAATACGTTTTTTGTTTGACTCAAAATCTAAAATACAAAATATAATAATGTAAAAAATTGTAAAAATTGAGAATTGAAGCATTTATTTTGGATCATAATAATAAACAATACACTTAAAATTAAAATTATATCATTACATGAAAATAATTGTAAACAAATTATAATTGAAATTAATTGTTCTGTGGACTTGAATTATAGTTACTAAGGTAAGAATGAATACTATCAGCAGAAGAAGGTCGAGAGTAGGAAGTAGATTGGTTGCTTGTATCGTCGTAATAAGGGTTGATCTGCGGCCCAGACGTCTGTGAGGAAACAAATTGCTATTGAGCGTTTGGTGTTAAGTTGAATATGACGTTTTCTTGAGTGGTCTGTGGAAATGAGGTTAAACTATGGTTTTTGTATTGAATATTTTGTCCATATGATTGCTGACGCTGAGGCTGTTCTTCGCCAACATACTTTCCTTCTATATCACTCACAATGTTAAATACTTTCCGTTTCACTAATAACTTATCTGCAACAGAAAATTTCTTAACTGTCCTTTTCATTGTATCAAAAAAAATATCTATCTCATCTACTTCTTCTTTTTTTTTCCTCATTCAGTAAATGTTTCATGAGAGTACTACTAGCTGTCTCTGCTGGGACTGATTTTCTTTTCATGCCTTGAGGAGTTTTCCAAGCTCTTCGATTATCATTTGTGGTTGGTGACTTCATTTCTTTAAATGCAGTCTCAGTTGTTAGCTCGTTTGATTGCAATATCTATACAGTATCATCTATTGTGTCTTCTAAATTTACAACGGAAGATATTCTTTCTTTATCTTTCATGTGGGGATGAAGAAATAACAGTTGTTCGCTATACTTCCAAGTTGATTGCGACCCACCGGGATCACCTGTTTTAGGCTTTTGGTTACGCAAATACTTCCTGTATTGAGAGCGTCGAGATTCCCAACGTTGTTTGCACTTTCCAGCATCTAGAATGACTAATTAATTATTAATAAAAAAATATTAAACAAAATAAATAAAAATAATATTGTCTAGTAGTTTTTTCAATTCAAAATTAGTAATTAATAATTATTTAATTGTTGTGTTCATTTTTAATTTTTTTTTTAGAAACTAATAATATGGTTATTTTTTTGAATTATTAACTATAATAAGATTACAGATTTTATAGCTTTAAAAATAAATTAAATAAATGTAAATTTTTGTACCCTTTTGAATGTTAAATATTATTTTTATAAAAATATTTTTTTCAGATACCTAGCAACCGGTGATTCTTTTCAGACAATTGCTTTTAGTTTCCGTATGGGCCATTCAACAGTTCATTCAATTGTTCACGATGTATGTGAATCAATAATTAAACAATTATTTGCCCAATGGATTCCAACACCTGACAAAGAGCAGTGGGAAGAAATCGCCAATAGATTTTGGTCCGTATGGAACTTCCCAAATTGTATCGGAGCCTTAGATGGTAAACATGTTCAAATAACTGCTCCTGCTAATAGTGGTTCTAACTATTTCAACTACAAAAGAACATTTTCTGTAGTTTTACTGGCACTTGTAGATGCTGATTATAGATTCATTGCTGTGGACATTGGGTCATATGGAAAAAACAGTGATGGAGGCATTTTCTCTAATTCAAAACTAGGGAATGGTTTAAACAATGGTACACTAGATGTTCCTGGAATTAAACAACTGCCTGGATCCCATATTTCTACGCCACATGTTATTATCGCAGATTCTGCTTTCCCACTAAAAACATACATAATGAGACCATATCCTCAACATCGACATGATTTAACCGTAGAAAGAAAAATTTATAATTATAGGCATTGCCGCGGAAGACACGTTGTTGCAAATGGTTTTGGAATTTTGGCCCAACGGTTTCGAATTTATTTCAGGACAATAACTTCCAAACCGGGTTACATAGAAAACATAATTCTAGTAACCTGTATTTTGCATAATTATTTACGGAATAATAGAATGTCTTTAATAGAAAATAATTCGTATGATGAGCTAGATCAAACTAATATTTTGAATGATTTACCATCAATCGGTATTAATGCCCAAACTGCAGCATTTAATGTAAGGGAAAAGTTTACCGACTATTTTAATTCAAATGAAGGATCAGTACCCTGGCAATACGGATGCATTTGAAAAAAAAGTGTATTTACATAATGTATGTATGATTAGAAATCATATTTTAAGCAGTTTTTTGATATTATTTTTATAAATTTTTACTTAATATATTAGTTATTATATGTATTAATTAATTTAGGTATGATAAACTTTGTAATATTTTGTAATTATTTTGTAATATTAACATAACTTATATATACGATATACCAATTATGTATATTATGCATGGATTAAAATATCAATATATAATAAATCAAAACTTTAATAACTCACCTTGTTGAAGTTTTTCCACAATTTCTTTCCATAAATTGAATTTATAAGTCGCATCACAATACTTTTTGTGTGAAAAGTCATATAAAACTTTATTTTCACGTACAAATTCAATTAGAATTTCGTCGTCCATTTCACAGTTTTTTTAAAATTTATAATTTTACATCAATTATTTTTTTTAAGCTAAACAAAACAATCAAAACAATGGATATGACCGAGATTAGCGCGGCGGTTGATGTTCACGTAGGCAGTCTCGATCAAAAAGTTCGTGACTGCCGCGGTCTAGATCGTGTATCGACCGGTCGAGACTTGACCGGACCTTACCGCGACTTGACCGTGATCGATAGTGTGTACGATGCCGTTGGATTACGTACTACCGATGTTGACTTGACCGTGACTTGACCATGACCGGACCGAACCGAGACCGCTAATCTGAATAGAACTTAACTATTTTTAAATCCGCAATCTAATTCAAGACGATTTAATTTTAATGTGTGCAAACTCTTTACACAATGTCCTTGCATCATCGGTTCGAAGTACATATCTACTTCTTTGTACCCTTGAATGTTAAAATTTTGACAAACGAAGTTCTCTTGACGCTCTCTTTTTTCGTATTCTCTTTTAATAAAGTGCTGTAGTGGAAACCTTGATGCTTTCAACACGGTCTGAATGTGACCCATGAAATTCTCATATTTAAAAACCGAAAAATTATCTACAGGATCATGAATAAGAACATCATCGCAACAAATGAACAAGATTGTGCACGTTATGGTTCACATATTCAGTTCCGTAAATTGTTAAAAATTTTTTGAGAAAGTAGATTAGAAGTTCTTTGGCATAGTGGTTTTCTTCTACACAAACAGTAGGGGTAGCTAGTATTCTCAAAGCACAATGGAAACTTACAAAATGGGTATATTGAGATGGCTTTATGCGATTTTCTAAAACAATAGGACCTGTGTATAAAAAAAACTGTCGCAATTTGGAAGTTTTCCATTTATCAATGTTTAAAACAGATCTTGTAAGACGACAAAATTCTTTGCCATTCATATGCTTGCGAACACCTTGAAGCTTTTGATCCACAAGGCTTAAATCAGTTTTTGTCACACGTACAGCAACGTTTCCATGAACCCAAAATGTTAATAACTTTTTTGTAACATCTAAGCATGTTAAATGCATGTAGAGTCCAGTGGGAATTGCTTAATTAAATCAATATCTACCGACAACAATGGCGTCACATAAATATGATTACATCATACATCATAATGATTACCACGAAATTCATTATTAGTCCTTGGAGCACTATTTGTATTCAAAAAACACATTCTATTTTTTATCAAGTCGCCCTCTACGATACATTTTGTGCACCCTTGGTAGGAATTGTGTCCTTTGACACCCACACATATAAATTTGGAAAATTTTATTGAAACAGTTTTATTGTTATATCGCATTCCACTGGTATTTATTGCATTATATTCCTGTATCACATCAACTAATAACTCTGACGCATCACTTGGTTTATGAGTACCGCAATATACACCTATCACAAAAGGAGACTTACACGTTAAATTTGTTAAGCAACCTAAAATGGGTCAAAACTGACAATTCGAACTTTTAGTATTGATTTTAGTAGTTTTAAGTAAAGTTCGACAGTCTGAAGGAAGACTTACGAATTCACTTTGGTCATGAGGTTTTTTTTAATATTGCCAACAATTTATTAAACTTTTGTTGAGAAATATGCCCTGAAACTGCCCAACTGGCTAACTCTTTTTTTAATTAAATATTTGGTATAGATTTTGGTTTGGGCAAGGGAATATAGTTGGAGGTTGGTACTGAATTTGGTTGAGGCTGCCAAACATTTTGGACGGTATATGCCCTCTTATAGAAGCCGACTCTTTTATTTTGCGTATTTCACCTTTCTTTTCTAGTGCTATTCTTTCCCTAACGATTTGCCGAATGTACACTTTATTCATTGTTGAAAAAAGTTTTCGATGTTTACGCTACAACAAATGTATAACTTGAATTACAGATATACATAAAAACTAAAAACTTAAAGTTTGCAGTTGCGCATTAAAATGTTGGGAACATCTCCATCTCTTAAAGCCGGGTCTCCACCAAAGAAAAATTGTCAACTTTTGTGTTGTCAACACGTGTTGGTGATAAAAGTTTCTGAAATTACCTTGAGTTGCCAACAAAAGTTATAAACAAATGTCGAGATTTGTGTTTCCGTATTAGTCGGTAAACATCAAAGGAATACGCGTGTTGCAGATATTTAACTGCTCTGTGTGTACGCTTGCTCAGTTGGTAACATTAGTTGCAAACAGAAACATGTCTGTCATCACGTGGACGAACAAATTAACCGACACGTTAATTGATTTATATCGCGCCCAAAGTGTACTATGGGACTCAACCGATGAAGGTTATAAAAATAAAAATAAGAAAAAGGATGCATGGAAAACTATCACTGATGTTATGGGGCTACACGAACTCGAAATACAAAGGAAAATTAAAAATTTGACTGCACAATTTTTTATAGAGAAAAAGAAAATTAAAGAGGACAATAAATCTGGAGCTGTGGCATCCGACACTCCAAAGTGGTTTGCCTACAAACGACTTCTTTTTTTAACAGACAGAAATGAACCTCGGTTACGTGTGGAAAAGGGATTAAATGAAACACATGTAGGTATGCAACAATATTATTATTATTATTCAGTACACTTATTTTTTAATTTACTTTTATGGTATATAATTTGCTAATAGTTATTTTGCCAAGTAACTTTCCCTTCTGGCGACATAAAGTATTCTGCAAATTCTTGTCTTACGTCTTTTGCTGCATTACTTGATTTCCGAGCTCTCTTATCTACATTGTGAAATGGTGTATCGTGTTGCATGTCGTTTCTCCAAGTTCCAGAAATAATATTACCAGTGTCTTTGTCTTCAGAATCAAATGTTCCAGGTGGAGTGTATGTCGCCTTTGAGTTTTTATTTTTTCTCAAATAATTGTGTAAACAAATACAAGCAGCTACAATTGCCTGCGCTTTCGATGGGTCAAGTAACATTATTTTCCTGAAGACTCTATATCGTGCTGATAATATTCCAAGCACGTTTTCTGATACTCGTGCTCTTGACAATCTATAATTAAATATTCTCTCTAGTGATCTTTTTTCTTGAGGACCCGGATAAGGTTTCATCAAATTTGGTGACAATAGAAAAGCATCGTCACCTAGGAAAACATAAGGTACAGCTATGGCTCTCCCAGGAAGCTTTTCATTGTTAGGTAAATTAAGTTCACATTCAGACAACATCTTTTTGAAGCGAGTATTTTCGAAAACACCGCCGTCCGATATGCGTCCTTGGAAGCCAACATTCATGTATAACACTTTGTAATTTGCATTAGCAACAATAAAAAGAACAATGCTAAAAAACGATTTATAATTGAAAAAATGGCTTCCACTGTGTTCTGGTGATTGAATCGTAATATGTTTTCCATCCATTACTGCTACACATTGTGGAAAGTTCCAAAGATTGTTGAACTGTGTTGCCACTACGTTCCACTGTTCTACACTTTAGGCATCTGTAAAAAATAAATATTTAATAATATTAATTAATAATTAATTTTAGGATTCTGAGGCAGAAATCTCTCCAAATCAATTACCAAATGAAGATGATACAACAGTCCAATCACCACCCGATCCACAACCAGGCTGTTCAAGAATGTCAGATATTCCAAAAAATACAAAAGGTTCAAAAAGAAAAATTTCAAGTTATGACAAAAGGCAGGAAGAGGCGTATAACGTGTTAAAATAGCTTCAAGCTAAGAAGTCTCGCAATAGGTTCACTATCTTTGGAGAACATGTTGCAACAAAGATAGAAGCTTTGAAATCAAGCTATGCTCAAAATGTGGTAGAGCATTTAATATCGAATATTTTATTTGACGCCAGCATCGGAAAATATGATTATCCTGCTGCTAGACAAATGACTCCATTTTCAACACATTTATCAAATTCAAGTTACTCAGTACCTACAAATCATCCATCGCCACAATACCCATCATCACCTTCACCACAATTAGAATACACATCACTCGAATCACAAGAAATACATAACGCACCACTCACAGAACTACAAACAATACATGAACCGTGTTCTCTGAACAGTATTCTGTCTGAGGCTCTAAATAATGCAAATATTATGTTGAAATAATTTTTATCACTTTGTATTTCATTAAACTATGTGACGATTTGTTTGAAAATAATTTTTTAAATGAATAAAACGTTTTTAAATGCTTTTCTGGTTATTTTTATAATCGATTCGAACCGAGGACCTCCGAAACGAAAATCTTTATTTACCAGGGTGCCTAGTCTAAAGAGACCGTCAAAAATATTTCTAATAATAATAAATTATACTTACCTTAATTTGATCTTCTAGAACTTCACATATTGCTGCACAAACTTCAGGTACGAATTTTGAAATCGCTTGCTTTGAAATTTTAAACAAATACATTAATGAAGTGTACGAATCCCCGGTGGCCAAAAATCTTAAAGTAATTAGTAAACGTTTCGTAGGTGTGATTGCTTTTCTGTAATTAGTGTCTATTTTTTTAATTCTTGGTCCAACAAGATTGAGCAGCCGTTCTAAATCACAGTCAGTTATACGAAGAAAGTTTCTAATTTGTCCATCTTCAATACGTCCTGCTAACAAGTCATCTCTTCTCAAAGTATTTATTAGCTCAATCCCTCCATGTGTATTTCTTTCTTTGAGGCTTGGTCGTACCCAATATTTATGCTTCCCTTTCTTTTTGCTTAAAATAATAAACGCTGCGGCTGCTAGCATAATATCATCGTCGTTCGACAACATTTTGTCAACTAGTGGAGACAGCTAGTTGTCAACTGAAATGTTCCTCAAATTGTTGACAACTTATTTTAATTTGGTGTGTACAAAAGGGAAACAAAAGTTGGTGACTTTCTGAAGAATTGTAAACAGTTGCCAACACAGAAATTGCCAACAATTTCAGTGGAGACGCACCTTAACATGTCATTTTTAGTAAGAATAACAAGCAAAATAATGAGAACTTTTTCAAGTTTAGTATGTTTAATAGTAAATATATTTTGTGGGAAAACTGTACCATTAAAAATATTTCATTTAAATAGTAATTACTGTATTTCTTAGAACTAAAATAGTATATTATGAAACAAGTTTCATAAGACGCGTTTTTATCGCATGAGTCCATATTAATCAGGAATAATTCAATACAAAGGATATATACACATTTCAAATAAGAATTGGTTATGTTACATTTACGTTTACATACATCAATAAAGAACTTCATTAGTTTACATACCAATATCAAGAAAAAAAATGTTAGGTTACTAAACTTTAAAGTCAAATATTAAAACATCCGTTTGAGTGTCATAATGTACATATTAAACACGCAAAATAGAAAAAAATTAGTTTGACTGATCAATATTACACTGGATATTACCACTTTGCTAAGAATTGGTTAAATTTTTATATTTGCAATACGAGCAAGCTAGTTAATGTAAAAGTAATTGTAAACTGTAATAATTTATTATTCAATTCCAATTTCAGTGTGTGAAACTGATTATGGAAAAAATTAATTTATTATTTATGTTGTACAAAATATGAATTTTCTGGCCTCCAAAAACTCGTCATCTTGGGTAAGCAAAAACGTAAGTAAATACAAATTCAGTTTTGAGTTTTTAACCCCATAATTTTACATTAAGGCTTGTTGGTAGCTTCGTAGCTCCATATGTACTCAATGTGATTTTAATTTTAACTTAACTTTGGTATTGTGTTTTTGTGGAAAATATCTAATTACTTACGTTAAGCTTTTCGCAAAAAAATCAGTTACTTTGTAATTAATCGTTTTTATAAAAATTTAATTCGTAAAGGTAGTGCGCGTTTTGATAATACATTTTCAATGCAGATTTGGTAAACGATTCAAAGTTGTTTATAGCAATACACTAATTTTAAGTAAAATATCTGAAAAAAATAATTAATAGAATAATAATTAGAAAGGAATTAGAATTAAGATACACGCCTCTCAAACTGACCATCCCTTCTGTGTCTTATCTGATCTACTGTAACCAATAGTATTTGAAAATCCGTCAGGTAATAATATGTCTGTAACCATTCATTTACAAATGGCAGACCTACTTACGTAATTGGATATGGAGCGACTATTATTAGTAATACCATCAATAGAGTAATAGTTTAAAAGTAAATAATATGTATGTTCACTTTCATATAGGTACAGTGGAGACCCACTAATCCGGATCATTGAAATAATTAAATATTACATCAATTAGTATTAACAATTTTATATGCATTTTTTATTATACATAAAAGAAAGTTAAAAACGTAACAGTATATTACCTACATACGTAAAGGTTTTATAGGTACAAATTCTAATAATAGTTATTTGTTATACAAGACGATAAAATACAATTTTATCGATGAGTCAAAAATGTTAATGTATGAGCGACGAACGAGCGAATGAATTAATTTTCACGAGTCGATAGTTATATTTTATCGTCGTGTATAATGTTCTATTTTTTCTACAGCAAATTTTGAACGAAAAAAAAAGAAATCTTAATTCAGTTAGTCACGTTTTAAAATCTCAGTAGAATGGATTGCTAGGGTTGAGTATTGACACTGAAGAAAACAAAATTTTGTTTATCAAAATTTGTGGTTTATTCTATGTGGTTTTGTGTTTTCTGAATACAGTGCAAATAAAAATGAATGAAAACAATTGGGAAACCGATTTCGAACATGAAAAACTTCCCTCTGATGTTGAAGAATAGGTGAGTAAGGCAGTAGGTAAATTACTGCCCCAAAAATCGAGGTTGGTATACCAAATATTAGTAATTGTTAAAGAATGTCTACCTAAGTATTGATAACTTACTATCTACAGTTGTTGAGCCGTTTCTAACCTTCATACCTCTTGGAATGCGTGGATCTATCAATTCCGGTAAAATACAGTTGTAATACAACAAGCGCAATTTTGGAACCATTGTGTTCATCTATAAATCTTCATCTCGTTTTATTACTTCCACATGAAAATCTTTATTACTAAAGAGAACAAAATAATATTCTTCACGACCTGTTATGTTTTGACCTTGAATTTGATAATAGTAGCGATGGTGTCTCTTGAGGCTGCAATAATAGAAAGGTAGATATTAGTTTTCCCTGCGTGCGTGCACCGAAATATAATTTGCTCACCTGATATTTCCGTCTACCACACAATAGCAAGATGTTGGTTTGTAATCTTCTGCTAAAAAATTTTTAACTGAAAAAAGACATTTAAGTTCGATAACACCATTATCCCCCACTAGACCATCAGGAGATGCTGCTAAAAATGGATTATTCTTGTCAACGAATAATCCACATTTTTTAACAGATAATCCTAGTTGTTCTTCAAACTTCTTGATTGCCCTTGGTTCATTTGTTCGACCATATAAAATTGCAGGTGTTCTTAATTCTCTTGTGGATTATAACATATTTCTTAACATATTATGGCAATCTGTTGTGTCACGCTTTGCCATAACTGTCCAGAAAGTTAAGTAATCCAGCCTTAGCTCTCGCCAGTACATATTATCGTGCTGGCCTGCTGTTTTTGAAACAATGGTCTGAAGTTTGCTTTTCGAGCGCAAAGTGTCTGAACAACTTGACCACCACCAGCCAATGCATGGGCATGCCATCCAGGACCGTGCATATGGGACATAGTGGCGGCATATATTCTAGCGGTATATGATGACCTTCGGGTGAAGTCCACTCTCTTTCCACCAACACATTTTGCTACAAGAGACATATATCTAAAATATTATACAATCAATTAAACCATAAAAAGGCAAAATTATTAATAAATTACTGCTAAATTGGGAAGGTTTAATTAACAGCTTTATGTCTTTTGTAAATGATTTTTTTAAAATAAACTTTGTTTTTTGTTATAATTAAAACCGGCGCGCTTTTTGAATCACCCTTTATCCTTCCTTCATATTTTGATTATATATATATATATATATATATATATATATATATATATATACATACACACATACACACATGCACACATGCACACATGCACACATGCACACATGCATACATGCAGACACGCATACACGCATACACGCGTACACGCGTAATTTTTTCGAACACTGTTGAATTTAGATATGAGTATGTTACATAAAATATGTTCAGATTTTCTCAGAGAACTTAAAAACGTCATAATATACTTGGGGTTCCATAAAAAAAATGAAAAATAAATTTATCTTCTACATGGGTCACCCTGTATATATGTGTGTTACGTCAAAAAATGGATAACTAAAAACAATATTTGACGTGTTCCAGCATTTTCATGAAAAATATTTCCTTCAGTTTTTATCAAATTTATGCGGGACTTTTGACCCTCTCTTATGTGTATTTCTGTTAAGTTTAGGTATAGGACATGGTACATAAAACTTACTTAAAATTTAAAGCAGAATCCAAAAATGAAATAAAAAATAGGTGTTTCCATTTGAAAAAATGAAGTTGGTAGTAATAAATTGTTTTTGGGCCACCCTGTATACATGAACTTAGCATCAAAAAAATCACTACAAAAAATTAAAATCGACGTGTCCAAGCGTTTTTCCAAAAAACAAACACCTAATTTTTAATTGAACTTATGCGGTACTTTTGGCCCTCTGTATATATATATATATATGCGTGTGCAGCATCTTGATACTTTTGTATCATTTCTCCAGATGTTGGAGTTTTCGGATTGATTACAGAATCCATGTTTTGCATCAAAATTAAATGAAGCTCTTTCATGGCTTCAAAATATGGGTCCTTGCTTCTAGGGATATATGTTACGAAGCAGGGCAACATCATGTATCTGAGAACGTCAGGGAACACGCGATAGTTTACAGAGTCTTGATATGTGTCAGGCTTGAGGTGAACTGTACTGACTGCTATCTCAGGAAAGCAAGCAGCAATTCTACCCAGTGTTATTGTTCCCAAGGGGTCACGTCTATCAACCTTTGATTTTATATTATACTTTGATATAAAACCGTGAACCTTTTGGGAGCCTTCGGTAGACATCGTTGAAACCATCTTGCTTAGGTTTGTTCCTCTTTGAACATAAATGCCAATGATGGAAGGCAAAGTGGATTTCCATCCTGCAACTTTCTTTATTTTCTCCCTCATAGTTGCGGGATTGAATCCAATGAAACAGAAGTTTTTGATGATTTCATCGGCATTCTGTTCAAATTGGGAGACAATGGTTTGCCAGGTGCTGCGATAGTCAACATCTATCATTCTTTGGTCCTGCAATGAGATCTGAGATTAGTATGAGACTTTACAATAGAGTGTGAGACTTCACCTAAAGAGTTGGTCTGGTTTTGATAGAGTAAAAAGATTTTGAAGGTTCAATACAAAATAAACAGGTAACACAAATTTTAGGTGATAATGCACGCTTAAATCTATGTACTTTACCAGAAACTAACACTTAATTGGCTTGTGTTGCCAACTTAAAAATGTTTCTACAGTAAAGGTACTGAAATTAACGTAAGGTAACACTAATTAAATAAAAATAATTAAGAAGAGGATAGGTATAATAATCTTCTGATTTCAAAAAGTTTTAAATTTTTTCTTTGGTCTAATAATTTGGCCAGGTACTGTAATTTTCTAATTTTCAATCTAAGGCAACTTCGTTTTCTGTCTCTCTAAGATTTTCCAGAATAGCAACCGGTTTTCTGGAACCAGGCCTTGAAGTTTACTTATAATACTGTTTTTTCTTTTTTTAGATATTCCCTTTTAGGTTGAAGCAAGGGGCCTTTTTTAAACTTAGCTAAAAGGAAATTTAAAGTTTGATAATCTCCAGAAAAAGTTGTTTTATATTTTAAACATCTTTCTTCTCTCTGAAATTGAACACAATCCATATCTTGCTGATAAGGCCTAGGAATAATTTTGTTTAGAACATATTGGGACGTTAAATCTGAAAAAGTATAAAAGTTATCGACTTGCATTTCCTTGACAATGACTTTTTTTTGAATTAGCTGACGCGACACAGTCGATAAAGTTCTTGAAACCATACACTCTTTTCTTCCTTTTTAAGGCTAGTTCGACTTGGTGGTGGAATGCGTTACTAGACATAAAAGTGTGTCCATATTGAAAATATTTCAAATTTAATTCTCTTAACATAATTTCGGCCGAATTAATTGCGTAAGCTAGAAAAGAAAATAGTCCCCAGTATTTATTTTGCGCCGCACAGTTATCTAACCAAACATATAAACGATCTTTTTTAGCATTGTCCTGTTTGTATTCTTGTCTTGCCTTTCGATATCCGTCTTAATGCTTCTGAAATGATGTACATACTTCACAATCTTGGCAAATATTTTCATTATTATGCCCTGTGGAGACACAATGCAATGTAAATGATTCGCAGACGAAACATTCGTGATGCCCTAAATTTGAAAATGATACATTCATTCGTGCTACAACTTTTCTATAGATTTCATAAGAAATGTTAACATTATTCTTAAATAAAAAATCTTGATGCATTGCCCTTATTGTGATATCACTTGTAAGTACTTTCGCAATGGAGCATGTTCCCGTCTGTAGTGTGAAATTGTAGCCTGAAAACTTTCTATATGTTGTTCAATCAATGTTTCGTCAAACTTATTTTCTTTCTGTTTGCTACCCCGGTTATCTGTTTTCGGAGCAATAGAGGCGCTTTTATTTATTAAAGTTACATTTCTGAGGACACGATCGGTTTTCAGTTCACACCCTAATGTTGCCAAAAAAAAAAAAACTTTTTACAAACTGGTTGATCATATCCCTTCTCATCAGGTGAATTATAATGAACAGACCTATTTCTTCTAGATTCAATATCACCAATTATAATTATTGATCTTCGTGTAACACCAGTGGTGCTGGTTTTATGTAATATAAAGGCCCGCCTTTCTTTTTCATTCATATCGTAATATTCCTGGTTAATTAGCTGTTGTCGTTGCATACTAATTTTTCTAATGCACTTCTTTTTACAGTTTTCACCACAGTTTTCTTTAATGGAGGAATATTTTTCTTTTTTCACATTCAGTCGCATTGTTTTCCTTGTTGCAGGAGAAGTGTCATATTTTTTTCTTTTCTTAAAGTTCCTTTCTTCGGGTAAATGGCACCATTCAAATTTTGCGAAATTTCGTCAATAAATCTAAAATTTGCTTTAGTTCTTTTTTAGCGTTCTTTTCACTTATCATGGTCAAAGCTATTGTCTTGTTTAGAATATGCACTTTCAATTTCATTTTCAGAGCTATCAGAATCCTCCCCAGAATCTGCTAAAACGAAGTCCCGATCTTTAACAAAATCATCACTATCTTCTGATAAATTACCAAAGGAATTATTATTTTGTTCTTTTATTATGTCTGTCGGGCATTTTAGGGAAGAATCATAATCCTCTTCTTGTGAAAAATCGCGAACCGAATTGTTTTGTTCTCGGTTTGTCGAGCATTTTAACGCAAGTTGCAAGATTTTCTGAGCTCTATTGTTCATGCTTAAACAATGAAAAAACGTATATTTATACATGCAGAACATAAGCTTTATTTCTCAGTAACTCCAATGGAAAGAAAATGAATGAGTCAATTTTTTAGTCAATATAAAATTACAGATTATAAACAAAAATGTTTTTAGTATGGAATTTAAAACACACAATAGACTCACCTTATTTAATTTATCAATACTAATATTGTAGATCACAAACTACCAGTAATTAAAACCGTTAATGTACCTAAATATTAGATAAATATCAACACTAATAACACTGTCTCAACAGTCGCGTCATAAAAATTTTAGGTTGTCCTTAAAGGAATAGTAGTCGTATCTGATAGTTTAATTTGTAATATACGACTTTTCTTCTTAGCATAAGCTACATACGACAAAATTCACTGGGAACAATAGCAACTTTTACATTTATGACAAATTTTATAAGCGTATAATTTCATTCAGTATTCATATAGGACTTTTATTTCTAGTGTCATAGGTGTAAAATGATGCAACAATACCTAAAATAGTCTAAACTCATTTTCTACAAAATTGTCAGATACGACCTTTTTGCTTAGCAGGGCAGACTCATACACACAAATAGGTTGGATTAAGACCTTCTTACTTAAATTTGCATTTTCGAAAGAAAAAACATATTAATCTGTCCATTTAAAATACCAAAGAAAAAAAATTGGCAACAACTGTATTAGTAGGTTAAATTGTTTAATTTTCGAAAATACCTGTCTTTAAAAGCTACAAAGGAGTTGATAAAAAACATACCACCAGTTTTTGAATAAGCAGAATTTGATGATGGTGTATTATTCAGATTAATTAACCTGAAACGATTATCTCTATAACTACTGGGCGTACTATTGAAACTTTTCCGTCTGCAAATTTGATTTCGAACACTGATCATTTCTCTTGATAAAACTGGAGGCCTTTGAAGTCTGTACGAAAGAGATTCATCCTCACTGTCACTATTAATATATCGTGCAGGTGGTATAAGTTTGATTTTTAGGTGGACCCTCATCCACATATGTCTGCGAGTCAGATGTAATTTCTGCTCTCTTTAATTTATCTTTTATTTTATCATAATTATCTATAAATCAAACATAATTCCGTAATAATATACATTCACAGCTGCTTGTATAAAAATAATTGAAATGACCTATAACATCCCTTGGAGAGTTGAGACAAGATCATTTTCAATTGAAGTACACCTATAAAATTAAAACTGCTGAATGATTGATCATGAATTAGTTATACACAATAATGTACTATTACTAATGGATAGTGACAATTAACATAACTCCTCATATAATTATTTACCTCTAGCTTGCTTCTCAAATGTGAACGTGTTGAAAAGTAATAACATGGCCTCATCAAATAAGGAAAAATATTTCTTACCACATTTATAATACACCTTCTTAATTCGATTATAGTTTCCATGTCTCCGAATTAACTTCAGATGTATGAACCACCTTATCGAAAGCAGATTGGTCCTTAACGGGGGGCCAAAACACCTTTTTACGAAGTGTTAACCACTGCGAATTCACAATGGATAAGCCATCATCATCTGTAAATTCTATAAGAGAATACATCTACAATTGAATAATTAGGTACGATTAAAATATACAATATCTAAGTATACATACCTTTATTAAATAATAACAGATACGCAGCAAAATGGAGCCACTTTTAGAACAAACCGTAACAACAAATCAACCATAGTTTTGGCGCAAAAAGCGAAAAAACCGAAATTTGATAAATGACAACTGTGAAGTGAACTATAATGTGCAATTGCCAACTTAGTGAGAAGTAAGTTGTTCTACCAACTTTGCAAAACTAAATTTATTAAAAGGTAAAAATTCGTTTTTGCTGACAGTATTATTAATGTGTTTGAACAGTGTTAAATGTTAAGAAAGAAAATTATCAATATAAATAAAATCTGTTACTATCACTAATATCAGACGTCATAATGACATCTCATAAGTGACGTTAAAAAATGGTAAGCTTTAAGACGTCATTATATCGTCACTAATAGGTCGAGTGACGTTAATGACCAGTGAGACCTGTAAAAGACGTCAACAAAGCGTGACTCTGTTTGCTGAGACGTAATTGACTACTGTAATCTATTACTTTTTTACCTGCAATCGTCCCAGCTCTGCATATATTGAACGAATCTGAGCTGTTAACATGTACTTTCCCACAACACTAGTTCTGTTCCAAATTGCATTTAACTTCCCTTCACACTTTATCCAGGCTTAGGACTGGCAGATAGAAACTGGCGTGTTTAAAAGTTTTTTTTTTTTTGGTTTTTTAGCTTTGTATATCTCTGATGTATTATAATATAAATAAAGTCGGCTTGTACAGAGCCCTTGTCATTTTTTGATTTTCCTTTTTTCTAATTTATTTATTTGGAAATTATAAGCAATTCCCCTTAAATACTCCAAAGTTGGCCGATTGCCGTATTACTCACATATAGTTTTTTTTTCGCTTCGCAGTATCTTTATAAATTTTTCTTACGTGGCTGTTCGTTTCCATCTATATACTGTTCCACTTTCAAATAATTTAAACTTTTCTCTTTCTTTAACGCATTTATAAATTTCCAAACATTTGGATGTGCTGCATTTAATATCGAGGAAAAACTTTTGTGCCATCCTTCGATGTAATTATTTGTGCGTGGTATATCTTCCTCTATTGATTCAAAGCAATTCCAAAGAGATCTTGAAAACTGCGGTTGTCTCCTATGGTGTCTTCTATCCAAACGGCCTATCCACATATCTTCAAAGTAGTTCAAAAAAGATAATAACACATTTTTATTTTCTATAAAAAAACTCGCTGTCTAATAACTCTTCGAACGTTGCAACAACATTTTCTGTAGGCACAAACGCAAGGGCTGCCAGTTGTCTTAATTGTAGAACAAAATTCGCATGTTCTGTATAAACTTGTTGCAAAATCTACCATTATTTTTAATTCTCGAAAGAGTCGAGTGTAGGTTTCCTCGGTCTTATTGGGAAGTAAAGCATAAACTGTCGGTACAACATTGCCGTACTGTACGCGTCATGGATTGTATACAATTGACGAAATAATAGAGGGACGGACGTAAATGCTCCATTAGCATACCAATGATTACAGTTCTCCATAAAAGTTAAATTTCTTTGGGTGGAAAATATCAAAATTCTTTCTTCGTTTGCACCACTATCGAATAAAAGAAAAAGCTCCCCATTAATACAAATAGACCCTTAAGTATAGCTTCAGGAAACACTACAATTAACGACATTTTCCGATGCGACATTTTTTCGCGCGATCAATTGCCCGCGATCTTTTTCGTCGGCGCCTTTTTTTCGCCGGCGACCTTTTGATATGCGACCAAATGAGCGCGACATTTTTTCGTGCGACCAATTGTGCGCGACCTTTTTTCGCGACACCATATCATGCATCGCTGAATGAATAATTCCCAAACGTAGGACACCATTGCTAACTTATCTGTTTCCAAACGCGCATTCGAGGTTCTCTTGTCAAATCTGACGTATCTTCGTATTTTTTCAAAGCGAAATATGGACATTGTGGCTCGGTATTGGCAAATTCACTACAAAATAGTTCTCTCGCAGGAACATCCCAGCTTCTGTCAACTCCCGCATGAATATAAGTATAAACGAGAGAATGCAAGAAATTCGTCAACATTTACATCTTTAAACGGTTTTACTTTTGCTCCGTAAACACGTCTCCCCTCTCCATTAGTACAGTTCACATTTTCTTGTACAATAACTGGAGTTACAAATAACTGAAACGCTTAGTTTGGTGTCAGCAGCCATATGTTTTCTTGCGAGTCCTGGCGCACGCCGAATGATGTGTGGTTGAATTTTATTTTTTGTTGGAGGTTCCAAACTCCAATTCAGACCATTTGGAGCAATGAGAGACCTGGTTTATGCATCCTAGGGTTAAGACGGTTAAATTGTTATAATTCAAGTAACTACAATTTCAGTTTAAAATCCGAGCTATGGAAACGACTTTATTAAGTTATAAAACGCCAAAATTTATTTTGTTGTGGTGATTAACAGTGTTAGAAATATTTACTATTACAATGCTAGAGTAACCGAAATCCATTACATTTACGTTTTTGCGATGGAAACTCTGCGGCAGTTGTGCGAGAGTATGCGTTGCGATTTCCATACCGGCTAATACTAGATGCACTAGTTTTCTAAAACGTTCCCAACCACCAACTCTGATTTCGAACTTTTCCCGAAGCCATCGACTGAACGTTGAACGTCGAATATCTGCGCATGTTAATGTATCATCCACTTTATAACCAGTCGGTTTTCAAGCCTTTTTGCCCACTGGTTTTCCCAAACGAAAGGATTTGGCCACTAAATAATTGAGAATCGACAAGTAGTTAGTAAAATTTTATTCACGAAGGAGTAAACATTTACAAGGAATAAATTAATAAATAGAAAGAATAGCCATTTGAAATCATACAGGCAAACCATCAACATAGGTTTTCAGTGAATGCTTGGTGTGGAATTATTGAAACTGCAAACAGATATTTAAATTTTCTAAATCATCTAGGAAATAAATTAGAAAATGTCCCTGTAGCCACGAGACAAGGCATGTGGTATCAGCACGACGTTGCCTCAGCGTGTAAGATAATTCATTTGCTGCTGTTCCTCTTTTGGAATGAGTATTCATTTCAATATTGCTGGTATTTAATGTTGTTCCACTATTCGAAGTTTCCACCATTTGTGGGCTAGGGCTAGAATTGCTACTTGTTTGTGCTCTATCTACTTGTATTAATAATTCCTGTCGGTTCTTCCCATTATCATTCGATTCTTCCCATTATCATTCGATTCTTCCCATTATCATTCTATCCAAGTAAGAATTCTGGTATAACAGACGACTTTCGTAGCATGCGTTCACTTAATTCTCTACAAAATTTCAATTGGTATGATTATACTTCAACTTTAAAAAACTTACTTCTCGTAAGGACATATTGCATGTCTGCCGTGCAATCGAAAAACCTATAGTAACTCTAAAAAATCAAGTTTTCAGGAGAACCGTTTAAAGTTTTTTAAACAGATTTCACTATAACTTATGTAAATATAAACTTAAAGTATTGAAATTTTACATGAATATGTAGTTTCTTACCCTCTTTTAATATGCTCACATTATATTTGCATATTTTTACAAGAAACCCATAATTTTATCACTTTTATAGTTACTTGTTACATGGTTCATACACAGGATGCACATGAAAAACCAAGTAAGTCAACTTACAATTACTGCTAATTGTAGAAGCTATCCAAAAACCAAGTGAGTATACTTACAAGCACTTTTAACTGCATAAGTACTATTCAAAAACCACGTAAATCTACTTGAATATTACTCCGTAACTGAATAAAATATTTAAAAAATGTAAATCGACATAAATTGTGTGAAAAGTTGAGATGATTTATAAGTAAGTCGTTAAATTTATTTTAGATAGCTAAATTAAACAACACCCGCGTATATACGAACAATGAGATTAGAAGCACTCTCAACGCTTTTTTAGATTATCAAGTACCTATAACTGAAAAAAAAAAACGAAAATTTTTTATAGTTGTAAGTATATATTGTTTATTGAACGGAAAAAGATGCATTTAAAAAAAGAACGTAAATCTATAGAAAATATCATATTTTAAATAAGACAAATGAGATAAATCCTATTACAACTTAAAATACATAAATTAATTTTACTTCTAATAAACAAAATCAACATGGGCGAGTAATTTTCTCAGAAAGATTTTAAGCACATTTCAAAAAACGTAAATATATAAAGCAACATTTAAATCTTAAAGAAGAACTCAGAGGATAACAACAGAATAAATTTTATTAAAACTTTATACCTATAAATGCAAAATCATGCAGAACGATTTTTCTTGCTATATAACCATAAATTAATGTAATATGTAAGAAACAAAAAAAAAATGAACGAATGAATTTTTAAGAAAATAATTTTAAAATTGAGCAACACTTTTCCCCAAGTCTTCCTGCTCATCCGAATTTGGCAAGTTTGACCAGAATATTTGTTTGCGGGGAGGCATATGAGGTACCAATTCTTTTAAAATAACTTGCTTTTTGATGGTGTTTAGTCCTCGATCGCGTTCAACACTTTTAGGCAACTCGATTTTGAATTTAGGCTTTAAAATTGACACTTCTATAAATTCGTCCTGTTCGAGTTCATGCTTGTAAAACAATTTGTTTGAACCTTTTATGAATTTCACTGATTTTATATCCGTTAATTTAGGCAATGAAGAAGCTTTCTTTCTCTGTGCACACCTATTTTCGAAAAGTTTGAAGTCTTCGGCACGCAAGGTAACGACATTGTTAAATTTATTGGAAGATTTTATTAATTTTTCCAAATCTTCAAAGTCTAACACGTTTGGCGTTTTTCTCCATTTTTTTCCTATTTGGCCGTGGACATAGTCTGCTTTCATGAAGCTGTGACCAGGTTCAAAGTACTTCAAAGTTATGCTTTCTGGTCCCCAATTCTCATTTACAAAGATTATACAAGAGCTAAATAACGCCCAATTCTTATTTTGGGCAGTGCAATTATCTGTCCAAAAAATAACTTAGTTTTTTCACTGAGCCGCATTAAAGCGTTGTAATATGAAGACACAACGTCAGGGCCATTTCGACCCATAATGGCTTCGTGCCATAATATACACATATTTTCACCTCCAGGCTGCAAATTTGCAAAGGTTTCGTGGAAGACTACCAGTCGACTCACAAAAAATGAATTTTTAATAGTCATCTTTGGTAAAATTAAAACCTTTTGCATGTCTACTGAATAAAGCTCATAATCTTCTTCCCACTTTTTCGAGGTGTCTTCTTGGTAGATCCGCCTGGCCACTGTATATCTTTGTTTATGCGTTTTGTAATTGTTGCAAATTGAACATTGGTCATTATCTGAGACATTTTCTTTGTTAGGCTCGTCTACTGGTGATATGCTATCAGGATGACTATGCTGTTTATAAACTGAGCAAACGCTACAGTCATCTTGGGCAGGGGTCGCGAAACTAATGTTCTCTTTGTCAAAAACCCTTGGATATGTCTCATAACTCAGTTTATTATGTTTTGAGTTAAAGTTATTATGCATATCCTTAATGGCTAGGTCTGAGGACAAATACCTCCTGTGTGGGGCATGGTTCATATTATAATGCGATACTTGCGGATGGTAAGAGTCAATATGCAGTTTAATTTTTTTATAATTTTTTTCAGAAATTTCTTTCATTTGTGCCCCTCGTTTACTTCCTCTTCGGTTTTTCAAGGAAGGCATAACATTGTTTGCTGTTCTTCTGAAGAAATCAGTTATAATGCTATCCGATTGTCGGCAAATCGTATGAATAAACATAGTTTTACAAACAAATGGCAACACATGTTCTGGTTTAGTGGCGTTTGATTGATTAGAGGTGTTACTTGGATCAATAGGAACATTGTTTGACTCTATAGATGTTTCGCTTGCTATAGGCATATGCAGAATTTCATCTGACAATTTTGTTATGTTTTTATTGTACGAGTTAGTAATCAGTGGCAGTTGATACTTAACGGAAAATTGTTTGTTTGTCGCCGCATCAACTTTTCTATATTTGACGTCCATTTTAATAATATGCTTATCTAAAAACATTTGTCGTTGTTCATAATCTAGTTTTTGAAAGTAGTCAAATTTGTCTTTGGTCTGCAGTGAATCGTTCAAAACATTTTTTCTGCATGTTATTTTACATGCGGGCAGCAACACTTTTTCAGTTGTAGTTTTTACCTTTTTAACTCTTTTCCTTGCAGCTTTTCCTAGTTCTACACTATTAGTATCGATTTTGCTATTAGATGTTTCCACTACACTTTCTTCTTGACCCAATTGGACTGAACTGCATTGAAGCGACGAGTCATCCAAATTATTATCCAGGACAAAGGAAGTTTCGCCAATATCTTCAACACTGTTAATAAAATTATGACTCGATCGAGGTGATGAATTATTTATAGGGATCTCTTGCAATAAGGAACAATTGTTAAGTAGTTCAAGGGATATTGTACCATCAGTACATTTGGGTACATTTTGAATTTCGACGTCTAAACTCGGTAATGGTTGATTCTGCATAGTTTCAAGTTGAAAATAATCTTTGTCAAACCCATCAAGTAAATTTGTTTAATATAAATTTGTACTAGTAAGAGCTAGATTTGCTCTTTCAATGCCTATATTTCGCTCATCAACAGATAGTCCCGCAGTCTGCCACATTTCTAAACTAGGAAAAACTTGAGTTATATCAGTATAGTTAATTAATTTTTGTCCTATAGCTGTTGCCTTTGATTCAGAAACTTGACACCTGTTGCCATTAAAGGGGCGAAGGGGATCTATTTCATTAAAATATTGAAGGGTTGACCTTTTTTGTCTTTCAAAGTCTTGAGGGTTATAGTCGGGGTCTGCATCAGAGTCATCAAAAGGAGAATCTTCATTCTCTGCAACACGTGCCTCGTTGTTAGCATTGTTTCGTTGACTAGAATAAATTAAAGAAATAATAAATGAATAATTGAATTTTATACAATGCACAAATTACTACAGTGACACGCCGTTGTTTTTTAATTCTATGGGTTTGCAAGCAGAGAAAACTATGGGTTGCTTGAAGATGACGTGTATTAATTCGTGTTTAATAGTATATGATAGATACATACCTCTCCAACACCAGATTAAGTATTTTTTTCGCACGAGTATTCATTTCTTTTTACACTTTTAACTCAACGACGACACTTTCACTTATCAACAAGGCGGTTAAATGTGCCAACCTGGCTCAAAACATGCCAGGTTACTACATACTATCGCACCTTAAAATGATTTAAAGGCGCTGCGAATATCAGCAAATAGAGTTACTGATCACTGTTTTGTAATAGGCGAGTTTGAAATAAAGCAACTCGAGTTACTTGCTTTTTGATTGCTATTTTGGAATCTAACAAACAGTATGTCAAGTTAGCCTATTATTATATGGCAGATTTGCTAACAAAAATTTAGTAACACCACATACTTGCCTTTATGTTTGTAGAATTAATAAAATAATGATGAAAAAGCAAAAATTTGCTAGCAAACCGATTTACTGAATTGAAATTTGCAATAAGTCTACTTGCTATAATGTCCGTATTAATATTTTGAAAACAAGAACTCCAATTTAACTTTCGAAAACAGCTACGTGTTGATATCATCGTTACGAGTCAGGATATTGAAAAAACTCGATTTTGAAGTAAGTTGAGTTACTAGGTTTTTCGATTGTACGGCAGATGTGCTCTGCCGGTTTTATTGTTATTTTCTGTTTTCTTCTTGAAAGCTCTTTCTAATGTTTTCCATTTATTCTCAATTTCTAACACACTAAAGCAATATCCTCGATTTTTCATTTCTATTTCGATAGCTTCCCACATCTTCTGTTTGGTCTTTAGTTTTACTGTTTTTCCTACCTTTGGATTGCATTCTTCGTACAGCGATATTAAGAGTTTTACAGAAGAGTTGCACCACCCGATTTGTAATACTTCACTTGATGTTTCTAGAATACATTACGAAAGAAATTATTAATCACTATCCAATAATATCCTACACAATAAGTAATTAATTTAATAAATAAAATGTGCTTGGTAAACAATTCTAACTTAATAAATTTTGCATTTTCAGTATATCCTATTTCTTTGCCAATAAAATTAAAAAGTAAACATCTTTATTTATGATCACATTAAACAATTACTGTTCTTGTTTTGTACAACAATGTTGTCGCCATTTGTAATTGGACTACCGTCTTCATTTAACACATATTCCCAATTTTCCATTTTTCGTAAAGTTAAATATTTCTTTGAAAAAATCAGCAAAACGCATATCCTGTACTTCAGGTTCCACTAGGAGGCGATAACAAACAAAGCTAATACATTACATAGGGCACCTAGATCTCTTCGAGAGGAATGGCGGCCATTTTGAGCTTTTTTTATAGTGATTTTAAATTGAAATTGTAATTCTATTTGGACTGAAGATTATATATACTAAGTAGCGACATTACGTCATAGGAATAATTTCTGAAATTGTTATTTCAAATTCATTTAAAAAATCAGTATAATAACTAGATTGTGGCTTAAACAAGGTGACCACGAGAAACATTTACATTTTAGAAATAAAAAAACATTATTCATTTTTCAAGATACTATTTATTTAACTTAAGTTACATAGTTGTGGGTATACGCCATTTACTTTACGTAGAGAAAATGATGTCAGGAAGGTGACGTCCTGCTTCCCTGAGGCAATTTTTTATTCTGTGCAGGAAGCTCCTCCACACTCGCTCCAGTGTATCCTCAGTGATCAACGCCACCTCAATACGTATCGCCGCTTTCAAGTCATCTAAAGTACGGGGTTTATGTCGATAAACTTGCTCTTTCAAATGTCCCCACAAATAAAAATCACACATGTTAAGGTCCGGAGATCGAGGAGGCCAGTGCACATCTCCAAATCTTGAAATCAGGTGACCTGGAAATACGTTCCGCAGCAGGTTCATTGAAATTCTCGCAGTATGAGCAGTTGCTCCATCTTGCTGAAACCATATGTCGTCTTGCAAGTTTAGCCTGTGCAGTTGTGGGAGAAAAAACGTGTTGATCATATCCACATACCTGTTCGAGGTAACAGTTACCACTACTCCACCCTCTTCAAAAAAGAAGGGACCAATAACATGCTTTCTCGATATCACACACCATACGGTTACACGGGGTGAATGCAGCGGTGTTTCATGGAGCTCTCTCGGATTTTCCTGTGCCCAGTACCTGCAGTTTTGTTGATTCACAGTCCCGTTTAGGTAAAAATGGGCTTGATCGCTCATGAAAATGAGAGCACGTGGTTCATCGAAAATAAGAACTTGCATTTGTGCAGCAAAATATTCATTTTCGTAAGAAACTACAACAAAATCTCCACTAAGATATTTTTCGAAATTTTCTTTTTCTTTTATTTCTATGGCACCCGTTGCATTAAATTCAATATTTGACGCTCTTCTTTTCAAACTATTTCCAGTCTTTTTATTTTTAATCTCATAATTTTTTGATTTAGTCTTCATTTTGTTTTCGTTTATTATTGCCTTATCTTCTTTTTCCTTTTTTTCCGCTAGTTTTTTAAATTTTTGTTCACTTCTTTTTTCCTCTTATCTTCTTGTACTCGTCTCTGATGCTCCATAAAGTCGTCGCTTATGGCGACTGTGGGTTGGAGTCTTGGTATTTTATTGCTATCTGGAGAAGTCTTTAACTTTCTTTTGATAGTTTTTGTGTTTCTGTCTGGCCAGTATAGAGCGTTTTTGAATGGTGTGGGATATTTCTCTTTCATACTGTTGCTTTTTACGACTTGAATTGTATCTTCTCTAGTTAACTTAAGTGGCGTCAGTTCTTGCATTATGGTATCTATATTTTTAGGAGTAGTATTATGCTCACCTTCGGCTACTGGAGTAGTACATTCTTCAAAATTCATATTTAGTTTCACTGGTGTCTGATTAAAACGGCATTCGATGGTGTTTAAGTAATTTTCTTTTTCATATTCTGTCATTCGAATCGTTTCAGTATCTTTTTTTGTATGTTCTGTTAAAATATTTTCTTTTTCTGTAATTTGAATCCTTTCAGCTTCGTTCTCTGTATCTTTCGTTAAAATGTTTTCTTTGTCTGTAATAAGATTCCTGTCTGTGTCACATGCAAATATTATCATTCCATGCGGGCATACTTCCCCTACTACGATATTATTTTCTAACCACATGCTTTTATCTAAATTTATATCTATTGATATATTTCCATTTTCAATACATACTCCATTATTTTCTAAAGTAGTATTATGTTCCATATTAGAAAAATCATTTTCAGTACCTAATGACTTCAAAAACTCAAACATTCCTTCAAACTTTTTCTCGCCTGTCCACTCATAAGGAGCAATACTCCTAAATTGCTGCAATAATTCTGGATCCAAACGATCTTCAATTCCATTGCGTAGTTGTGTATCTGATAATCTCACATTATTACTACACTGCTGGTGTCTCAGTTCTATGTTACAAATAACATCTGATTTTTCATTCACAGTTGGTTTCTCAACTTGTCTAACTAATTTTGAATAAATCAATATTCATTTCATCAAAAGGGAACAATCCACAGGCTCTGAAGGCGCTCTTGATAGTTGAAGGTAAAGCAGCTTCTTCAATACATTGTTTTACCAACGGGGCAAAATCTTCTCTTTACAATTTTTGTCCCTGATTATCCATTCGCTATTTACGAACAATATTACGCCACACATTTTTAACTGAAAAAAAAAACACCAATGTCTGGAGGTTGTAATCTGTGGGTGCTGTTAGGTAGTAATGCAGTAAAAATTATGCCATTCGATTTGCAAAAATCTGTTAAGGGCAAATTAATATGTGATGTGTGACCAGCTACAAACAACACTATTGGTAATGGAATGTTATTTGCTTTAATGTAGGGAAAGAAAACGTTGGTAATATATTCGAAGAAATTCTCTGACGTCATCCATCCCGTCTCAGACCGTCCTATACCCCATCCTTTCGGCATTTTTGAAATAATATTGGCAGCAATTCTTTTTATATGGATATAAGCAAAGTGGAGGCTGCAAACTACCATCTGCACAGATGGTCAACAAAACTGTAAGGATCTCTTTTTCGTCGTTCATAACACGGCTATATACCTTCTTGGAACCTTTTCTCACAAACACCGATTTTTCTTTAGGACTTAAATAAAAGCCAGATTCGTCTAGATTAAAAATTCTTCGTGGGTCCTGAAGAATTTCTTCAAAATTTTTTTTCCGCAAAATAAACCTTTATTCTTGCAAACCACGATTTTATGTCATTCTCAGTAATACCAGCTCGTAGTGTAGTTAAGGACTGCGGTACTCGTTTAGATATCTCAGGGTGTCTTTTTAAAAATCCCTGATACCATTTTCGACCTGGGTATCCATTTTTAAAGGGATTATCTCTTTTCAGTTCAAGCACCAATTTGGCTACTGACTCTAACAACTGATTTTTTGTAACTGGAAATCCCAATTCTTTTTTTCTTTCTTCGGCTTCAGATAATACTGATGACGGTCCACAATTTCCACTTCTGCTGTATTTGTTGCTAAGTTTATCTAGTATAGTTGTTTTTGGTACACTAAACGTTTGTGATGCCTTTCTTACACTCAGACCGCCTTTTATTGCATTTAGAGCATTTTCGACAGATTGTTGGGAATAGCTAAGTCTTGCTGTTTTTTTTCCTTTCTGTTCCATTTTATATCTAAAAGACCAAATAACATGATTGTTACTATTTACCACCTACGGTCGGAATTAGGTTCATTTGGAAAAAAACTGTACCTAAACTCCGACCGCTTTTTGTTGAGAATTTATAGAAAACACGGTAAATATTTTTAAATAGATTTGGTTTAAACTTTTTGTTGAATATTTGCTTTTCCTAGTATATCAAGAAGAATTTCAACAACACTGTAGAATATGAAAGAGTATAACTTTTATGCAGTATTAACGGTATGTTTATGTTCGTTATTTAGAACTCAAAATCAATATATTAGACAATTTTTAAATATCTTTTAAAAATAGTTTCAGTAGGTCGGAGGTTGGTCTCAATTTAAAACATATTTTAAACTTTCCAACTACATATATATATATATATATATATATATATATATATATATATATATATATATATAGCCAAAAGCTTGTTACTAATTGACTTTTTAACGTTTTGGTATAACCTGTAAATTTACCTTTTTCCGACCGGCGGTCGGAATTAGAATACATCAATATTTACGAGACCCTACTTCCGACCACATTTTTTTTTCGTGTGTTTTTAAAATTATTGAATTTATCAACTAAAACCAATTACCATATGAAACTATATGTATCAAAGAAGATAATAATCATGCGTAATATACCTAAACCAACAGTTGATATACAAAAAAACGTTTTCAGGAAACACGTGCTTTTAAGAAATTATGCGATGAATTCACTTAAAAATGATGCACTCAGTACACAGTTTTGATTTAAACTGAAACTAATGACAGTCAAAGCAAAGAATATTAACGTAGAGAAAGAAGCGACACTCGCGTCGGAACCTTTGATCTTTCTGTACCCAATTTTCGTGGCCTTCAGCCATTTTGCTGGTAGGCCAATGGCGGGAATTTAAATTAATAACTACTCGGAAACGGAAAAAATCGTCTAGCGTTGAAATCAATTGTTGAAATATTTTGAAAACGACACAGTACGCACAAACCAATATTGCCGTCGCGTGCGCAATTCATAGCCATAGAAATTTTAACTTTTAAGTAGTTTATTTACATTTTGGTGCACGCTTGAGTTATAGGTTATATTTCTGATTTTTACATTTTCTTTTAATAAACAGTTCTTTTCAGAGCTCTTTTTCACCCTTTTTGTGTATATTTTGGTAAGTTTGCAATATCTGTGCTTTAAGCGTAATTTACAAGTATGTTTTTTGTCTTTTTATAGTCACCAAACAAATCGAAATAGATTGGTGTTCGTGGAAAAATTCTACACAGTCAAGCTCGAGAAATTGTTGCAAACATCATAGAATTCATGACAAAAGAAGCCAGAGAGAGTGACAATCCCTTTGTCAAACTTTAAGGAGAGAATTTTAGCTACTACAAAGATAGGTGGATTCAGTTATCGTAAAGTAACATCAGAAATGAAGGAAATTTCCCAAGGCAAAGCAACAAAGTTTTCTTCACCTAGTAAAAATAAAAACAGACCAAACCTAAAAGTAACGTGTATCAGGGGAAATTGGAGTAGATTAAATTATATATAATTTTTATATTATTGAAAAGAGAGTGCCTACACTAAAAGGTAATGATACAATTTTTACATGGTAAATATAATTACATTTAAATTAACAGGTAACCACAATAAAATTCTGCAAAGGGGTATTGATTTTAAGGGTGGACTTTCGACTTTGGGAAAGATGATTAAAAAATTGGGTTTTCGGTAAGTCATGTATATAACTATTTGTGATATTAACTTATTGCATAAATTTATAGATACTGTTAATAAAAGGAAGGTTCTGATGGAGTTATATGACATACGCTTAAAGTGTATCCAATATTTGTCAACTACAGCAATGTATTCAAGATAACGAGACCAATTATTTTAGAAAATTTTAGAAATTAAAACACAGCTACTCATAAGTGTGTATATTCTTTGCTCAGAAGATGTCAAATCAAATCAAAATTCATTTATTGTAACAATAATCCATAGTTTGTTTAATAATTGTATTATTGTTAAGTTACAATAAATGTACAACAAGAATGCTACGATACACATGCAATTTTCATAGAGTTCAAAGTCAAATAAAACTTGTAAACCTCAAAAACGTATTAGTAATACAAGAAACGTAAAAGGTGCTAAAACAAAATCAATTTACATAAATTTCGGTGATTGGACAATTATTAAAACAGTCATATATTAACAATTTTCAGTGGATTAGCACAAATATTGTGGTGTTAAAACTTCTTCAGTACAAAGATTTGTGAAAAGACCCAAGACTGCAGTTAATATAAAGGTTTTACAAATAGAATAACATGTCTATTATTACAAAGTATTATATATACTATCTTTGCCAGTAAAGAATTGACCTACGTCATCATCGAGTAACGAATGAAAAATATGAGTCAACTTATATTCATAATAATAAATGAATAAAGATCAAACTTAATACATCTATTCTTAGATAAAAATTACAAGCATTTTTATAGGTCGTCTCTTTTCATTGTGTTTAAACAGTCGATAACATATGTCGGTTGCTCAAAATGCACTTGAAATTGTAACCATCCTTTTTTGATGTATACTTAAATATGCGATGGCAAAATAAACATTTTATTTAGCAAGGTACACGTATAGACGTAGGTCAATTCTTTAGTGGCAAAGATAATAAGAACTAAATCTAAATCTATAAATGTAAAAGATTAACCATTTTTTGATGTTTTCGAGGTGTACTTTTAAATGTGAAATTAGCATGCTTCAAGGTGTGAAAAATTCTCATTCGACAGAAGAGCTTCATGACATATTCTCTTGGAAAGTTGTTACACTGAGGTTCATAATGAATTTGTGCAAACAAAATTAACAAATTATATCCAACATTGGGTAAAATACAAAGTTTTCTAAAATTAGTAGTAAATATATTTTCCGTTTGTGCAACAAAGTTAATAAAATTAGTAGATGGCATAAGTAGGTTGCCAAATGTGTTCTTCTCTTTTGTTTCATACGCTTTAAAATGGCAAAATATATTTGTAGCTGTCAGTTCTTGAATGGTACGAGATTCATTTTTACACAAGTCACAATTTGGATGCACATTTAAACATTTTTTAAATAAATATCCGCACACATACGAAAGAGCATTTTCAGTTAATAAGTCTAGTTTTCTAAAATCCACTGATTCACTTGGCAACATCAAAGGTGCACTTGGAAGATCTACTTCCTGAAGATGTGGATTTTCAGAAGAAACTGAGGAAAGTTCATTTAATAATGACATACAAGAATCTTCTTCACAGTTGCCATTATTAGACGGTTGCATAAAGTTAATTGCAAAAATTTTTTTAAATGCATTTATAAATTGTGTTGCTGTGGGATTTCTACAGTTTCCACCTTGACTTCTAACAGAACCAAAAAAATTCTCTAGACAATCTTGGTTTAAACGTCGACAACATACAAATTGAAATCCAATATCTTTCAGCTCCACCCATAACATCTTCAGTGCATTTATAGAAATAGACCAGCCTTTGAAACACTTTACTTTATTTGTAAACTCTTTACCTTGTTTATTAGTCACTTTAATTTTATTTAATAAATTCAAACATTCATTTAAAAAGTTAGTTTGATATTCTGCTCCCATAAATGGGCGATTATACTGTTTAACTCCCTTTATTTTTGATGAATTAAACAAGTCAAATAACTTGTCAAATTTTTCAATAAATCTAGCGGTGTCTTCTGCTTGTAACGGAAGCGCTCCTAGTGCTACATATGTAGAAATACCGACAGCAACGGATTCACTTAACACTTGAGTAGCATACTTTACACGCCCTTTTCAAAATTATTTGGGTTCACATGACTGTGAACCCTCGAGGGTTTGGTTTTGTCAGATTCGTAGAAGTCGTTAATAAGATTCCAAGATGATTTAACGTGGTCATAACTAATTGTATGATTTATTAAATTATTTCTTACTGATTTTATTAAATGAGTGGATCAAACATGTAAAACACTTTTTGCTCTGCGACAAAAAAATATGGTTTGTCTATTGTAATACTTAATTTGTTCGCCAGTTCTATGAAGTTACCTCCTTGATCAGTGATTAGTACTTTAGGAGAAGCACACGACTCATATAATCTTATTATAGCTTCCTCCACAATTTCCTTCAAGATGTCCCCTTTGCAAGTGTGTGTAAAATAAAATGCCAAGGGCTGTTTCCAATTTGTATATATGCCTCTTGCCATGATCACCAATACATGCTGTGCAAGAGAATAGTTTTTACCTTTGCCATCATCGTGAAAACCTATAATAGTATCTTGTGATAAATTATAAAAAAGGTGCGTTTTTAAAGACATTTCATCAATGCATATGGTACAAACTCTTTCTTTATCACTAAGGCTTTGTAATTTTAATTTTAAGGCATAGAAAACAAAAGTATTAAAACCCGTTTTAAAATGTAGGCCGCAGGTCATCCTTTGCAAACTTCTAACTGATGGTAATGCAAACAAGTTCTTTAACAATCTATAAGCTTTATGACTTGTAAAATACAATTGAAGCGCCAACTCCTTAAATTGTTTATTGTATCGTCTTCCTTGCGGTGCCCGATCGTAGAGAGAAGCTTGGTTTTTAACAAATGTTGAAACCCTTGGAGGAAGATATTGATCACACAATTGCTTAAATGTATTAATGTTAACATCAGATTCAATTTTACGTTGTTTCATGGCAAATAGCTTGCGTTGAGACTGTTTGTGCATTTTCTGCAATTTACGTTTTCTGGGAGTAAGTAGACTAAGGCTTTGTGGAGTTTGAGTTGCAACGACTTGTTATGGGTAGTGGTGGACTGTAAGCAAAAGTATTTGTTAATATGTTTAAAAAACGTTTTTTTTTCAAACAATAACAGATTTATACAAATTTTTAAACATACTTTTCAACATTGACATCGATTTCTGATAAAGGATCTCCATGTAGAGTAACAGCAAAGGAGCAAGAAGGCTGGGGTTCATTTATCATGACGTTGCTTACAATATTTGCAATATAAAGTATCGGTTTTGCATGAGGTTGTAATCTATTCCTTAAATCATTCAAGAACATACTATCTTCAAAATGGTTAGCACAAACTCGTAAGTTAGTGTAACAATAATTCACATCGTTAACCATTATGATGTCCTCTCGACTACAAAGTTTTAACCATTCCTTGGACCTGCAACAAATTAAAATAATGAGTTAAAATTAAACCAAAAAGCATGCAATGATTTTGGTTATTAGGTACAATATTGTAACACTTACCTATTAAGATCTTTCGGAAATCTAAAAAAACTCATTTGGCCATTATTTCTTGTCATGCATGATTTAACGGCACAGAAATCACCAGGTTTCCCCATTTTTATGGTATTCTCCAACTACCAGATATTAATCTTCAGGTAGTAGACTACAAAAAAATAGCTATAAAGTGATGTAATTTACAACAAATTATATATTGTAACTCACTTTTAATACTGCAACAAATTCTGAAAAGTTTATAGAACGTACAAAAAAAACACGAGAACGAAATGTAAAGTATCAAAGCAAAGAATATTACATGATCAAATTAAAATGAACAAAGTGGAATAAGTGAGGTTACGTCAGAAACAAAACTTTTTAGTAATATTTGTTTTTATTCAAGGTTATTTAGTAGCTCGATTAAAAAGAGAGCGGAGTTTTTATCTCTGTTTGAAAACTCCATTTTGTTGGTGATTCGGCGCACTGGAAATTAAAACATCCCGCCAACGCGAGTGTCGCTTCTTTCTCTACGTTAATATTCTTTGGTCAAAGAACAAACCGTTACGTTGTAGGAAGTGGTAGTACAGTCCTTAACATAGACTGTACAATGATTACGATTTAGTGCGAACGTTTGAAAAAATTTAGGATAAACTAAAACGGTCGGAGCTTGGAACACGGACGGAGCTGGGGGCATTTACGTTAGCTCACATTTATCAGTAACTATTCATTGTGTGTATAATACAATAGGTTAGATTACTATGATATAGATTGCAACACTTTATAAATATTCTATATGTTTAATAATCCAGATAAATTAGCACATTTGGAAAGCCACGTTTCTTGCATTCTTCGCAAGAGATTAGGCTTTGTTGTTGGGTGTATTTCCTTTTACAATTTAAATTTACACAATTCAGATTCTGACATTTAGATCAGGGGTCGGCAAGTAGTTTTAAGTGGGGTTCGGATATTGTTGAAAAGTTTTATTGAGATCCAGAAAAAAAAAGCTGGTAATGATTAAGTTTATTTTGCTTTCAAATGAAGTTATTATTAAAACAAAATACGTAAAATTAATGCGAGAAGTTGCACCGACGGTCTTGTGCCAATTTTTTATAGTTTGCTTTACGAGGGGAACAGCAAATGTGAAGTGTTTTCAAGGTGGGCGTCCGTTAATCTCGAACGATATTTGTTCTTCAAAACATTCATTTTTGAGAAAGATGATTCGCATACATATGTCGAGCCAAACATAGTGGCCAGATTAATAGCTAATTTCTTGCAATTTTTATATTTTTCCGAAACATGTTTACCCCAAAATTCTTCAGTGGTTGCAGTTTTATACATTTGCAAGGAAATATCTTCTTGTAAGTCAATTAACTCCATTTGAAGTGAAGGCTTTGAAAGACTGAACAACTTAGCAGCCACACCCGTCCATTCGCACGAAGCATCAACGTCATAAGGCGATTTAAGCAATTGAGACAGCTTCCCCAGCTCTGCAGTCTTGGAATCTTGTAACAAATTCGTTCCTAAGCTCAGATAGAAATCTTACAAACACTGCAATGTCTTCTTCAGAGTTCTCCTTTTTATATTCAAGAATTGTTTGGAACTGAATAAATTCGCGTCTTGCAATATCTTTTTCAAAGATATCCAGATTGCGACGAAAAGCAGACACGCTTTGTATTAGATCACATATTAATTTCCTATTTCCTTGTAACTCTGTATTGAGCGATTTTAAATATTTCAGAATATCTTTCAGAAAAGCCACAGCTAGCATATCGCGCTCGTTTGTTATGAACTCCAAGTGCTTTCTTGTTCCCTGTGTATCCAAGTTTTGCAAGAAGGATATTACTTGTTCTATTATTAACCAGAAACGTTCAATAACTTGACCTTTACTTAGCCAACGAACATTGTTGTGTTGTAGTAAGTCAGAATACGCTGAATCACATTCAGAAAGAAACTTTTTGAACTGTCGGTGCTGAAGAGCAGAATGAGATCTAATAAAATTAATCAACTTCACCAAGCTGTCCATTACTTCTTTAAGTGTAGCACTAAGTTTTCCACAAAGGGCTGTCTGGTGAATTATACACTAATACGATATTAGACCTGAATTCTTATCCCTGATTCTCTGTATTACACCTTTTTCTTTGCCACTCATCGCTGGGACCCCGTCAGTTGAAAGCGACACCATTTTATCATAACTAATGTTGGATTTAGTAATGAATTCATCAATGCCCTTAAATAAATCTTCTCCTGGAGTGTTACCTTTCAACGACAATATTGCTAGCAATTCTTTTCTGAACATCAGACTTTCAATATCAAAAAATCTCACGAAAATAAACATTTGTGCGTAACAAGGTGTCTTTTGCACAAGTTCAAGCAGAGTGCTTTTGATATCAGCAGCTAAAATTTCAGTTCTTCTTGTATTACTTCTTGCCGACAAGGGAATACTTTGAATTGCAGCGACAACATCCTTTTTGTCTCCAAAAAGTGCCATGGCTACTTCCAACATACATTCTTTCACTATCTCTGAATCTGAAAATGGTTTCTGGTGTTTGTTAAGCGTCCAACTCACACGTAACGCTGCTTCTCATTTTTCCTGCTCGCTCAGGCAGCGAACTAGTAATTTCGTGCTTTTTTTGTAAGAAGTAAGATATGCCTTAAATTTTTCCCTTCGAGCCTCACTGCCAAGAGGAAAGTTTTTATGGAATTTCTGATGTGTTGTTTCGTAGTGTCACTTTAAATTGCCACTTTTAATAATAGCGATAGTTTTATTGCATATGAGACAAACTGGAACCGCTGGAGGCCTATCAGGCAGTGTAAAACAACATTGTTCAGTCCATTCGGTCAGAAACTTCCTATTTTAACTGTTCACTTTTCGCGTTTTAGGATCCAAATTAATGTAGGTAGGTACGAAAAGGTTTTCACACGATAAAAAATAAAAATGAACGATTGCTCCGCGGTCTACGATTTAAAGGAGGAAGGTTTTTAATGTAAATTTATTCACCAGAATAAAATCACCCTTTTTGAAATTACTACGGGCAAGTAAGCAACGCTAAAAGTTATACGAAAGGCCAATTTTTTGTTTGTTTAAACGCATATTCACTTTGGATATATACAAAAAATACAATTAATAGAAGCAGGCAATGGAAACAAATTGTCAATAGTTGTCAATACTTTCGCGTTACTTTGAGCAATTTTTGTGCTTTCAAAATGCGTTTTACGAATAATGAAGCTGTTGATATGCTGGCGGTTTATTTTGAATGTCTTCAGAATGCCGCAGTAGCTAAAAGAGTTGACGCGGCTTGATATCCAAATCGGCGTCCTTGCGATGTAAGAGTTTTTCCCCGATTAGTGGCGAGCTTACGAGCCAATGGTAGTTTTCGGCCTACGTTTCAACGGCAAAGAATTCAAGGAAATCCTCATGTTAGCACAAGAGCATTATCTACTGAGTTGGACATATCACAGACAACGGTTCAAAATATTTTGAAGAAGCCTAGGTAAGTTGTAATGGCCATCAAAATATATAGGTATTCGTTTAAACTTTTTTAATTACTTTAAGAATGCACCCATATCATGTCGTTTTGCATCAGGCCTTGAAAGAGGAAGATTTTGGTCGAAGGTTAGACTATTGCCATTGGGCGTTAGGCATGATACGCGAAAATAGAGAATTTTTATTTCAAATTCTTTGAACCGATGAAGCCAGCGAGTAGTAACGGGAGAGTCAATCTGTACAATATGTATTATTGGTCTGCAGAAAATCCCCATTGGTTGCGTGAAGTTCAGCGCCAAGGACGTTGGAGTTTAAATGTATGGTGTGGCATACTGGGAGGAAGAATTATTGGGCCATATTTTTTCGAGCAACCCCTAAATGGCAATGTATTTCTTGACTTTTTGGCCAATTAATTACCGTTGTTGTTGGAAGATGTGCCTCTGGAAACAAGGCAAGAATTGTTTTTGCTATTAATGTGCGAGAGCATATTAATGCAGTATTTCAACAGCGGTGGATTGGAAGAGGAAGTCTATTTCCATGGCCTCCACGATCGCCAGACTTAACTTGCCTTGATTTTTATTTATGGGGGTGCTTAAAGAACATCGTGTTTCGGACTCAACCTACTACCAGAGAAGATGAGAGGCTTCAGCAATACATAGAGCCTGATGGTCAGCATTTCGAGCATTTACGGGGACATTAAAAACCTTCCTCCTTTAAATCGGTCCTTTTTAGGGCCACAACTTACATAATAGAAACAATTCCAGAAAAATATAGTTAAAAAAAATAAAAATTTAAGGGATTTTCGTATAAAGTTTTTTTTTGGCCGATATTTTAGGCTAGGAACAAGATATCGAGATGTGGTTTTCGCGAGCTTGTTTAGGCGTCATTTAGCTACTTGTTCATGAAAAAAAAGTCATACCAATGCATTTAATTTTTTTGCGAAAATTAACCGTTTCTCTCGGAATGTCGAACAAAGCCCTCTAGCGACGACATGTGAAACTAACAAAACTTCAAATATTATAACATTTGTAGCCCAAGAATAGTCCATTTCAACGCGCCCAAGTTTGTTAAAATCGGCTTAGCCGTTTCGAAGATACAGGGGGTTATTTAAGGAAAGCTTTATTTTTAGACATACGTCAAAAAGTGCCAAACAAAAAAAGTTCAGATTATCCTCGACTTCAAAGATCAGTTATTTTTTTATTAGGTTAATATAGCAGAATTCACAGAAACATCACTTTTTTAGATTCAAAATTGCAGTTACACCCCCTAACGGCCATTTCAGAAACTTGAAAATATTTTCCAGGTTTTTATATTGGCCGTTTTAGTAATAACTTTTTTTTGCGCAAGCCTCTACGATGGATAGTTTCTCAGATACAGTACCTCGCATTCTTAGTTAGCCATCCTGTACATGCAATAGTACTTTCCTACAAAAGGCTGGGACAGCTCGAGCACAGTTCTTGCTCCTGGAAGACCTTCTTCATCACTATCCTTTCTGCCTTCATATACAGAGAAATTGAGCAAGTAAGCAGATTCGGAGCATGCTAGAGCCCATACTTTTATGACCCCTTTTTATAGGCTTCTTTGGGATATATTGTTTTAGATGGGTCCTGCCTTTGAAAGCAATCATGCTTTCATGTACGGCTAAATTTTTGCTTGGGTGGTATGCCCTGTGGAAACTGTCCTTCAAATAGGAAATCAATGGTTTCACCTTGTACAATTTGTCAAAGTATGGCTCTCCTTTTTTAGGCATATCCTGGTTATTATTGATATGTAAATACCGTAAAATTTTTAAGAATCTTTGTAGAGACATGATGCTAGATATTCTCGTTGAATGAAAATTATTATCTGTCGACCAATACAAACGTAAACTTGGCAGATGATTTAAGCCCATAATAACTAGCATACCAATAAATGCCTTTAACTCATTCAGCGGTAAATTTAATGTTATCCCCTTTTGTTGAGCATAACGGTTTGATTCGGTGACGATTAGAAGCAAAAGATACTCTCCAAATATTTCCAAAAAAATGTCAACTGGGGACTCCCTTATTGTTAGTTCTGGGCCAGAAGCTTCGACAAAAGATACTGCTTCAAAAATATGAGGAAAGCATGGAGACTTTGTCCAATGGTATTCAGTGAATTGATCTGATACTGGTATTGGGCTGGAAGATGGGCGTTCCTGTAAGGGGTAATGTTCATCAGAAGATAAAGAGAGTCGTCTGCTAATATGCTTTTCGTTATTTAAGGGTAGATAGTCTGGGTCAACTAACGAATCGTCGCTGTCGAAGTCTGAATCATCATTTATTTCGTTGTAGGTTCTCTGTCTTCTCTCTGATGTAGATGTAGATACTACAGAAGGACTTGAACTAGGAACATTGTTGTCAGCGTCTGAATCTCCGCCTATATCAGAATAGATTGCCCGATATTCTGATATGCCATCCAAAACGTTAAAAACATCATTTGGATATTCTGCACTCGATAGTTCTTTCAAAAATTATTTTGCCTTTAGATTCCATATTCAACCCAAAATAAGAATTTTTGCTACTCAATTCATAGCTTGCAAGAGGGTGAAATAATACTTAAGTAATTTATTATAAATGCATAATAGTGGTTGTAACTGTACAGAACACTATGCAAAGTAAAAACAAAAACAAAAATATGAAACCTCATGAGCCGATGAAATGGCAGAAATAATATAAATCTCAACCTATGTATGTACGATTTGTTGAATATTGAGGTTAGGCAATATATAACTCAAATATCACATTTCCGCAAAAGCGCATGCAAAATATAATTTCCATGTGAAACTCTGATGTTTTATGGTACTTACCTGTATATTTATAGGAAAACGAAATCAGTTCTTTTATATGAAAAAGCACTTTTACTGTAACAAACTCTAAGCACATGCGTCGATATAGATTGATTGTAACGAACGCTGGTTGTAATTTCAACCAGTTAAGGTACTTCTAGCAGTGAAGCAACAAGTGGTATCATATTTGACCATTAACCGACTAGAGACATACATATTAGGTATCCGGTGCAATATTGAGCCAGTATCGGTTTAGAAAAATTTTTTTAAGATGGTCGAAATATCGACTAGTAACCTATAAAGGGTTAAAAAAAATGAAAATCAAATTATAAATATAAAAATTGAAAATAAGTATTATTAAAATTTACATTCTGGACAAATGCTAAGTTGATGTTCTGCCCAAATATTTTTTTCCACAATGAACGCAAATATGACGTCCTTTTCGGTCATGAGATCTTGGGCAAAAGTCATAACAACGTGAACGGTTTTGGAGTTCTTATGGCGGAAGTTCTCTAGGAAATCCAAGATAGTCGCTAATAGATTGTCTTAGTTTTCTTGGCAATCTTTTGTTTCCTGCTCTCTGCTTCATATGTTGTTACCAAAACAGCTGATTTAAAAAAAAAATCGGATCGAGTAATACCATCGTTAAATTTTTGGAGTCGATACAATACAAAAGAATTGATTCCAGCAGCGTCTATCATACCATATAAAACTCTTAAGGGCCATTCGGGCAACTGTTTTGGAATGACAAATCTGGTCAAATGTATCGACCCCTCCTTTAGTCGTACATCGCGATTTCTGGTTTTTTTGTTTCTAAATTTATCATCTTGAAAATGCGTAGAACTAATTAAAACTACGCATTTTTTTTATCTGTTACATGCGAAACTAAGGTAACGTCTTATCCAAAAATTGTATCGATATTTCTCTTTTGTTTTTTCGAAGAGTTCCTACCATGGTACGTTTATTTTCAAGCAGCCTTTGTGCTAAGTCAATAGATGAAAACCAATTATCCATGGTAATGTTGCGGTTTGTGCCTGCTATTGTATTCGTTAATTTCATTACATATTGTATTGGAATGGAACCGTCCTGAGGGTTTTTGTTGGTATCTTTTACCAAGATATGGAATAGCAGAACACATATAGTAGGTTTTTGCGTCGCATATCATAGTTATCTTCAGACCATATTTGTCCGGCTTGCTGGGTAAATACATTTTGAATGGACATCGTCCTCTAAAATTTAATAGTGGCTCATCGATAGTTAGGTATTCGTGTAGAGTGTAGTTACTTTTACAGTTTGTTATAAATAAGTCCCATATTTCTCTTATCGGTGCGAATTTGTCTACTGATTTTCTCTCAGCGCGCGTTGTTTTATTGTCAAAACGTGAACAATTTAAAATAAACTCGAATCGGTTTTTTGTCATCGTGTTAGGAAATATTGCTACACCAAATTTGTCTGACCACATGTCTTGTAGGGAAAGATATGCATCTTTTAAAACTCCAGCAAGTTATAAGTTAAGTTTTATTTATTTCTTGTAGATATCGTTGTTTCGAAGTATATTTGGATTTACGAACTTCTATTACTTTATTTGTATTGTGAACAATTATCCCTAGGATCTCGTTACTAAAAAAAAGTTGCCAAATTTCTATTAAATTGTTTGCATCTTTAGCTCTTCCTCTTGGACCAGGTAAATGCAAAACAATATTTTTTGCCGAACACCTTGTTTTTTTAGAAACTAATGGCTGCGAGTTCCATTTGAAACCAAAACGACCTCAAAAAAATCCGGCACGATCCTTTGTAGGTTTTATGTTTATAACGTCTTTATCATTTTCTATTTCTCCATCTCGATCTTGCCGTGTGTGATCATCTGGTACAGAATCGCTAGCTTGTTCATCTAAGGACTCATGTGCTCGCTTATCCTCACTCACTTCGTCATTGTAAAGTTCACCCCAAAGTTCATTTTTCCGTAAGAGAGCGCCTTCTTTCGCGCAATGCCTGTCTTGACAATCTGTAGGTTTGTAGCATCCATTTTTCTAAAATAATAATGATTAGAACAGAGAAAAGATATTAAATATCTAAACTTACCGAAAAAAAAATTAGAATGTAAACTACAACGTGGGGTCAAAATACTTAAAATGATGTATTACCGGTAAATACGAAAATCTAGACAAGAAACAAATACGCGCATCTCAAACAAACAATAATTACTGAAGCTACTTGGATGCACAGCTCAGTGTCTAAATCGCGCGCAAGCGTATTGAAGAAAAACTTAACGGCTGGGTCACGGGCGACCCCACGTTGTGGTTGTCGTTGTAGGGTTAAATTGCAAAAGAATGAAATAAAGGATTTGGTCAAATGTAGAAAGAAATTCACTAGTTATATGCTATGAAATTAACCATAAGTACTTTTCATAAAATCGCAGCTATACTTAATTTTAAATTTACTTGAAATACTTACCCAGCACAAACTAATTTTTATTCATTTGTTATAGGTTTAAGTAAGCAGTTGCTCACCACTGTCGATGCAGTTTTTTATGACCACTACTACGTGCTTGTCCTTTAACCAGTTGCATTACATTTGAATTGTTGAAATGAAGGGTGCATTATGAAGGTTTTGTAAAGTAATTAGTATATGTTAAACTAGAGCATAATAAATGTAATAGTTATATTTTGTTTGGTATGTGGTGTGTATACCAAGAATGACTAAGTGTATGTATTTTATTATAAGATTGTTAAATAAAGTAAGTGCCCATTTGTTACACTTAAAGTACTTTATAAACTGATATATTGAAGTAGAATACCATTTATAAAGTATAAAATTAGGGTTAGTAGAAATGTTGACAACTTGATAGGCGCAATTTTTTTAATTTTACTGTACAATTTGTAAATTTTTATTAAATTTGCTTATTAGGCTCTTCTGGATTTTTAGAATTAATAACAAGATAAAGCTTTCATATTAAGGTAAGTATCTATTTTAGCTGAAATAAACCAAATGGCTGGAAAACAAACTTCAGGATTGCTGTAAAATTATTGCTCCTATTAAGTAGCATGACATCTTCAACTAAAATTTCCTAACCGAGTAGATAATTCTCAATATACTGCCATTCTCATTATAAAAGTACACAATAGAGAATCTTGCAAATTCGATGTTTATTGGCACGGGGCGTTTTTCTTGATTTAGAGAATTTGTAATAAGATAAAGCTTTCGGGTCTAGGACGATTCAGCGCCGCCGATTCAGCGCCGCCGTTTCAGCTCCGGGACGTTTCAACGGCGGCCGTTTCAGCGCCGGCCTATTTCAGCGCCAAGAAGTTTGTGCTAAATTAAATATTGGCATGTATGATTTAATTTGGAAAACATAGTTGATATTCTTAAATATTGGTAAATATTTGCAGGACGTGCAGTTTTGTTATTGATATTACATAATTTAATTGTTTTCTTACTTTACTTTACTTTACTTTACTTACTTACTTATTAAAGGCCTTTAACAAAAGTTTTATAAATACAATTTTATAAATGCCTCACAAATGTTCCTAAATTATTAAAGTTACGGTCACTACATATTTTTTTGGGGGATGATGTTTGATATTGAGCGTTGATATATTTATTAAGCTGTTCTTTTTATAAACTCTTAACACCTGAAAGAGATAACATAACCAGCATAATTTAATGAGACCATTAACAACTAAACTTCCAGACTTAGGGCTGACATCGACAGAATACATCGTTGGTAGATTAAAAGCTTGTTTGTTAATACAAACGCGTCAATTTAAAAAAAATGTATTTTTATAATTTTTAAATCAATTGTTTTTGTTTTTATTTATTTATTTGTTTTTTTTTACTTTTGTTTATAACGATTTGTTTATTTATTTATAAGAACATCACACAAATTTATAAAAAGGCGAGATACAAATAATAACATGCTCTAAAGTCATTAAATACAAAGTAAAAATAAAAAAGCGAAATATACAACAATAATACAGTGAAACTTTGTTATAACGAACCCTAGATATAACGAACACTTGCATATAACGAACGATTTGCTACGTCCCACCAGAAATATATACGGAGTAGTCTACTTTTTTTCGGTTATAACGAATTTTAGTATAACGAACCCTACTTAAAACGAACGTATTTTAGAGCATAAAGTCGATGATTTACGTTAAAAGTTCCTCGTTTATAACGAACTGCAAGCGCGTCAGATGATTACCGCGCAGTGCAGGTACATGTAGGGGTGAGGAAAGGTTTTCCCCGCATGCGTGTACTGCGCTATCGCTCCGGCACAGCATAACAAACAGTTTTTTATGGTGTGGCTCCGGATCATGATATAATAATAAAGAAGGTATGATACGTAGCGGTTGAAAATTCGTCAGTTCCGCGCATTGACGCCACCTTGTGTGTTATTTTTGGCGCGCTTTAACATCAGCATGTAGGAATTAGATATATTTTTATTGTTTAGAGCTTTTATTTGCGTGTTATTTAAAATTATTTATTAAAACAAAAATAAAATCATACATGCCTGAAAGTTTAGGATAGATTAAGACAAATTATCCTCAGTTATGCTGAACAAAATCCTAAACATAGGTATGTGAAAATTTAAAAAGATATTTTATAAAACTGTGCGTTGTATATCTATTAAAGGGTGTCCGATTATATTTTGCACCTCAGCTACGTTGTAAATCATAAAAAATGGAAAAAAACTTTAAACACACAAATTGAAAGGTTTTTTATTTATTACCTTGTAGTAGTTACAAAACAAAAAAATTAGTTTTCAAATATGTCATGGATTCACTTTTTGAAGTAGGTAGAACATATATAGAAAATATATGGTTAGGCTATATTATTATTAGCAGTTTTTGCATATATAGCCATGGACGATCATGGTTATATTCATTTAAGTAAGAAATTTTGCATGTGAGTATATATTTCTAAATTCAGAATATAAAAAAATTGTTTCAAACAAATTAAGTGAAGTCTTACCATTTTGACGCATTTGGGACACCAATGTTTTTTGTTTTGTAATTATTAAATCAACAAAATAAAAACCATTTAAACTTTCTTTTTCAATTTTTTACGGATGGGCTCTAGTTGGGGTGCAAAATATAATTGGACATTCTGCACCATATTTTTATATGGACAAACATAAACTTTTCACTGATATTTTTTGTCTTTATTTTCACGTTATTGTAAATAAAACAATGTAAAATTGAATAATTTAGTTTATTATTAACTACTATTAATAAATATACTACAACCCTACAACTTATTGTACAAAATCCTAGAATACCAGAAATGTATTGCTTGCTGAAACTCCACAAAATTAAGACTAACAACTTTAATAATTTACCTATGAGACCAATTGTCTCAGTCGTCACCTACATACAAGTTAGCCAAATTTCTCAATAAAAAATTTAAAACGATTACTGATTTCAAATCTGAATTTACCATCATAAATACCTATGATCTGATTCATGAGATTAAAGATATAATAATTCTTACAAAGTGTACACCTGTAATCTTCGATATAACATCTCTATTCCTTAGTGTCTCTATTGATGAAGTTAAACTTATTATTAAACAAATATATGATAGTCAACTTAGTAATATTGAAACAACTTATGTTCGAAACATGCATTGACTAACATTTTTTCAGTTTTTTTTTGTCTATGTAATGGTACTGAAGTTGCATTTACATTTTTCACTCAAATCAATAATTGACATAAAGACATACACTTTACTATGGAACCAGCCAAAAATAATCAACTTCCATTTTTTGATCTAATTATACATTTCGATAAGTTCAAATTTGAAATGTACCGAAAACCTACCCATACGGATAATATACCATTTAATAGTAAAAGCCCATTATATCATAAATTATCAACTATAAATTCATAAATACACAGATTGTACAATGTACCTATGAGTAAATTACATAAAGGAAATTTGTATAATTAAAGATCTGATTAAGAACAGTTATAATTTAGATATTTTTAGAACTTTCTTTAACAAATATAAAAGTAAATTTGAAATATTGAATAAAACTAGTCTTATGCCAATAGATGAGACTACAAATTACATTGGTTCTATTTCTTACATTAGAAATATTTAATAATCTGATAGTATTAAAGATGTCGACATTTATATGTGAGTAATAATTACAAAAATTTATTAAATTTATAAATTATGAGTTACTATAAATCCATAAACATCTAAATAACCCTTATTGGAATGCTTAAATGATTCTATTAATGAATTACCTAAATTATTTGTGAATTTAATTAGATTTAATCCTAATAATACTTATAACTAATAATATTATAGGTAATGTTAATTTATTATTTTATGTCTTATATTTTATTTGACGTCTGTGACAGTATTAAGAATTTTTGTTTTATAGTAAGTAAAATAATTCGGATAGTTATATAAATTGTAATTTTAGCTATAAAATAGTAGTTTTCGCAACTAGTGCGCTGTTTACACATTTTTTGGTGCGAGGCCGTTCTTTTTTACCCGAGGCGTAGCCGAGGGATAAAATATAAGGCCGAGTACCAAAAAGGTGTCAGCGCACGTGTTGCGAACCAAATTTTTTGTAATCGTTTACATAAAATTAAAAAAAAATTAAATTTTGAAATATTAGTTGACAAATGTCAAATTAAATATATAAGCAAAAAAGTTTATATATTTAGTTATATACCACTTTTCTATTTATGTATTAAAAGTAACGATTGCAAAAAGGGTATTTCTTTTCGCAGAACATTATAAACCTAAAACATGTATATGTAAGCTACTACTAAATTATAATTATATTTGTGAGTTAAGACATCTTTTTTCTATTAGTTTATTATTTTGGAAAATTTTCGTTTTCTAGAAATAGCAGCATTTTTTAAATCATGATTTAACTGTCTCATTCTAAAAAACATTCTTGAACGAAAAAATAGCATTTTGGTTTTTTCGGAACATAACACATGAGAACTCATGTCTATTAATTTTTTTAAATAATTTTTAGAGATAAATAAACTATCCATATTTAAAGATTTAAATATTTTTTCTAATTCTTCCAACTGGATCATAAATTCGATAAATTCGATAAGCCTCCCTGATTTAGATGTGAAACCCATGTATATCCTGATGTTCTAGCTGTAGAAGTATCAATTTGTTTGAGCTTGTGGCAAATATACCCTGCCAAGTTTTCCAGCCCATCATACTGAATATCACTTAGTTCAGTATCAACTGAGTTATGCAATGTCGAGTCAGGAATCTCATCAAGTTCCTTGTTATCATCAATAGAGGAAAAATATTTTCCACATAAATTTTTTCGTCACTATGTAAATCAGGAGTATCATCCTCTTCAATGTTGCCAAAACTTGAAAGAGAGCCCTCATTCCTACCGAGAATGTATGATCGTAATCTGTATTTAAATTCAAGGGCATCTGGATGGTCGTGAAAGCCTCCTTTAGACCGTATAGCTCCAAAAAAGTTTTCCAAAACATCTTGGTTTAGTCTATATGTTAAGAGATATTTTGTGGAAAATCTTCCCTTCAGATGTTTAAATAACAATGTCAGTGAGGTATTTGTCATAATTACACCTATAATAAAGAAAACTAAAATACATAATGGTTAAATAAATGTGAATTCAAAATTAAAAAAAAAACTGTAAACACAACAAACTCTTATTGTTATACTATGCTACCTTTTTGGAATGGAAGTAAAGTTTGTTTGCCCTTCACTCTCATGTTTTCCATAGTATTGTTCATTTTATTTATTATACTTTCTTGGAGTTCTAATGCAAGTCCATAAGGTTTGGTTCTATCTCTACAGGTACTTTTAGGAACTCGTACATTCAATACATCAAACCAGTCATTTACCTTAAAAAATGAGACTAGTTTATAAACAACGCATATACTTTCTAGAAAAGTTAAATATATAAATACCAATTTGAAGAATTCTGCACACTCTACCCAGTTTGGTTGTTTTAAGGTGCCCATTGTTCCACATCGACTAATGGCCATGGATATGGTATGGGAAAATAATTTGGTTGCAAATTTAACTTTTTGTCGAGCAGCTCCTTGTACATTTAAGGACTCTTTAGAAATTTTGTGTGTTATTGTCAAGTCAGAAGTACTTGTTACATCCAAAAGTTCTTCAATTATAGTTTTATTTATTTCTTTGTCATTTACTATAAATCCACAGTCAACAAAGTGATTCCTTAGTAATTTTATTAGATGAGGAACATCAGCAAATACAAAAACTGGTTTGCCATTAGAAGGATTTATGAAGAAGGTATTGTTATGATTCACATTCATTTAATTGTGAAGTGATCTGTTTCCACCTCCCAAGTCACTCACCATAGCGACAACTTGAAAACCCGCAACAAATTAATTCTAATTAAAGAAATCAATAATTGTTAATTCTTTCGTGGGAAATCAAAATATCAACCTACTAAGTACACCTATATGGAAACTTTATTAAGAATAAATACCTGAGGATTCAGCAAAGTTAATTAACTCAAATAATTTTTTCTTGGTAAGCTTAAAATCAAAATCATAAAATATGGGCTGTTTCCAACTTTTAAAAAGTCCCCTTAACATTACTACTTGAGCGTAGCTGTACGGCTTCAAAGTTTCATCCTTTCTTTTGTCATATAAGTAACATTTTCTGATTTTTATTTCATCAAATGATACTACACACACTTTATCTAGAATACTCATATCTGATAGCTTCATAATATTAAAAACACTTTTTAATATACCAGGAGAAATTTGAATTTTTTTCAGCCAGCTTCGAAGGGTGGATACTGATGGAAAGGGATACTTTTTTTTTAAGTAATCTGTATGGTCTGGGACCAGCAGAATATATTACAATTGCTTTTGAAATATCTTCAACAGACCATCTTAGGCGAACCTTTGATCCTTCAAGTTTTTTTAGTTGTTCGTTGCTAAAAAGATTTCCTATAATATCTTGTCTCTGTTCCAAAATTTTTATTTTTTCTTGAAGGGTAGCTATTAACTTGTCACGATCATCTACTTCATCACCAGTCTTGGTATTTACCCTGAAAACAGTATCAAATAGGATAAATTAAAACATATTAGATAACGAGAGTATAACTTCTTAACTACAACAACAAATTATGATACCAATATTAACTGTGTACCCAATATTTCGAGTAGATCCATCTACTAAAGCCATCTCATTGATCGGATGGTCATCCAAAGGATGCTTAGCATTGAGATTACCACCATCAGATACATCGACTCTAAAACAAAATACCCGTTTTATTTTTCCATTATGCGAGAGACAATCCCCAAGATCAATACAAGCACAAAAAAAGATAAATGCCTAATGTTTGCATGCACCACAAAAGAAAACCCAAAATATATCTACAAAATAATTTTTATGATGAAAAAATATTACATACAATAGTGGAATCCTTAAATAACATGTCAATGTGTATACTTACCGTTTTAAAACAGTTTCTATTAACTCCTTTCTTTCCCTGTTCTTAATGCGTTCTTCCCTGCGATGTGTACTATTTTCTTTATTAAATTTTTGGGGTTCGCCAATGAGAGGTAAATTTTTTGAGGGAATGGCTTGCTTTTTTAGGGGTCGGTATTTATTTGGCTTGTATCCAAGTAACTCATGCGTCAGGTTTCGCTCATAATCGGCATCACTAAAGTGTTTTGAACAAATTCGAGCATTTTTTACATTAAATTTATCGTCCCGTTTACACAAATGTTTCCATACACCTTGCACTTTCTTGTCTTTTGGAAAGCTAAAAAATTGTATATCACGTGAAAAACCTTTTGTCTGATTGTCGACACCACATCCATATACGGCACACCTCATTTTATTAAATTTGTTCACTGATACAACCTTAAAACTGTTAAAACAACGTTATTTTTCCTGCTACAGCATGACTTTTAACTCACAAGATGACGTCAGCTGCTGAACTTAGCCACCGCCCACTACTGCGCGATATCTTATCTTGTATATTTGTATCATGGCTCCGGATATTGTTTCTCACTGCCGTATTGATAACACGCATGTTCAAGTTTTACGCAGCTATGGAGTGTACAAAAACACGCAAATCATTGACTGTAGCATTAAAATTAGAAATCATAACAAAAATTCAAAATGGTACAACTAACGCTCAACTTTGTAAGGACTACAATTTATCCAAATCCACAGTGTCAACAATTTGGGCAAATCAAACAAAAATAAAAAATGTTACGAATACCAATACTGCAAGAATTAAAAAATTAGACACCCTGTTAGAAGTGATATAGACAAGTCTCTACTAAAATGGTTTTCTATGAAAAGGAGTCAAAATGTACCGATTTCTGGACCCATTCTTAAAGCGAAGTCTGAAGAGTTTGGCAAGTTACTACAGGATTCAGCCAATCTCAATAATACTGAATTTAAATGTAGTACTGGTTGGTTGGACAGGTTCAAAAAAAGGTATAATATTCAAACAGGAAAAATAAGTGGAGAAGCAGCTGCTGTAAATACTAACCTGACTGATCAATGGCTTCAAAATGTTTGGCCTCATATTAGAGTAAGATACAACGCTTGTGATATTTTTAATGCCGATGAAACAGGTGTATTTTATAAAATGACACCTGACAGAACCCTTAAATTTAAAGGTGAAAAATGCATTGGCGGTAAACTTTCTAAAGAAAGAATAACAGTTTTCGTTTGTGCTAATATGGATGGCTCCGAAAAAAGAAAACTTGTCGTTATTGGAAAATCTAAGTCTCCTCGTTGTTTTAAATGTTTAAACTTACTTGTGACATATTACGCTAACAGTAAAGCTTGGATTACATCAGAAATTTTTGAAAAAGTTCTTCGTGATTAGGATGAAGAGTTAAACAAAACTAAAAGAAAAATTATTCTTCTTGTAGATAACTGTCCAGCCCATCCCAATGTGTAAAATTTAAAAAATATTGAGCTCAAATTTTTGCCTCCTAACGTAACATCAATTTTGCAGCCTCTAGGCCAGGGAGTTATTAGATGTTTAAAAGTGGAATACCGAAAATTATTGCTTTTAAAAATTATTGAAAACATGGATGCAGAAATCAATACATCTATTACTCTAGTAGATGCTGTTATCATGATTACAAGTGCATGGAGAAAAATTACATCTAAAACAATTGTTAATTGCTTCAAACATGCAAGATTTGAAGAATTTAATCATTTTGATGGAGAAGACGACCTTCCGTTATCCCAATGGATAAATTTGAATACACAATCAGAAACAATTGATTTAAACTTGTGGGTAGAGCGAAATAATGTACAAGAGTTTCAAAATTATGATTTGAATCAATTCATAAGTGTTGACAATAACTTATTAGTAGCTGACTTTCCTTCAGATGTTGAGATTATTACATCTTCTGAAACCCACGTTGATGACGATGCAAATACAGAAGAAAATGAAAATGAAGAAACATTGCCAACGGAAAAGGAAATTATCCAAGCTCTTAATAGAATAAAACTTTATGTGCAATTCAATATGCAAAATGAAAAAGCTTTGGAAGCATGTGATGTTTTATATAAATGTATTAGTAAAAACTTACGTAAAACAAGGAAACGACAAACTTTTATTACTGAATATTTAAGAAACAGTGATGAATAGAATTTTTTTAATCTATTTCCTTATACATACTTTGCATGTATTCAATTTAGATTGTTTTCCTTTACCATATTTTATTTGTAACGTTTAACTAATGTTTGATTATAGGCCTAGCAAAATTTATAAGAATATGTATGTTTTCAGTTTTAATTTATGAATTAAATTTTATTTTCTATGCCTTATACCTTATTTTTTTAAAAATAATATATAAAAAAGAAATCTTTCGTTATAGCGAACACTTGCTTATAACGAACTTTTCCGACGCATTTACGGGGTTCGTTATAACAAAGTTTCACTGTAATTATATGTATATGTGTACAATATTCATAATAATAATCAACTAATCAGTCATTTGATATTTGTGGGCAATTCCTCTTAAATATTCCACATCGGTTCTGTTCCAGTATTCGGTAACAATACGGAGTATGCGTTCATCTGCATCCCGATATTTTTTAATTTCGTCTGCGGCTGATTACCGGCAACCAATTATTCGTGGTAGGTATCACGTCCCTTTTGCACTTTGCGCAATCCATCTAAAAATTTCCAAATTGTTGGATGGTTCATTCCCAATTCACATTGTAGTCGGCGATGGGCAGCTTCACAGTTATTATTTGTACGATTATTTCTGTTTATTGTTCGGTCATACAAATTCCACATTTCTGGTGGAAACAAAGGTATACGTCTGCCATTTCCACGTCTATTCATGCGACCTACGTAATTATCTTCAAACCAATCTACCAAATGGTGAAGTTCTTCAGGTAACTCATCATTAAGTGCATCAAGATAATTATCTAGGTGCTCGATCCTTACAAAACCTAATGCAATCACCATTTTTGCTTGTAAACAAAAGTCTGCGTCATGATTGTAACGATTTAATAATCCTAACTGACCTATATGTTTCCGCATATTTTGAGATAGATGGAAGAAGCATCCTTTAATAGAAACGCCTGGAAAACACTGAGTCATTGCACCAAAAGCTGCCTGTTCAAAATCACAATATATGGAAGTTGGATTTAAATTTTCTTCCAGCCCTTTTATTAATTCGAACATCCTTGTATACGTATTGCGCTGCTTATCCGGTAACAGGGCATAAAATATTGGTATAGCTCCTCCTAACTTTTCTACCATCACTGTATATACTTGAGCAAACAATCTGGGGACAATTGCAAATGTATCATCTGCATACCATGTATCAGATGTCCGCAAGAATTGGGTCCAACTTGCTCGTCCAAAAATTAAAATTCTCGCCGGCCCTGCACCGCTGTCACAAAGTGAGAAATTTTCTGAAGTGTTTGGCTGTGGTACATATTGTCTGTATTTTTCGGGTAAAACTAATTCTGCTAAAGTTGTTTGATCTGCAAGAGCTGCGTTTATAGCGTTCCGAACACGTCTTACTACTTTCCGCAAGGCTGTGTTATTTGGAAGTACTGCTTCCGAACCTTGAGCTATATTTGTTAAAACAATTATTAATAACACTTACTGTCCCTTCTACAGTATTTTCGGCCCGACGTTTAATGTTACAACCTGAGCTACTGCCACTCTAGCTGCCGATGAAGAGTGTGAATGATTATTAATTTGTTTTATAACTTCTCTAGCTTCTGTATGAATTCGAGCCTTACAACGTCCCATTTGCTCGCAGCGCCAAAATTTTCTATTCTCGTTAGTTTTAGAGCATTTTTCAAAATTATACATAAAACCATCATAGTGAAATTTAACTTTCCTTCTTGAACTTATAATTGTTGCTTCCATCTTAATGTTTGAATTCAAACAATTATACTGATATATGTTATAACAATAACGGCCAATACCTTTGAAATCATTTCAAGTGCTCTCTCTCTTCTGAGTGTATATTACACGGTATTTAATACTTCGGGTCAAGCGAAAAGGGTGGAAAACTCGTAGTCACGTACGAACTCCACAGGGAGTTAACGAAACTGAAATGTACTGGATTAACTTAAGATTGACGTTTTAAGCATATAATTTTAAAGGTATTACGCTTGATTAAATATTAATTAATATTACAATGTTACTTAACTAATGAAATGAATTTGCCTTAAATAGCAAACAAATAGTTCTTTAAATATTATGGTACACACAATGCCTGGTTAATAAATTCTAGAAATAACCAGATATGTATAAGCCTTTACAATCTACTAAGTCTCTTGCAGGTAATTAAATCTTAAGAACCTTCAAATAAATAATCAAATTATGTAAAATCAGATTTACCAATATTATTTAAAAAATATTGACTAAGGTAAACTTTAATCGTAGGTATATTATGTTTCGACGACGACAAAATATTTTATTTATGATCATAACGACCTTTACAAATTTTGTCGATGGTTTATTATATTTTTATATTTATAACCGATAATAGGATCAAAAACATAATCGAATAAAATAAAACCATATATTATACGGGCGAAAAATGTTTTTCGCACTATGCACTACGACCGAAAATTACATTTTCGGCCTAGGACGAAAAGCATTTCCTTACTACTAAAGCAAAAAATTATACTTTATTGAAAATATCTAATTTATAAAACGTTATTTTTTGACAGAATCGGATAAAAAATGTTTTCCAAATTAAATCATATATGTATACCAATATTTAATTGAGCACAAACTTATTGGCGCTGAAATGGGCCGGCGCTGAAACGGCCGGCGTTGAAACGTCCCGGCGCTGAAACGGCGGCGATGAAACGGCTGGGCTGAAACGGCGGCGCTGAATCGGCCCATTCCCAAAGCTTTCAAACTAAGGTAAGTAAGTATCTATTTTATCTTAACTAAACAGCTGGAAAATAATTAAAACTTCAGGATTGCTGTAAAATTAGTAATCCTATAACTGAAATTGGCGTTTATTTTGCGGATTTTTAATAAGATATCATTTTAGCTCAACTGAATGAAACCACTGGAAAATATCTAAACATCAGGATTGTTGTGAAATTATGAATCCTATAAGGTGAAACTAGTGTTCAAACTGAGCAGTTCACATTTATAATAAACATGTCTCAAGTAAAATTCAACTATATTGCAGGTTTGATTAAAATTCAATTTTATTCTAACCTAAAGTGAGGCATCTACTTTCCGCAAATGAAAGTATAGGGCCATTCCGTGTCTTAATCAACCAACAAAAATACTGTTTTCAATCTGACCTCGGACGAAATTTTGTAACGGAACACCGGGGTAACTGGAACCCAAAAATATATTTGAGCTTTGCAAATCGTACTAAAAAGCGTTGGATTGAAATAATTTTTGTAGGGTGTGAAACCGGTATATAGCGGGACAATATATTTCATGCCCAATTTTTAGTATCAAATTTTTATTTCTTTGAGCCACGGTTTCTATGGAAGGTTGTAATTGGTATTAAGTTTATACTGTTATCAATGAAAATCAATTTTATTACACAGCTTTGTTTTTCTTCAATGGTCCCGGTAATACACCATATGTCCCCGGATATAGTGGGACTTAACCCGGTATATTATGGGACACATAGGAATATTAAAGAAAAAATGGAAACTTTAGAATATTTATTATACAGGGTCCGGCAACAAGAGTGCCTTCTTCTATGTCTTCCGTTTCATATAAGCTAGATTAATAAAGTTTGGGATAGTGTTATAGATTAGTTGTGTGCATATTTTAAAATTATTCACGTGTATACAGGTTGTTTATTTAAAGATGACCAAACTATAATTTAAAAAATTTAAATGGAACACCCTGTATATTATTACTTTTTTGAATTCTACACATTGTTCCTAACAAATTCGCAAAATATTTTATCTATCCCTAAATATAGCCGTTTTTGAGTTATGTCGATTTTTATAAAAAAAATTGAAATTACAGAGATAACTTTGAAAATGTACCTCCTTAACCGTTGAAAAACAAAAGTTATCTAATTTATATCAGAACCAGTACACAGATAGATCTTTCTTATAATGCAAATAAACTGTCATAATGATATACAGGGTGTTTACAATTGACTTGCCAACCAGACATTATTCCAACTAGTAAAACTTTACTTTTTCAAATAGAACACCCTGTATATTATTCCGTTTTTGGTTTCTACATGTTAACCCTTATCAATTCGATATACAATTCCCTATCCCTAAATATAGCCGTTTCCGAATTATTTTCAATTTTTCAAAATGTATAAGATAATTGGAACATTTTTTTAAATCCATGGCCTCGTATCAATAGAAAAAAAAACAGTGGAAAACAATTGTATTGCAAATTAAAAAACGCAACAGGAACTAATACACTATAATTATTAAAATTATTTCTAAAAATACAAAACTAATAAAAAAAAAAAAAAATGTAACGTTAATCATTAGCGATAATGATTTATAATACTTGCTCAAAATGTTGTCCGTTTTCTCGGATGCAGACCTGAAGTCGATGTTTAAAAGATTGTTCAACTCTACGCAACAACTCAGGAGTAATGTTATGAAAAGCCTGTGTTATACGATTACGCATATCTTCGGCAGTGGTTGGTGGTTCCCTATAGACAATACTTTTTATGTATCCCCATAAAAATAAATCTATTCTTGTCAGATCAGGGGACCTAGCTGGCCACCTCACAGGTCCATTTCGCCCAATCCAAGAGAGATTTTATTGAGATAATCTCTTACATCTGCAGAGTAGTGAGCAGGAGCGCCATAGCACATTGTGGCTCTAATATGAAGAGTAATATTTTCTAATAAGCCCGGTAAATCGTTACGCAAAAAGTTAAGGTACTTCTCATCATTCAATTGTCCATAAAAAAAGAATGGACCGATGACATAATCCCCAACGATGGCACCCCAGATACTTAAAGACCACTTATGTTGATTATTAACTTGTCTTAATAAATGTGGGTTTTCTGAGGAATAATAATGAAAATTATGTGTATTAACAAATCCATTCTTATGAAATGTTGATTCGTCTGTCCATAAAATATTATAAAAAAAATTTGGGTTTTGAGTAATTTTTCTCTGGCCCAGTTACAAAATCTTACTCAATGATCGAAGTCTACATCGCTCAGTTCTAGGTGTAACTGAATATGATAGGGATGTAAGCGATTCTTCTTTAAAAGATGGCCTACTGATCTCTCACTTATACCAACTATTTCACTTATGTCCTTTTGGCTTCTGTGATGATCCTCTTCGATGGCGAGAAGAACCCTCAATTCACTATCTTCATTTGTAGAAGGTTTAACACGTTCATGTTTGAAGTAATTGGCACATGAAGTTGCAATAAATCTACTCATAACTTTCTGAAACGATCTTGCGTTTAGATGTCTTCTATCTGCATATCTTTCAGCATAAATTCTGCTGACCAATAAACAGTTTCTTTCTGCAGCACCCAACACGAATCAACTAAGTCATTTGTGTAAAATTCATTTTATTACTTGATTACTAACAATAACACTCGTAAATGGTTAACTACAGTTTTATTTATTTACGTCAAACATTCAATTTTTATAAGAAGCACACTTGATTTTAGAATTTTACTTGAAATTGAAGTAAATATTTGTCACATTCTTGTTAATATGCAATGCCTCCAGCACAAAAATTGTAATTAGTCTTCTATCATAATAGATTACTTTCTGTTGCGTTTTTGAATGTATAACAATTGTTTTATGATGTTCTTTTTTATCTATACGAGGCCATAGATTTAAAAATGTCTCAATAATCTTATACATTTTGAAAAATTGAAAATAATTCGGAAACGGCTATATTTAGGGATAGGGAGTTGTATGGCGAACTGATAAGGGTTAATATGTAGAAACCAAAAATGTAATAATATACAGGGTGTTTTATTTGAAAAAGTAAACTTTTACTAGTTCGAATAATGGTTGATTGGCAAGTCAATTATAAGCACCATGTATGCAATTATGCCATTTTCTTCACATTAAAAGGAAGCTCTATCTGTGTACTTATTCTCATATAAATTAGATAACTTTTATTTTTCCAACAGTTAAGGAGGTACATTTTCAAAGCAAACACAAACTAAACTATAACTGCATTCCAAATTTAAGATATAGAAGAAGACGCTCTTGTTGCCGGACCCTGTATATACGTATATATCCAAAAGGATCGTTTCATATCAATATATATTAAAATCAGTTAAATCGACATTGAACTTAAACTTTTTGGAGGCTCGTTCAGTGCCCCCTGTTTTCAGGTTTAGGTAGTTTCATTACTATATCTCGTCTCTCTTTACATCATCATCTTTCTTTTCTGGATATGTAAAAGTCCATCCAAATCCTTTTAATAGTAGTCAACATTTTCAATTTTGGCAACATAGAATCTAATACTCTTTTTTGTAGCAAATCTTACTAATACAAGGTTTCCTTCGGATACATTTTCATTTGGAATTTTGTCTTCTTCTGTAATGCTATCGTCTGTTGATTCATTGCAGATTTTCTCTAGTTCCACGTCAATTTCCGAACATGGGAAGTCTCTTTAGATCGTTTTTAATTCGTTGCCCATTTTTATTTGGTTTGTGTTCCTTTTGGCGTTTTTTCAGTTATCTTAATTGAATCTTTTGCATTTTCTGTTCATGTGCCAACTCTATTTCTTCTTTACTTGGAGTATCGGTTAAATACTAGATTTCGCCTTTTTCTTTCCCTTTCTGATACCCTTTCTTGTCTGTGTCTTAACGTGTGGTCTAACTGCTTCAGGAGTTACGATATTCTTACTTGCTTTAGTACTATGTGGCGTCAGAACATTGGTACTACCAGCGATAATTTCATTACTAGTTGAAGGTCCTGGCACATCGGAAGGTCCTTCTGGTTCTTGCGCTCTGTCCGTTACGTATGATGACTAAAACTCTGATTCATCTAGAATATCGGAGTTAAATGGATAAATTCCAGTTCTTTCAAACCCCTTCATGATATTAGATGGTGTCAAAACTAATGGAAATGCCTTCCCCACCACTCCTGCAACATCGTAGATCGTGATAGGGACCCCCGGATGGTTCAACGTCCATTCATCAACAGATTTGTTGTAGTATGATTTAAAGGGGGTAAAACAGCTTATGTCCAACGGTTGCAGCTTATGGCTGCAATGCGGCGGTAGTGTTAAAAGTATAATACCATTTGTTTAGTAGAGATTTAATACTTTGATATCAACATGACTCTCATGACTAGAGCCCGGAAAATATGCAAAGAAATCTTTAAAAATATGCGCATATATATGCACTGTTTTTAACGAAAAAATGCAAAAATGTATAAAAAATATGCCGAAATATATGCAAAATATGCTTACTGGAAAGAGAAAAAATTAAAAGATGTATAATACAATAATATTTATGACGTCAATTAAGTACAGTAAGGTATATTAGAAGATTACATTAACGGTTTTGGAGTTTTGATTAAATTAACTAATTAAATTAATTGTAATTTTAATGATACAAATTCTCATATTATTGAGACCTGTTATTAACGCAATTTACAATCAAATGTTTTTCAAAATTTTCCAATAAAAATGATTGCCGCCTATCACTAAAAATGTATTTATAAATCGAAAAACTTCTTTCCACGCCGACAGAAGTAATTGGTGCATTCTTCAATTTTGCAATGATATCTGGATTTAATGCTAATTCGGCTACTTCCCCTCTTAACACTTTTGCAACGTCATTTAAAATGCCATATTCAGGATTCTTTTTGATTACATTAGTTAATTTGTTGGAAATTGTTGTTCTAACTTTTCCCTTAACATTTGAACACAAATGTTCAAAATTTCTAATTATTTCTGTCGATTCGGTTAATGGCATACAACGTGTCTCTAACTCTCTAATGGCTTTAGGCACAAAAGCATAATTGCTTTTTAAACACGCAAGTTGGCAAGGCAATTCACGAGATTCCATCAATTTTTTTGATTGTGTAATAGCTTGGCTGTTATTGTCCAGTTCTAAGACGACTTCCTTAATTTTTCCATAATTTTCTGCATAAAAAAGTGCAGCTTCAAGCCATGAACCCCAACGGGTAATTATTGGTTGTGGAGGTAATGGAGTATTGGGAAGTCTCTCCTTATAAAATTGGATTCTCAAAGGGGTCTTGAGAAAAATTTTCTTTACGTGACCAATTAAATTATTAATTAATGGAAACTGATTCCTGATCTCTTCAGCGACCCTATTAATTCCGTGCGCTAAGCAAGTAGTATGGATTAAATGTTTGTGAAATATTTTTAAATTTTGGCCCGCCTTGACCATATATGGTGCTGCATCTGACAACATTAACAACATTTTTTTCTGAAGGGACACATTCAGGCAAAAAGAAATCCATCATTTACAAATCTAGTTTAGGATAAATTATTTGTTTTATGAAGTTCTTTGGAAGCTATTAAATAAGATTTGCAAAGGACGTCCTCATGAAGAGCATCAATTAACAAATGCGCAATATATCTACCGGCATTGTCGGTTGTTTCATCTACTGCAAAGTATATATAATTGTTGCCAATTATTTGTCTCATTTCTGAAATCGTGTTTGCATAAACACGTTCAACAACACTTTTTCTTAAGGTGCTTTCGTCTGGTATGCTATATTTGAGATATTTTTGGAAAAAGGCTCGGATTTGAATTATTCATTTTCCAAAGGAGGATATTACATGCTACTAGAGCTTTACACAAGTCTTCATTAAACGTTTCTTGTTCGGTATTCCTGGAATTTGTAGCCACGCACTGACGTAATGTTTGCTGTGATGTGGAACATTTTTTTAGTTTTTCGCACTTAAAAATATGTGCCGGAATTTTTGCGTGTTGATCAACCAAAAACTTCTTGTCGCTTGATACCTGACCAAAAATATTAATATAGTACGAGTATTAATAAAAATACAGTGCTCGGAACAATACTTTCAAAATTAACACGATAGCGATACTTCAATAAAAAAAACTATCGCGATAGCGTACTCGATACTTCTTGTACAAACGCGATACCGATAGTCTATACTTAAAAAATATCGCGATACTTTTAACATAATTTAATTTACAACTTGAAGCTTAGATAGGTACCTACCTACGAAAAACCCTTCCCATTGTTTGCAAATATTTTCAGGTAGTATCTACATTTAGCATCCATAAAAACGATTAGCTAACTAATTTCCTTGAAAAAATAGTCAAAAGCATTGAATTTCAACACAAAATAGGTACAAAATAACTGCAATTTATTTATTTAAATCGGTACTTGTTTGGTCTTGCCGTTTCTTGTTTTGTTACTTAAGCTGACATTGACAAGACTTCAGAATTATGATTTCATTCTTTCGGCTTTTCATGGATTTACTTTGAAATTTTAATCCTATTCAATACATTTTTCCAAAACATCACTTTTACATTTTTTACGTATTTCTACGAACAATCATATACAGACGCGGTTGGTATTTCTTTATTATTTGGATGAGATTTTTTAAGCTATTTCCGAAAAACAGCATCGCAAAAGCATCGAATTATGCGATATTCGGAATTTACAAAAAGTATCGCGATCCTACCGATAGTCGATAAATTATAAAATAAAGTATTCTTCATTCTCTTAGTTTTCTATTAATTCTCACTACATAAATCAATTTTAAACTTTCAATGTTTATATTATAGTTTATAGCTCTAGATTTTCTAAGATTGAAATGAATTGTATGTCTCAAAATAATTGTCCACTTACTGGTTTGCTGCAAGCACGGCAGAACACTTTATCTCCATCCAATACCAGTTCGGGGTAAGGTTTATTCCAACTTCTAATTTTAGACGTTGTTGTTATTGCCATTTTATTAATTTAACACTGAACGGGCCTGCTGCACTTTTACACTGCACAAAAGTACACACTATATCTTCTCACGGCATTTAAAGAAATAATAAGGAACAATTCAGGTAACCTTCCTTATATTGACTTAAAAATTGTGCTTGAACTAACCAGACAGTTCTAAGAAGTAACGAAAAGTCAAGCTGTTAACCCTTAACCGGTCCTTCATGATTTGAAAGTTTTAATCCTCATGGAAAATTTATTATACGAGGACGAAATGCATAAATATGCCAAGAATGGCAATGTTTACGAAAAAATGCAAGATTTTTCATATTTTCTGGGCTCTACTCATGACTATCTAAAATTAAGAGTATTTTATTTTCAATCGAACATCGCATGTTTTTAATCAAATGTTCTATGAACAACACAACACATCCATCCTGATGGATAATCCGCGCCACTAGAACCGTTTGGAGCTCCGTTCAGCATGTGTGGCTTAAACTTTTTTCTTAGAAAAATGTTCCACTAGCACATATCTGCACATGAGAGCCAAACTGTATTAACTCAAAAAGTAAATTTTACAGGAGAGCAATTTGAAAATTGTTATAAACATTAAATTCGCATCGAATGTTTATGTAATAACCATTTGAAACAAAATAAAACTCATTAATGTATTGTGGATAGCCTCAAGTTTCCCCTCTCCTTATTTGCAAAACTTTTCATTATTTTTGTCAAAAAAGTCACGAAAAACCATTGCAATTGGAGTTATTTCTATTGAGCCCTAACATATTTGGATTATAATCTGCATTAAATCCTTTTTTGTTGTGAAATTATCTACAAAAAATGCCTCTTGCATTTTTCTGTAAAATGAACCGTTTTCCGAGTAGTGCGCTGAGAAAGCGACTACATTATGACGATGCACTCGTTTCCTCACCACCTTCGAGGTAGAATGCAAGGCGCGTTTTTTTTTTACATGGTTTCCCCCGTAGGCATAATCCATGATATGTAATAAGAGGTTTTTTTATTTAAGAGTGAATAATTTTTTATTTGAATACTGAAAAATACAGAAAAAATAAACTTTAGTATATAATTTTTTTTTGTCATTCATTGTGGATATCTTCAGTTTCTATATCATTAACACGTTAAGCGCCATGTGGTACATCGCGCGTGCCATACACAATTTTGTTCTTAGGGCTTCGTGGTACAAATATTGTGCCCGACCAGAGCCGGATTTATTAGCGTACGTTGTACACACGGTGTGCCACGTTTCTCTAGTTTTTATATGGAAGTTGAATATGTGTGGATCGGGAAGCCAAGCAGTGATTTTGGTCCATAAAAATTTCACACCTCTGCTGACTATTTGTCACTTGAATGGTATACAAAAAGAACAGGGGTATTTTTATTTATAACATCAATTTATTCAAAATATAAAAGTCAAACGCAATTTTTCAATAGTATTACAAAAGTGTACAAAAAAAAAACGAAATTAAAAACCAATAAAAAATCATTTTTTTGCACAATCTACCATCAACAATAAAGAAAAAAATGGGATACAACAAAGTAAACAAGAAGATTATTCCTATAGAAAGGTAGACATGTCTATGATAACTAAAAAACTAATAAAAAACAAGTAAATATGATATTTCATTTAAATTTTTTTTGCAAAATGAACAGTAAAAAAGCATTCAATGCAATAATGTTTTTTACACACACTACATAGCCATTTGCTTCGCGCACTTTTATTTATTGCAACTTTTCGGCCATCCCTTTGTTTCAGATTTTCGTAATAAACGGCACATCTCGATCTTGAATCAGTCAATTCCATGGAAAGATTTCGGTCGTTATTTTCGGGCTCAAGTTCTTCTATGTTTGTGTTTTCAATACGTAGTACAGAGTGGCATAATTTTTCTTTGAACTCGGTTATGGACAATTTTTCCATGGTAACTTCTTTATAGACCAAGAAAGCATTTACGACAGCGAAGCCTAATAGTAATTCAGTGGCAAGCTTTCTGTACCACTTTGTCCCTCTGCGTAGGCAGTGAGAATATGATTTGACTTGGTCAGACAAATCAATGTATGACTTAGCTAAATTATAATGTATTATTGCTTCAGGTTTTTCTACTAAACCCCCTCTTTGCGGTACTTCTTTTGTGTCATCTTTATGCAATGTACTTAGCGTAAGTACATCTCGTGTATCGCCTCATTTCAAAACCGTTATTCCGGTGTCACTTTCTTTAGCGTATATTTCTTTAGGTTTTAATTTTTTTTGTATAACTTCCTTTGGGTTATATTTGCGGCTGCTGCGGAGGGTACCAACAAGATGTGTCTTCTGTTTTAGTAATTTAGTTGCTAAGGAAACACTGTATAATAATTATCTGTATAAAGTTCCCGACCCGAATCCAGAAGACCATCCATTCGTTCAAACACTACATTTGAAGACGATTGACCACCGTTTGCGGTATCTGTACCACAATAAACCCGAACATTATGGGTGTAGCCATTTTCCGAAAGTTTAATGCCAAATTTGTGGCGTTTCTTTTTAATGTACTGTCGGAATCGTAGTTGTCCTCGGAATGGCACCATTGTCTCATTTTTTTAAATTTTGTACAAGTTTTTTGGACATAAGTTGGCTGATTTTATTTTTATATAATGTTGATTTTTTCCAATATGATCGTATCGTGGGCAACCTAAACAAGCCCATCCATAACCATATCCCAAGAAATCGTTCCATTTCGAAATTGTCAGTTGGAATCCACTTTTTGATGCGCGATTTTAGCTTTAGACCTTCTTTTGCTAAACACTGCTCAGCATAGAGATTTGTTTCGTTGACCATAAGCGTAATTATTTCGTCACATACAAATAATTTAAAAAAATCATATGGTTCTTTACTAATATATTCTTCGTATATATTTGCTTTAATTCCTTTGCCATTCCCATCAAAATTAAAAGTCTTACAAGAGGAACCGTTAACAGGGTGCCACTGTAGGTTACTTAGGACATCTTGGTTATTTTCGTTTTCTGATTCACTTTCTCGTGTGTATTGAGAAACAACATCTTCAATAACATTTTCTACGTGGTTTATAGGAGTACGCGTAGTCAAATTTGGTTGTACACTTGGAGAATTTTCACTATCTAACCTTATCATATTTATTTCAAGAACTGTTTGAGAACAATTTGGTAAATTTTCGACACTACTTGATGCAGACAACGATGAATCGCTATCTTCATTTTCCGTATCACTGGACATTTGTAAACCGGGACTGTACCCTTCGGACAAATAAACATCACCAATTATACTAGACTCACTATCCTCATCAGACATCATATCATCCCACAACTTTTTCAGGCCGTTTTGTTCATTTTCATAATCCCCCATTGCGTTTATATTCACTAAGACAACAGGCACAATAAGAAACACGTCTTTTTCACGCTGTTGCTAACAGCAGACTGGCTAAAAATACGCGTCGTGTGGTTGGAGGGAGTCGGCGCGTTAGCTTAACCTGGAATACTACTACGTGACACTACATAAGTGCCATGTGGCCCCTTACAAGCAATTTTATTCTTTGGGCGGGTGGCACAAATACTATGACATAAAAAGAAAACTACAAAACTTAACAAAAAAAAAGTCAGAAAACAAAACGATTGCTACAAATAAGCTAAAAAATGAATTTCGAAGTAGGAATTATTAAAAAAAAAAGTTGGCCTGTGGGACAAAAAATTCTGATTCTATGGTGGCGCTTAACGTGTTAACAGTTGCTGACAAAACATCGAGTGGACTTATTCCTATATTTAAATCGCCATCTTCATCATTTTCATCATTGGTTGGCTCTGCGTTTAAACATGACTGGCCACGGCAATGTCCACAAACTTTTGAACATCTTAATCCAATTTTTTTGCATCCACATTTGCCGCCACAACCTCTTGCACAATTACAAAAGATTGTGTTCAGTAGATCATCGGGTGCTGGTGGTAATAAAGTTGTTATTGGCTGTAGTATATTATTTTTTAACTCCCAGCCCCACTGTTCTGGATCAATTTCTCTTCCTAGCCAGGTTTGTATTTGATAATACACTCGATAAATATGCTGTTGAGCTGCTGAAGAAGTAGGTGGTAATAATGGAAATTTCACAGCTGTACTTTGTCTTGTTAGTTTAGCAAAGCTACAGTATCTGTAATTATCTATCGAATGTTCTGATTTTGGAGCACCCTACATTGCTAGTAGCATTGACAATGACATCTGGAGAGCAATTTTCTTGTTGGAATATTTCTGCAGAATTTTTTTAATCGGGTCTTTTTTCAAACATCTTCATGACTTTCATTTTTCCTTTCCCAAAAAGTGCTGAAGTTGTATCACATCCGGTCATGGCATGTAGAAACAGAATATTCCTCTTGCAATGTGGATACTTGTTGAGGCTATCAGTCGAGTATATTTTTGTTTTAACATTGTTTTTTCCTGGTTTTTTTTTTAAATTGATGTAGGTTGATCAAGTATTTGTGTGCGTGCTGTGAGAAGTACCAACAGATCTATGTCTTCGCCAACGATAATTGTAGTATTATTTATTGATTTTTCAATCGCTATTACTATTAAGACGTCAGCATCATCACGTGATTGTCTTGTAGCAATACCAACTTCTTCGAACTTCTCAATAAGCATTTCAATTAATTTTCTTTTGTTAAATCGAATAGATAAGAATTTTTCTTGACTGATAGGAACTTCCATCGATTCATTGAAGTGCACTTCACAAGATGTAGAAACGGCAGCGGTTCGTCTTAGTTGTTCCATCGCTTTGATATTTTTACTGGTATCAGAGTAACCATCAAAAATGACAACAGTATTTGTACCGAAATTATGTGATAAATAATTAATATATTTGTTAATGATAATATTAAATGTATCATTTTTTTGCCATACGACGCGATGTATAAGAAATTCAACATCGATTATGTATGTTGCATTATCACAAATTACTTGATAATTAATTGGCTCGAAGTAGTCGTTTATTTTCGACTTTTGAGTATTTCTCATGCCAACATTATCAAATAGTGCTGTTGGATACGGATTTAATTCATATTGTAAATATTCACAAAGATTTTCCTCAAATTTTTTATTTAAACTAATTCGTTGAAATAGCAATAACGGATCGATCGTTACCTTGCAGTTATGCACCATGATATAAGTGTTTACTGATGATAATGAAAGAACTCTGTCAGAGCGTTTAAATGTAATTTTGTTGAATGTTACTCCTATAATTTTTTTAATTGACGCAGACCAATTTCTTTGGCATTATAACAGTTGATTTTATTATTGCCAACAATTCCTGTTGATACAGAAATTACTTGATTGCAAGTTGAAAAAGGATTATGCAAAACAAACCACTCTACAAGTTTTTTAATGTCAGTATTATCTCTTTCAATGCCTGAATCTCTCGAGTGTACATGTTGATCCGCGGTATCAAATGAAAGGTCGCAAAATTTTTCAATTTCTTCACAAATTGCATTTGCTGCATGCATGCCATATATCCACTTAGATAAGACGCTTTCATGAGTACTCCTTCCTCGAGAAACCCCTCCTTCAGTTTTCATAGACTTCATCAAACTTTGTGCAATAGTCATGTCGGTCCAGGTTCCACAGTTGAATTTTTCTGTGCGTCTTACTTCAAATGAAAATATGGAAGCATTCGCTTAACACTTGTAAGATGATCATTCCATAACCCTAATCTCTCAGCACGAATGAAATCATTAGCTATTTCAATGTATTGTAGCCATAACTGAGCAGTGGGACCATCGATTTTCAATTTAGCTACTTCGTCATTAAATAACTGTATTAGTCCGTTCAAAACATCTTCAGATGCTTCAATATTATCATAAGACATCGTCCCTCTCATAATATCCATGATGTAACCATCCAAAAACTCCTGCAGATTTTGATCGATTGTTAATTTATCATAAATAAGCTTCATTAGAGCAACTCTAATGTCCTCTTATACTTCTTGCAAAAGCATGGCCATCTAACATTTTGTCAACTGAATTTGGAGCATAAATAACAAGTAAGAGCTTCCTTGAGTCCACTTCCTTCCATTATATATGCTATAGATCCAAGAAACGACATAAGCATATTAAAACCACCTAGTCTTACAATGACGTTGGATATATCAGATTGAACATCAGCAGCAGCTACAATTTCGCGAGCTTTATAGTAAAGTGGCTGATCAAAAGTAATGATGTAACAATTTTGTCCATGTGATTTGGCACTACGTACTGCACAATCTAATGTGGTGTAAATTTTATCTTTATTACTTGCAGGATGATGAATAAAGGGTAGGAACACTACGGTTGATGTTGTTAGCTTCTCTAAAAATCCGTTCCACCCTGGTAGACCGTTGACATCTCTCCACTTTGCGTATGCCCACAATAAATCGACCTTACTACAAATTGCTCCATTTAAAATAACATTATAATCGATTTCTTCAACTATAATCTTACTCATTCCAGCTACTTCATTATTTTCGTAAGTTAACCCATTAACCGCCAAGCATTGAAATAAATATTTCAGAACCGATTTTTTTAATTTACCATGCTAATTTATCCTAACTAAAACATATGTCACAAAAAAAAATATATTTTTATACGAGATGTCTTTAAAAAATAATGTTGCGTTTTCGCATCAACAGCGAAATTAGTAAGAAACTTAATTTAAAAAAATATATTAAACGCTATGAAAACTGTCGAAACAAACAGGGTGCAAATGTACATTACACTTCTGGCACATAAAAATAGTTTGACTTTTGCATTTTCGGCATCTTCTTCGTGTCTTTTCTGGGTGGCGTATTACATTATGTCCTACGTCATCTTTTCTTACTTCGTCGGGTAATTCGTTCTTTGTAGGTCTGCCTCTTCCCTGATATCCTACACGTTCGGTTTCTTCCTCTTCCCCTTTGTTTTTAACATCCTCCTCAGATTTGAGAAGCGCCATGATTATATACGATCTGAATTCTAATTGAGAAATTTTAGAATCGTTAGCTATTCTATACAATTTCCAAACATTAACAATTACACTATCCAGACAATTAATAAATAACGGCCACCACCATTTTTTACCTCTAACTTTTATTCGATAATTTGCGATACCGTTGTCATGGAGATCTACTCCGCCCATATGCTTATTATATTCCTTTATAACCAAGGGCTGTGGAATGTCGACTTTCTTTTTTTCTTTTCTGTTATAGCGCTTAGTTGTTTGCAATGGATTTATTGAAATATTGTTAGATATGATAGTAACAACGGCATTGTCGTTCCATCTGGTTATTACAATTTGAGATGCTGAATCGAACCTATAATCAAAGCAACCTCTTTCTTTTTTTTTCATTTCATTTACTGTTGTTACAGGACACTTTTCTATACGATTATCACGTACTGTACCTGTTGTGAAGACGTTATTTTCAGTCAGAAAATGGAGTAATTTGAAGGAAGAGAAAAAGTTGTCGAAAAATACTCTATGATTTGATGTATTGGGCACAACTTTCACCAAATCTAGTACAACATCTGCTCCAAGACCCATGTCAGTTTTATTTTCTCGTGCTCCACCATATGTATGAAATTGAAACAAATAACCATCGTCGGAACAGAGACACCATAACTTATAACCAAAACGTATTGGTTTTCCCTTTATGAACATTTTAGCAGAGTGCCTCCCATAATAAGGCACCATTTCTTCGTCGATGGATATATTGTGTGAAAATATTCCAAACTGTAAATTTTTTTATTTATGGCGTCAAAGAATGGCCGTAATTTTGAAAATTTGTTAGCTTTGTCCAGTTTTGAATTATCACATAAATGTAAATTTCTTTTTATGTTTCGAAATTTGTTTCGACTCATACAATTTGATACTAATGGAACACCTTTATCTTCATCTCGACTCCAATACATTTCTAGTTCCGGAAGTGTGTGATATCCGGATAATATCATTATACCTATGAATTTTTTTATATCACTAATTTTCATTGAAAAATCGTGCCGATTATTACCTGCAGCATACTTCAAAGAGAAATTCAAAATGAAATTCAAAACCTCATCATCAAAATAAAGAAATAATATTTCCAACGGTGACTTATCAGCAAGCATTTCTTTTATATATTTCTTTTGGCCATCTTCGTTGGATTCTGGCAATTTATTAAAAATTGGGGGTGTTTTCTTCCACTTTGGTAAATATATCTTTTTTTTTCGACTCTTTGAAGGATCTTTAGGTGCAGACGGTTCCATGGAGTTTTCAGAAGAAATATGATCATGTACCAATAATTCAAAAGTTCCTGGCACGTCTTGGGGAATATCATCACCTAAGGAATCGTATAATAACAATAGAAATTATAAAAAAAAGATTTGTATATTTTGAACAGCTCAAAATGAAATAACAAAATAATGCAATATGTAGCAACTTTGTAGAAAATTACCTTGAAGCAAATTTTCATTTGTATCTTCCTCGTCTGTTAACTCATCCACATCTGGTGGTATAATTACAGCATCTACATCGTAATCTCTATCAAGATCCTCTAGTTCTGCCTCCAATTCTTGCAATGTAAGGGCACGCGTATTGTTGAAACTTGACATATTTACAATATAAAATTACACCAATTGTAAAATTATTATAAACACATGAAAATAATACAGTAACGACAAAAAAACACTAACTCAATGCAAAGATAACGAAAGACTGACTGACAACTTTCGCATCATTACTCCTTTTTTTTCCTTTTTAATCGGTTTGACTACGGTACGTCGGGCACCATTGCCCCTTATACCTTCATCGCACCTTGCTTTATTCACTCATAGTATATACATGTCATTTCATTCCTACCTAACTTAAACTAACTTAAGATATGTAACAATAAAAGGAATGTGTATAGCTACATGGCATTTGATTGATTGTTCATATTAACTCTAACACAACACTAACTTCGGCCTCTTGTGCCTCCTGGTGTTGCTGGCGTCGTAGTCCCATAATCCCGCGATGGCTGGATTCGGGTGGGCCGCTAGTACCTTCTCTTGGTTGGCTGCGGCGGTTTTCATGAAGTCCGTGAGGGTCGGCATCTTGAGGTCCCTGTGGAGCTGCGCGTTTCTGACGTACCATGGTGCATCTGTGATGATTCTGAAACATCTGTTTTGCATTACTTGAAGTCGTCTTACCGTGCTTGGAGCGGCGTAGGCCCATGCTTCGCTGGCGTAGGTGAGCATCGGACGGATGACTGCCTTGTAGATCAGCAGCTTTTTGTCGATCGTGAGGACGCTGTTTCTTCCCATCAGTGGGTAGAGCTGTTTGATGACGCCGTGGGCTTTCGCTCTTCTGTCCTCGACGTGCTGGTTCCATAGGAGCTTCTTGTCCATGAGGAGTCCGAGGTATTTCACGGAATCCCTCCATGGGATGTCCTGGCCGAACATGGAGACGTTTCCCGTAGGCCTCTTGAGTCTTCGGGTGAATAGGACCGATGTGCTCTTCTCGGGGTTGATTCCGATGCGCCATCTGGTGTACCAATCCTCCAGGTCGTCCGCTGCTCTTTCTAGGAGCCTCTCCACCTGGTGGATCTTGGATGACTGGGCGAGGACTGCGGTGTCGTCTGCGTAGCAGGCTAGCACGGTTCCTTCGGTCTTTGGAAGATCTGAAACATAGATGTTAAAAAGCATAGGGGAGAGTATCGAACCTTGAGGAACTCCCGCGGTGGTTCTTCTGGGGAACGATCTGCAGTGGGGCAGCCTGGTCCTGAAGCTTCAGTTGCTCAGGTAGGATCGGATCATCTTCACCATGGGGAGCGAGATCCCACGTTGTAGCATCTTGAAGAGGAGTCCGTGGTGCCATACCTTGTCGAAAGCCTTCGAGATGTCCAGGAACATCCCTCCGGTGGACTTCTTCCAGTCGAATCCTCTCGTGATGTGTTCCACGACTCGGAGAGCTTGCTGGGTGGTGGAGTGGTTGGGGCGAAAGGCGAACTGCTCGTCCGGGAGGATCTTGAGTTCTTCTACCTCTTCTTGAAGTCGGATGAGGAGGATCTTCTCCAGAAGTTTTCCCATCGTTGGTAGCAGGCTGATCGGGCGGTAGTTTTGCGGTAGCGATCTGTTCTTCCTGGGCTTCGGGATCATCACCGTGTCCGCTTCTTTCCATCTGATCGGGAAGTGTCGGAGTCTCAGGGCTGCGTTGAAGATGGCCGTGAGGTGTGCGAAGCCCTTCGGGGGGAGGAGCTTCAGCGCCTTGTTGAGGATGGAGTCCGGTCCTGGGGCTTTTCTGTCCTTGAGCTTCTACGTGATGCCCTGGATTTCCCTCGGCGTCGTGAAGCGGATGTTGCCTTCGGTGTTCTCGGCTAGGCGGGCCCTGACGGTGCGGTGGACGGCGGCGATGTGGTCCTGGTCGGTGTTGCGTTGTTCCGGGCTGCATTGAAGTTTGATGGTCTCGGCGAACACTTCGGCTTTTTCGGCTTCTGTGTGGACGAGTCCGTTTCTTCCCTGCAGTGGTGGGACGAGCACGTGTTCCTTCCGTAGGGTCTTCACCATCTTCCAGTAGGATCCATCTTGCGTGTCGAGTGACTCCACTTTGGCCTTCCACGTGGAGTTGCGGTGTTCCTGGATGGCCGTCTTCACTTCGTGGTGCAGTCGGTTCATCTCCTCCTGTCGTCCGGATGCTGCGTCCTGTGGTAGGTTCTTCTGGCCCTGTTCTTCTCGCGGATCAGGTCCCTCGTCTCCCTGGGTAGTGCGTAGATGTTTCCTCGGGTTGCTTCCGTGGTTCGTCTGGCGGCTTCCGTTGCTTGTAGGATGGCCTTGGTGATGCCCTCCACGGCGTTGTTGAGCTGCTGGACGTTGTCGATGGTTGGCACCGAGGTGATCTTCTCCGCGATGACTTCCTTGTATCTTCTCCAGATGATCGTGGACCGTTGTGCGGGTGTGGGTGGCTCCGGGATGCCCAGCTGGAGCAGGACTGGGTTGTGGTCGGAGCTGAGGTCCTCCAGCGTCTCCATTTCGTGATGCAGTCTCATGTTGCGGAAGAGGGCGATGTCCAGTACGTCCGGTCGTTGGTCCTCTTGGTAGGGGAAGTGGGTTGGCTCGGTTGGTCCATCCGCGATGATGTTTCTCGGGCTGACGTAGTCTTCTAGTTGTTTCCCCAGCTGGTTTGTGGTCCTGCTGTTCCATGTTTGGTGTTTCGCGTTGAAGTCTCCTCCCACGATCGTTGGCGTGTTGTCCTGGAAGAGGTCGTCCAGTTCCCGCTCGTCGATGTTGGCTCCCGGTGGGTTGTAGACTGCCACGATCCTGATGAGGCCGGCTGTGCTGGTGATGACTCCCACGGCGGTGGTTTCCATCCTCTGCATCCTCGGTGTGGGCAGTGGGTGGTGGTCGATGGAGCTCTTGATGTAGATGGCCGTCCCTCCTCCTCTTCCGGTCAGCCTGTCCGTGCGGTGGAGCGTGAAGCCTGCTATCTTCGGGTTGTCGCATGGGCGTAGGTGGGATTCCGATACCAGTACCATGTCCAGGTTGTGGTGGTCCATGAAGGAGGCCAGTTCTTCTTTCTTGTTGAGAAGACCATTCGCGTTCCACATCGCGATGTGGAGGGCTGCTGGCTTGTGGAGGCGTCTATCCATGGACGGTTCTTTCGGCGCGGATTGCCCTCAGGATCCTCATGGCGAGGGCGAAGTCTTCGTCTTCTTCCGTGATGGTGGTGGTCTGGGGGGCTGCGGCTCTTGGGGCTGCTGCTGCTTGCGGTGGTGCTGCTGAGGCTGCTTGGGAGTAGCTGATGCCTTGTTCCACTCTCCTGGTTGGCAGTGGAGCTGGTGCTGGTCGTCTGGGGGCGGCGCGGCGCTGTTGTACCCTGGTGGTGTTCTTCGGGTGGGCAGGACATCCTCCGTAGTTGGCGGTGTGTGGTCCCTGGCAGTTGCAGCAGTTGGCTGCGGTGTCCCTGGACTTCTGGCAGGAACTGGTGTGGTGAAGCTCTCCGCACTTCACGCATCTGGCGATGGCGTGGCATCCGCTTGTTGAATGGCCGAACCGTTGGCACTGGTGGCACTGCCCGACTCCGCTCTTCTTGTGTGGGGATTCCACACGGATCCTGAGGTATCCCAGCGTCTTCATCTCGAAGATCTCCTTGGCGCGGGATGTCTTCTCCAGTTGAACCATTACCAGCGATGTGGGTCTGCGGTCGCGTCCTGCTTGCATGCGGGACACCTTCTGGACTTGGTGGCCGAGGGCGGTGAGGTCATCGGCGACTTGCTTTACCATGTCTTCGCCCATTGGGATTCCTCGGATGACTATCTTCAGTGGCCTGGCTTCCTGCAACATGTATGTGTTAAATTGTACCTGAATATTGTCCAGGGTGGTGGTGGCTCTTCTGTAGTCCTCGGCGGATCCAACGTTGACGATGATGCCCGTCCTCGTTGACCTCGTCTGCGTCGGGGTGATTCCTGCTCCGTTGAGGGCCCGCATCGCTGATCGGTAGTCCTCCTGGTGGTGGAGGATGAGGGGTGGCACACGTTCCTTCTTCGCCGGTGGTTCTGGTTGAGCTGACTGAGGCTCCTCTTCTACGCGCTGCCTCTTCGCCGTTGCCTTCCTGGTGACAACCTGGAAGCCTTCTTCGTCTTCTTCCTCCGGCGTGTCGTGGGCAACCGCTTGGCTGGGTTGCGGTTGGGTAGGCGGCTGAGCGACCTCCATAGGAGCCTCCTGCTCAGCTTCCGCCTTGGAGGTGGTAGGGGGCGGCGTTTGTTTCTTCGCTGCCTTCTTCTTCGGTTTCTTCTTTTCCGGTTCCTTACCGGAGGTTGAAGGGATCGGAGCGTCCTTTTTTTCCCGCTGGTGGTGGGGGCTGACGGGGCAGGTGCCGTTTCGTTGGTGGTGGGCGTCGGGATGAAGGCGTCCATCTTCTGCATCAGCCGGTTGATGGTGGCCGTGAGTTCTTCTATCTTACGGTTCTGCGAGGCCGTAAGCTCCCGTTGAACTGCTAGGTCCCGTCGGAGTTGGTCGTTATCCTGTTGTAGCTTCCTAACATCGTAGACGGTAGGCGTCGGCGTCGCCAGACTTCTGATGTCCTCGTCCATTTCGTGATGTTGATCCATCATTGGTGGTAGAATCTCCAGAGGCGTGGCTTCAAAAATGATTTTTTCTTAGGGGTACCCTAAAGTACACGGACCGGGGTCCGCATACAGAACGGTGCTAAAAAGAAAAATCAATTCCTCGATAATAATAAAATTATTACGAGTCTATTGATGGATTAGTGTTGCACGTATCCGCAATCAAGGCTCTATTCTTCCTGTATAGGTTCTAAAAAGAACGTATACGAAGTATATGATGGTCCTGGTCGGGTTGGCTTGGTTACTCGAGTCGATTACTCGAATCGATCAATCGAATGGTCGATTATTCGAGTAGTCGATTAATCGAGTGGTCGGTTACTCGAGTCGGTCAATGGAGTAGTCGATTACTCGAGTCGCTGTAAGAGAAGCGTCAATTCCTCGATAGCAACTCGACTAAAACAATCAGTTTACCACTCGAGTACAACTGGCACGCCTGAAATATTCGAGTTGGCGGTAATCGACTATTTCAATCGACCCCCTACGGGTCTATTGATCGATTAATTACACGTTCGCAGTTGCTGCCGGTTGGATTGTAGTTTTCGCTTTCTTAAATATGTCCTAAAAAGAACATATACTAAGAAATGGTGCTCGAACTTGGTCCTCGAAGGTTGGCTGCTGTTTCGGTTCTTGGCTTCGATCTGCGTACTTCGCTTTCAATATAAATGTCCTAAAAAGAACAATATATTGAAATTGTAGATGCTGATGTTGGCCTTGGTGCTGGTACTGCTTCAGTTGCTCGGAGTGCTTAAGAGTTGCAATGAAAATCGCAAGAGCTCTTAGGCTTGGTAGAGGCTTACGTTTGAAGGTTCAAACCGCTCTGCATCATCATTACTGCAGTGTCGTGTCTATAAATACACCGCATCGGAGCCGGTCGGTGATATGCATTCGGCTGATGATGCGTAAACGCAACATTATCTTTACTCGCATAGTGGCTTATGATAGCAATTTTCAAAACACATTTTATTGATATACCCCTAAAGTACAGTCATTGTCTTTATTCATACTAAAATTTTATTGAATTTTGTTTAAAAATGTAGGATTTACAATGATAAATATTGAAGCACAAATTATAATTCAAAAACAGCTTTCTTTAAAAAATCATATTTTTTACAATTTTTCAAATTTTTCCATTAAAAAATTAAATTAGAAAGCCCTTATATATAGAGTAACATGCCATAACGTGAAAATTTAATAATTTTAAAATCAATTGGTAAACAAAAAATGCTTTTAAAAATGTTCTTCACAATTAATTCATGCAAAAAATGCGTTACAGTTTTAGGAATTTTGTAATTAATATTATCTAACATTCGACTGGGTGGTGGATAAGAGTCGTGAATAATTGTAATGGAACGAATATCTTCTTTAATTATTGATCCGGCAGCTTCTACAATTCGAAGACGTTCATCACAATGATTTTGTTTTTTTTTCTTCGTACCACGAATTAGTCAAAATATTAGTTGCAGTATCTCGAAAGCAAATTATTGTTAAAGATTTACTTTTCGTGGTAATTACAATATTACTCCCATATCGAGCAATCAAATTTCTTATTATTGTTTTATCGTCTGGAACGTAATCTTTCATCACATCTTTCAACTCAGCCAATGTGAATTGACAATCGTCATTATTTTCTATGTAATGAAAAACATTCTCCATGGAAATTCTAATATTTTCATCCAATGGACGGCCTGCGTCACCCTTTCCACTGACTAACAAAAAATTGGAGAAACATTTATCATGATACTTAACTTCGACAGATACCAAGTCATACTCAAAATTCACACGCTCCTTTACACTTCTCCCATATTTATCACCGCGCGCCTCTGCAGCTTTTAATATTGTGTCTTTAAATGTAAGAGTACTCACTTCTCTAATAACGCGTTTGTATTTTTTTTTCTCTTTTTCTCTCAATTCCTTCACTCGCTTCTTCTCCACAAAACAAACATAATTTTTTGAAATCAAAAGAGCTGATTCTTTGATGTACTCGGTTCTTCTTGGCGTCGTTTAAAAGCCGCAATACTCAAATTGTTCGTATAATTTTTACGACAATAACTATGAACATTCATAAAAGTCACAGTATTTAAATATTCAATATTACCATCACCTCTAGCGATGCTAGCATTTTTTAATGTTTTTAGACCACGCCTAACTTCTACTACATCACCATCCGATAACAATTCATTGCATAAAAAACATGTATGAAAACTGTTCAAGAGCATGAAACTACTACAATAACGTCTTTAACACTCAAGAAATATTTTTCAACTGAGCTAAACACAGTCCGACAGGCAGTAGCAGGTATAAAGGGACGGGCCTCGGAACAATAAAATACGGAATATCTGCCAGTGGAGGTCGTTTGTATAATATATAGTAGATTTTACTAAGTTCCAAAACCTCTATATATAATATAAGTATATTTTTCACAAAACGCCCAAGTATCAGATAGAAGTTTTTAAGACACTTAAAAACATGAATAACAAGCAATAGAGTTTACAAGTACGGTATACAAATACCGTATGCGAGTGCATTCTAGTCGCTTTCTCAGCGCTTTACTCCGAAAACGGTTAATTTTACAGAAAAATGCAAGAGGCATTTTTTGTAGATAATTTCACGACAAAGAATTTTTATAATAACCTCTATTGACCTTCGAGCAATAGGTCGCGAGATATTCGCGAAAAACTGATTTTCGTGACCTTTTGACCTTTATAACTTTTTTAGCCGGCACGATATCAATGTCGATTTTTCACATCTTCATTACAACGCCGTAATAAAGGTGTATACAAATTCAGCTCACTAGGAATTTTTCCGCAGATTGGAGTTTAAAATGCCTAAAATGACTGGACTAATTTGCCTGCTTACGTATTGGCGGTAAAAGCTGAGGGAAAATAGTATGCCTGCGCCTTTTCTTTTAAGATCATCACAGTCGTGGTTGCCTCAAAATCTGGTTTAAAATACAAATCCTCTATATTTTCATTGTAGGTGAACCACGCCTGACATTCGAAAATCTTCATTTCGCTCAGTTTTCTTGCGTACAACAAACGGTGAACTGTTAGAAGTGTACAATGTTTTAAAATCTTTGAAATCTGATACTTCCATGTTAACAACATTGAACGTTTTTGGCCGGCAACAAAGCCGTGGTTAATCTCTTTTATATTTAGATAGTTTTTTAAGATACAAAAGTATGCCATAACCATAATCATATTACGGTTTTGTGATGGTGTGATGGGATCACGATTTTCTAGCGATTTGCCGTCAAATTTGTGTTGTCGAGTTGAGCTTTATGGACAAATTTGTTTTACGTGTGTCGCGACCTTTAAGGATGGTGTGTTGCGAGCTTAAGTTTTTTTTTGTTTGTTAATTACTGTTTCGTAATTTTACATTTAAAGTTTGAGAGATTGTTCTTCTTATTATTCCCCGTTTATTGAATGTTGAGTAACGTTTTATTTGTAAATAGTTGTATATAATGTTTATTTCGTTTGATTTCCTTAAGATTTAATAGAAAGTTTTATAAAATTAAGTAACTTAAAGAAAGAATGTAGATTTAAATGCATTTGATGTCATGCTGGCGACATGAAGTCGAGTAATTGTTGTGGTTCAGCTTAATACTGAGTATGTTGGTTTTGAGTCGTAAAGATAGAATGTGGGACTAACTGCTTGAACTTAAATGAAAATACCGAGATACTTTTCACGTTGATTCTGCTGACGTTTGGCATTTTGAAAATTATCGAGTCCTTACGGGTGAAAACGAAGTTTGAGTGTAGGGGTATCAAATCTTCTCCTTCCGTTTCTTAATTGGTGGAACTAAATTAAATGAGATTTTTTTTGTGAGTGGTGAGATTCAAAAATCCAAGATGGATTTTTGGTAATAATTTGGGATTCTGAAACTGACAGCGCTCCCGAGCAGTAGTATGGTGACGTTTGTTGTTACGGCTTAAGAGGTTGTTGATATATTGGACCTTTTGGTGTTTAACGAACGAATTTTTGTGTTGGGAGAGTAGTTAGCTACTTTCTGAAGAAAACCTGTGAAGGGATTTTAATTAAAATTGTTCAATCACCAAAGGATTAGACCTAGTGCCGATTTCGATTTTACGTAATCAAGCTACCTGGAGATCACCGTCGTGTTATATTAGTGCTTCTGTGACCTCATTGGTTTATATCGCTTTTGCGGATTTATTAAATTAACGTTCTTGAAGTGCCACTTAATTGCCGTGCAGAGCGTGTTGAAATATAAAGAAACTTTCGCAGAATACTAAAATTATAGTTATTTAAATAAAGTTAATAACCTTTTGGATTGTTAGTGTGAATAAAACTATTTGAAAGATAAAAGTTAACAAGTCAGTTGAGCGCACCAGTTATTATTTTAAAAGAAGTTTTTAGTTAATACAGTAACATTTTACCGAGATTCAATCAAGGAATCGTTTGTGTACAAAAGAATAATAGTCAACATTTTCATTCTTCATCTTGCGTCAGAGCAGGGAGATTCCGTATCCGTTATAGCAGTAATTGGTCACCTGGTTCATTTTCGATTGTTGTAACACAGAGGAGGTGCTAATTTAGACATTGAGGTAGTATAACATTGTGTTTTTTTTAAGTATTTTCAAGATTTCTTGTGTGTATGTCTTATCTTATCAAATGTTTTGAAACTAGGAACTTGTGCAGTCTGAGCAATGTCAAAGGTTCATCCTCATTAAAATTCTCTTGACGCAACAAACCTTTAAGGTGAGTGCACACCATAACAAACGGTGATTCCTCCATATCAACTTCGTAAGATTTGAAGCAGCAGTTTTTATTTCTTGTGGATTCATCTCAGATAAATTTGTTAAAAACAAAAATCTGTTTGAAAAATCGTTGTAAACTTTCACTCGTTTCTTTAAATCAGTGAGCAGCTTACTGAGGATAAGGTTAAAACTTTCTTGAAATTTTGAACCTAAATATTTATTGGTATCGTCCTGTTCATCTTCTTCTGTATCATTGTCATCTTCATCAAAGAACCTTTTTCGTTTTCTTGTCCTTTGGGATTTTTGTTCTGTAGATTTCAAGAAGAAGAACAGTCTTCAACTTATTTTCTCCAGAGTTTTTTGTAAAAATTGAACATTTTTTTGTTTTTTTGAACCAATGAAACAAGGGAACTGTAAAGCTGGACGATAGTTGCAATATTCATTTTTGGTGATTGAATTTTCTCACTGAGTTAAATCTTTCTAGGATCACTCCCCATAAGACTACCATGCTGGTTGTTTCCTCTTTTACAAGATTTCCAAAGATGCCTTTAGCTTCACTTTGGGTAGTTCTTGTTTCTTCTTCATCATTAATAATATGTTGAAGAGCTTGTAAAATGGCTTTGTAGTCCTTGTTTAAGCTTCTACAAGCCTCCTCTCGTGCTGACCATCTTGTGTTACTGAGAGTTGCCAGCGAAAGGTTTTTTGAATTAAAATAAGATTGAAGAATAGCCCACCGACGTGTCGAACAAGAAAAAAAATTGTGCAAAGTGCAAAGAAATCTCTAGAAATTTTGCAGCATTCAACAGCGGTCGATCCTACTAAATTCAGGGAATGGGCCGAGCAAGGCACATAAAATATTAAAGGATTTACCTCTTTTAGTCTGGCATGCAAACCGGAATATTCCCCAGACATGTTAGACGCATTATCAAAAGACTGTCCACGGCAGTTTTGGATGTCCAGCCCATGATCATTTAAAAATTTAAATACTACCTCAATAAGTTCTTTACTTTTATGCCCACAGTTCCCTAAGAACTCTAAGAAACGCTCCTTAGGTTCGCCACTTTCCTGAACGTACTGTAGTATACAGCTCGGTTGATCGGTATGGGAAATCTCAGGGGTAGAATCCACAATAATGGAAAAATATTTTGAATCCCTAACTTCTTGCAGAACTGTGTTTATAACGGTTTTTCCTATCACCTCTAATAACTCGTCACAAATGATTGACGACAAGTAAGAATAATGGCCTTGACCTGGGTTTCCGAAATGGATCAAATTCTGATATTAATTCTAGGTACGTAATGAAGTTGCCATCATTAGCAGAGCTAAAGACTTCATCATCACCTCTAAAGCTAGGTTTACATCTGCGAGAAAAATTGCGCGAGAACTTGCGCAACTAGTGTCGTCTAGTGTAAACACAAATATGCAATTTTTCCAGAGAGTTGTCAGCAAGTTGTCGTGCGAGCTCTCGCGCCAGCTAGTGTCACTGATTGTTGCGACAACATTTAAAATACCCGTTTACACATGAGAGCATTCTACGCAACTCCAACTCGCGCAAGTAGTCTCTTCAAGCCATGGCGCCAAGGAGACGTGGTAAAACTGCTGCTGCGCTTGTAGTTATCGATTACTGGTCGAGAACAAACGAACGGAAAAAGAAATCGAGGAGAATCTGGGTTAGGGAATGGATTGAAAGAAGAAGAGATGCAGGCGCGTTCCACAGTTTAATTAATGAATTAAAAATTGAAGACTCTCTACAATTTAGGAATTTCATCAGGATGTCTGCTGTAGAACTGGAGGATTTGTTACAAGTAGTTGGACCTAAAATCCAGAAACAGGACACAGTTTTCTGGGAATCAATACCAGCGAGTGAGCGATTGATGGTTACCCTACGCTTTCTTGCCACTGGCAAGTTAAACAGACGTTTTTAATTATTTTAATTATTAAATAAAAGTAGAATATTTTGGTATACTTAAAAATCAATTTTTAAGCTAATGTTTTTGTATTTATCGATCAAATATAATGTAGTTTACGAAACATAACTATTTTCAAAACAACAAAAGTATTGTAGTATTCCATTAATAAATATCCACTTTCTATTCATCAAATAAGCAAAATAATTAATGTAATACGTTTAACATCTATTTGTTGTCTGAAAATATGTTAAAACCCAAATAAGAAAATGTTTCCCAACTACATTTTAAAATACCTATTATAAACACTAAATAGTTTCATGACAATGTTTTTTTAGGTGACTCTTACCATTCTTTGATGTACCTCTTCCGAATCCCACCGAGTACAATAAGTGTATTCGTACCTGAAGTGTGTGCAGCAATTTTTGACACCCTCAAAGAAAAATTAATGAAGGTAAGATTATTAAATGAAAATCCTAACGTATTATTTTAAGATTACAACATTGTCAATATGTTAACAAACAGTAGTTGTTACTAAACATGTTAATCTTTAAGTTAAATCTTTAAGATTTAAGCTGAACTAATCTTTAAGTTTTGTTCAGTTTTCAAAACTAAACAGTACTATAACTCAACCTATAGTGAGGCGGAAACCAGTCGATCTGGCTACCCTTCCTTTCCTTTGCTGGAGCAGCTCGGACTGGGCCTAATTGGCCGGCATCTTCAACAATAAACCAATAATCTTTAGTGTTTGAAACAAACATATTAAAATGAAATTGTGTATAAAAATAAACATGAAACTTGTTCAATTTCTTGAAATTACTAAAGGTGGTAATTTGTACTAGAGCAATATATTAAATATGATTCAGGTTGAATATCACTACTGTATGATTATAAATTGCCCGCTTAGGGTTGTTAGATAAACAACACATTTTGTTTTATAAGTGTTTTAATACCGAATTCATTTGTAACTTGTACATTGTAAAATAAGAAATTTATTTAACATATGTAGACATAATAATAATTTAAAGTAAATTTTATAACTTTAAACATTGTATTTTACTGAATTCATAATGAATATACAAACAAAATTAGTTAACATACTATATAAGCAAATATGCTTAGGCCTAACACTTCAAGAATATCGTTGAACTTAAACTAGTGGAATATTTCATAGGTGATGTCTTTACAGCCACTTAGCTGCAACAAGGTTGGGCCATCACTAGGTTTGCCTAGCGGCAAAATTTGTTGCTGCTGCTCATTATGATCACCCGTCATTTCCCTCTGGTGGTCACTTGATCCCCTTTGTACAGGATACGCTTGTTGCATTGTCGGTTGCTCGTGGTATCGTAGGGGTAGGCCCACTGGAAATGGGGAAGAGCGTTCGCTTGCTGATCTACTTGATCCAGAATATCTAGAACCCTCTGTAGATGTAACAGTATAATTTACATCAAGGGGCCGATTGTATGGCGTGTAAACCAACCCCAAATCTTCAGCCTCCCCAATGTTAGTTATTGCTTCCATTAGAATTTTTTTAAACATACGCTTGTTGGCGGGGTTTTTAATCTGCCTGAGCTCTGAGGCACAAAAATCTCCGAAACCTCCTCGTCGTTTGCTTGATTTAACTGATGTATTGCCTGCTGAACGTAGGGTGGTATGTCTGGAGAGGGCTTTCGTTTTTTCCTAACTGGTGTTGCTGGGATCTCAGCCACTCTCTTCTTGCACTTCAGTGAATGTAACCGAGGGCTGAGCGTTGTCCTCGTCTTCACACTCTCCAACTGTTTCACAAATGTTTTTGTTCTTCTCTTTCATTGCCTGAAATATAAATAACCTTTTTAGATATACGTCCTAATTTATGCATAACATTTTCATATGCATACCTTTTTATGGTAGTAGTGTGAATGTGTTTTTTGAGTAATTACTTTTGTGTGTTACTTTATCTCTTATTACAGATGCCTGGAACCAAAGAAGAATGGACAAATATTGCTGCAGGTTTTGATACCAAATGGAATTTTCCTAACTGCGTTGGTGCGCTTGACTGGAAACATATTTCAATGCAAGCACCTCCAAACAGTGGAAGTTTGTACTTTAACTACAAGGGAACGTACAGCATTGTGTTGCTCGCATTGGTTTACAGTGACTACAAGTTTATCTACATTGATGTTGGATGTTGTGGAAGAATTTCGGATGGTGGGGTGTTTAACAATAGTTCCCTGAAACAAAGTATTGATAACGGGTCCATAGATCTACCGGATCGTTCTCCATTAAGAGGAAGACAGAAACCCATGCCATACGTGATCGTTGCTGATGATGCATTTGCATTAAGCACTTACCTCATGAAACCGTATTCATTTCGAAACCTACCTGTAAAGCAACGTGTGTTCAACTATCGGCTATCTCGATGCAGAAAAATTGTTGAAAATGTGTTTGGGTTGATTGCTAACAGATTTAGGGTTTTACGAAGGCCAATACTTTTGCACCCGGAAAGAGTTAAGGTGGTTGTTTTGGCAATATGCATGCTACATAATTATCTTATGCAAGATAAAAGGTCCAGTACGAGGTATGCCCCTTTAGGAACATTTGATGTAGAAGACACGGACAATGGTAATTTGACTGATGGAGCATGGCGTTCAGAAGAGAGTATTTCCGTAAACAACTTACTTCCTCTACACGCAACAAGAAGTAGAAACCACCCAAAGTCGGCCGAACAAGTTCGTACAGAATTTACAGAGTACTTCTCTTCTCCTCAAGGAAAGGTCCACTGGCAGTATAAGCACATCTAGACCAATCACAAAATCATATACGACGCATTTCATTGTTTGTTTGTTTTTTCATTATTTATCAATGTGGTTTTGCATTGAAGTTGATGGAAAAGTTGTAAATAATACTGAAGTACAGTGCCATTCTTTCAAATCAAATGTACTTGTTTAAACTTAGTAAATAAAACTTTCACTACCGGTCCTAATCTATTTACTATCTAAAACCCTGAAGTATTGACTTTATTTGTAAAATTTTATGTTTCAAAATAGCGGTTGTTTGTTTAAAAAATTGAAACTAAAATATCTCAAAAACTTCTTATAGGTATTAAAAAACTTTCAGTTAGTATGTTTTATTTAGACAATTTGATTACAAATTTAATTATGTAAAGTTTAAGGAATCAATTATTTATATAAAGTTGGCAAATAAGTAAGGAAAGCTCATTTGAAGAAATTGTGTACTAAACGACAATGTCAAGGTCTAGGGACACATGATTTAACATTGTTTATTTACCTTGCGTTCAATGACGCAAAGCATTTTTAATAAGATAACATATTTTTTAAGCTAATACTGTAAAATAGATAAAGGTTGTTTTCAATTTTAAAGCAGATACTATTTAAAATATTGACAGTCTAATTTTTTATTCGTAGCATATAGTAGCCTAGTGAAGGCACGTTTATGAACATGGGTGTATGGCCTGTTACAAGATAAATCTGACTTGACTATGGTATTTATTTATTTATTACTTACCAAAGTACTGCATGTTGTCGGTGTCTTCACATTGATAAATTTCAGAGCAGCGAAGTAGGGCCAATTCGAAACATAAACTTCATCCGTTGACTGACCCAATGATTTTTTCTTTAACTTCTTCAATTCAGAATTGAATTGACTTCGAAGATTGTGTAATTTTCTTTGCACTTCGGTTACGTCTGTTTTTAGTTTCATGCTAATATCACGAAGTGCTTCATTTGTCTTTACTCGATTCCTATAATCAGTCAGAGTCACATTCCATAATATTTCATTTTCTTCATACAAGGTTATAAGTTGTCGAGTCTCTAAATCTGACCACTTTTTACAGTCATCAGTAGTAGGTTTGGTAGTACGACCAGTAGTTTGTTGTTCAGGGTTAATTCCATAGTGTTATCTTCAGACATCGCACAAAACAACAGTAAACACGTGGACACAACACAACACACAATGATACAATACTCATAAGCCCCACTAGCGGTCAAGTGTCGCGAAATATCTCCCACGGTTTGATCGGGCGACGGTGCGAGTGCGAGAAACTACTAGAGCAGAGTTTCGTGTTCAGACCTGCGAGTTGGAGTGTCGGACACTTCAGCAGGCTACTCGCGACACCGCTCGCGAGAGCGGTCGCGACACTGCTCGCGCTTCTGTTTACATTTGCAATTTTGACTGTCAGACACAAAACTCGCGCAATTTCTTGCAGATGTAACCCTAGCTTTAACGCAACGCCGCAGGATGCTAGCTTTTTTATAACAGCCATGGCCCTCCGTAGAACGTTTTTCCAGTACTATACTTCTTCTTTGGCTTGCACCAAAAGCAGTTGATCTATCTGGCCTGATTCTTCACCTCTCCTTTTGTAAACTAGGACACAATCCAAATGAGCTGCAGAATTTTCGTACACGCTGGCGAGCATGCTTCCAATCACTACAGCCTAAATCAGTAAATTGAGATGAGAGTTCACCAAACAATTTACAAGGGCCACAAAATAAAGTACCTTGACTGGGTGAGTAAACGAGGAAGTGACGGTTCACTGTATTACCGTCTGTAAGATTTCTTTCAAACAAATTATTGTTAAAAATATATTTGCTTCAGGATAAATTCTCTTGGAATTTTCAAACCCTTTATCTTTATTTTGATTAAAATCATTTTTAGCAAAATAATCTTTTCTCTTGTTATTTATTTCCCAAAAAAATGAATCGTTGCTTATTATAGAAATATCAGTGTCTGAAGAATTTGGTAAGCATACTTCATCAGATACGTTTGTTATTGAAATGGTTTTTGTTGGCTCTTCAAAAGATTTATTTGAAGTGCTTGGTTGTTCAGCAGCAGCAGGCAGAGGTTCAAGTTGAGAATTCTTTGAAACGGAATTAACAAATGTACCTTCATTGGTTTTGTCAGACTTATCGGGCCGTCCAGTTGGGCAGAGAAAGCCTTTTTTAAAAAACGAATCTAACTTCAAAGTTTGAGCTATCACTTCATTTTCCTTTTTTTTTGCTTCCCGCTAGTTTGCGGTATTCCGTTCCACTGAGTCTTTTTCGTCCATCCATTATATTTTAAGAATATAACGAAAGAAGTTGTCCATATAATAACATGGAATAAAAACTGGTTTTTATATTAAAATCAAACACGCAATCACATACGGAACACAGCATCAAACAGTAATGAGCCAATTAATATTATAATACAGTCGCACTACTGCACTACTGCATAACAAGTAAGCTACAAACTGCTCAGTTCTGATCCGACATTGGTGGCGCGGCGCTGAAGAGTGACGATCGACGACTGAGCGACCACCGACCACATCGCGCACCAGGCGCACCCAGGGTTGCTCCGGAGCGATTAAATTTTGTACTAGATTTGGAGCTGGAAGGGTAATAGATTTCTCTCAGACTGTAATAGTTTTGCCTAACTACATAGATCGATAGATGGCACATTTGAAGCGCTATTTATAAATCATAAAAGATGAATTAATTAATTAACCTAGTCTCGTATGCAAAATAACGGTTTAAAATATAAATCAGTCAAAATATTATATTTTTAGCAACATATTCAGTTATTCACAATATTAACTAAATATACACGGTGTCCGTTTTTCGAGGCTCACCATAGGTATCTCGGTTATTTGAAGAGATACGAAACCGGTTAAATTGGGGAATAGTTGCGCATTTGGGACCTCAATAAGATGTCGTTTAGAAAATTCAGGTTTTTTTATAGGCTACTGAGATTTTTGAAAAAAATCGAAATTTTCAGTTTTCATTTTTCCTTTTTACAATGAAAACCACGAATGGTAGACGTTTTAAACTAAAACATTATTAGGGCACTTTTTTACGACGAATTCAAGTATGCTATTAATAAATTCAAGGGGGTCCTGGACACAACGCCCACTGGTCACAACGCCCACCGCTTTCTAAACCGCCATGTTGGTCACAACATCCACTTTTAAATTTGGTCATAACGTCCACTTTGGTTATAACGCCCACCGCATAATATGCAACGCTGGTCACAACGTCCACTTTTAAATTTGGTCATAACCTCCACTCTGGTCACAACCTCCACCGACGCCTTCTAGTCATATCGCCCACCGGCGTTGGTCGTAACGTCGCCTTTTCTTTTTCCGGTCACAACACCCACTTTTAAAATTGGTCACAACCTCCACTCTAGTCACAACCTCCACCGACTTGCACTGGTTATATCGCCCACCGACTTTGATTGTAACGTTCACTTTTATTTTTCTGGTCACAATGCCCACTACTAGAATTGATCTAAGATCTACTTGGTCACAACGTCCACCAATGCACCCGGTCCACATAGTCCGCCGTACAATACACAATGCAATTTTTGTACTTAGATGTTGCAATTTTTGTTCTTATAGAGACGTTTAACTTGTGCATGCTTAACAAAGGGTTGCTATGCTATGCGGAAAAGACCTACCTTTTAACAAATCTGTTCCCGAATAAAATCCTTTTATAATAATAATAATAAATGCCTTTATTTAATCAGTTATAAAACATCGTTATGACATTGGTTCATAGGCGAAGTTCAGTGCACCAAACGGCTCTGCTCTTGCACTTAACCTTTGTTGCCGAAATATTGGGTATATATATATATATATATATATATATATATATATATATATATATATATATATATATATATATATGGTTGCATGATGAAAACGGACTATGAATAGATGTTATTGTATTGCCAATAAAAATTTGAGGATGAATTGCCAATATTGCAGTCTTGTTCTATTTATATATTTATTTGTTTTCACTGGTTTAGAAATGTTTGCGTTACCGCTTTACGGAATTGGTTTAATCCAAGAGCTCTTAATTCTTGTGGTATATTATTCCATAAAGTAGCTAGATTAAATTGGAACGATCGCTTATATAGGTTTGTCCTATGTGGTAGTATAGAAATAAGCCCCCTGTGTCTGATATTTAGGTAGTGCAGATCGCTACGGTAAGTGATCTTTTCCCAAAGGTAGTTCCGGCTTTTATTTTATTTTATACAGTTATTAATATATGTATTTAATCGTAATAGGAGAATAATGGAATGGTAGAAGAAAGATATAGTATCCAAACTTTTTGGGACAACCTAACAACCTGGAAGGAGAGAAAGGTGTACGCTTCGAATGTGGTTATCAAGAAAACCATCGAGAGAAAAAGAGCATATGCCTAAACTTCCCAAAGATTACACTCACTTTTCTGTAATTTAGCTATTGGAGTCAGAAAAAACAAAGACAGCCACTTGCTATAGGTTTGGCGAAAGTGATTCCGATTTCCACGCGTCTACTTTCGCCTTACTTTCAATGGATTTTTTTGCTACGAAATACTGACATCAGAATTTCCTCTTTCCACTATAGATCTTTCAATAAAACCAAGAAAAAACGACGAAAATGGAGTTCATTTGTTTTTCTTTCATTTCCTTCAGTTCCTGAATATATTTCGCGTATTACGGTTCGGCAAAAGAGAAAAGTTAGTGTCCTTCATTGCCATCTTTTACTGACATAAGATAATCTCTTATTGACCTACAGATACTTCAGTTGTCAAGTAGTAACCCTTTCAGCTGGCTCAAACAGAAAAGATTCGTCAGAACCGAAAGTAATGATTTGAGTTCGGGTTATCGTTGCTCACCGTGTAATTTTACCTAAACGTTCATTGGTAATTTAATAGTAATTCATAGTAATTAAATTACCAATTAACATTTAGGTAAAATTATCAGGTGAGCCAAGATAACCCGAACCCAAAGCACTGCTTTCAGTTCTGACGAATCTTTTCTGTTTGAGCCAGCTAAAAGGGGAAGATAAAAGTCTGTGGAAAAAATTGGAAGCTGACTTGTAGCATTATGCACGTGAGATGCAATAATAAAGTTCATTTGAAAGATTTTAGCAAATTTAAGAGAACATACAAATAAAAAATAGCTATCGCTTTATTAAGTAATCAATAATATATTATGTCGTTACAACACGTATGAAATTGTTCAATTCGTTGCCTATCTAGGGGGCACAACGCATAGTCGATTGTGCATCCCCATTCTTCGTCCGGAACCTGCTCCTCATTATTTCGTGTCTGCATTTCTTTCGTACACCGATCGCATAAACCGAAATGCGCGCACGGAAGTAAAACTGTAGTTGGCGGGACTTCCTTACATATTATGCATAACGCATCTTCGGATTGCTCTCCTGATTGTTCTCTCGCCCGCACATTATCGTTTAATTCTCTATTTTCTGCAGCTTCCGTTTCAATTTCGGACCTGCCTTCTTCCTCCCGCTGATTTTCCACTGGCATACCTACATTTCCTGCATTCCATGTAAAGAAACGACGTATAAATTATCTTTTGCTGATTAAATAAACAAAAGGTTGATGGGACTAGTTTGAATTTGTTAATTAGGTACACAACATTTTTTGTAGATATAATTTTGTTATAAATACAATGTTTTAATGTTGTAGTTATGAAACACCAAGATTTAGAACATTCCATTGGGACATTTGAAATCTATAACCTATCTTGTATATAGTGTGTTAAAAAATAATGCAAAATTAATAATTTTTAGGAAAATAACCGGCAATAAAAATCTCGGAAAATTGTATCCCCGCAAGACATAACGGGGGTCTACCAAAGCGCCTTTCTTAATCTGAGATAGATATAACGGTATTTCATGTTTTTCATTTCTTATCAAAGGTGGTTTAGATGGGTGGGATTTTTTGAAACTTGGTATAATGCATAGAATGTTCCAAATATAATTTTTTTTTGCAAAAGTAAGTTCTGAACATCTGTTGCTTAATAAGCCACTGTTACGTTACTTTTCTAAACAATGTGTCAAATTTGTATCGCGCATGTCTTGAATATATTACAACTCACCCACTATTTCATATTCCCTTGGCACATTTCCATCCAAAGATACCAAGAGCTGCTCTTCGTTAGTAAATGATGATTCAGATTCATTATCTAGCAGGTTCGGATCTAAAATGGGTTGTATAGTAGAACACACCATTTCCAGAAAAACAAGCACGTTTTCGTTAGAGTTTAAATGATCGAGCGCTCTTTGGATTCGCCTATCATTTAAGCGATACTTTCGTTTGCCAACGAAGGCAGATACTTCCCTAATGGTAGTTGCCGTTATTTTCCTCAAACAATCTGAAAGACAATAGTGTTATGAAATAGTGTAACCAGTAAACAGCTGTTTATGGCTCGCATGATACGAATTCATCGTTTACTTACCAGTAAATTCCCAAACATTTGGGCCTCTTATGCGTAAAATTCTCGCCAAACAAGCGTGGAATGATTCGGCGTCATTGATTGTTCTACGTACTCGCCCGAACACTGATATCGAATCAGCTCCTACTCGGCGAAGCCATTGCCTTTCATGGTACCTTTAAATATCAGAAATAGAAAATGGCATTTTGATTTGATGTGCTCTTATAGGTATTATAAGTGTCATTGTGATAGGAAAAGAACTTATATATTTACTGAACAATGTGAGTGTGTGTCTTTTGTGAGTATCGGAATTCTTGCTCACAGACGATTGCATGTAATGAAAAATAGAATTTTAAAAAATATAACACAAAAGTACCTCATTAAGGTTTGAAATTCGGTTGTCAACTCCTTTTCGGTTAGAAATCTGTTAATCTGCTGAACCCCTTCGGGAAAATGGCGAGTTGGGAGAAATGTTAACGAAAGTAACATTTTCATTGCCTTTTGCGCCATCAAATTGTCTTTTAAGAGCCTGGTCATGCCCAATACTGCAGACTGTCTCATTATTGCCCGAGAATTCAATAAAATGGATTAATTTGTATTCGTTTATAGAAATACATATGTGCAACGTAATTCAAATTCGAGTTTTTCTGTAAAAAACGAGCAATATCCTAATGTGAACAAATTGAAGGATTTGTGGTTTCCGTGAGCTAAAATAAGGTTGCAGATTATCAAATTTTCTCAATTGCAGAATTATTAGAAGTGTCAAATTTAAACTACAGGTATTTCTTTTAAAACCGGGCGAGGTTCGAATTTGGACCACCATGTATATATCTTTAAAATCCTAAGTTGATAACTGTAGGTACCTACTATCTACTCAACTCACTTGGCAATAGTGAAAAAAGCAGCCTGTCATCGTAGCATCAGGAAAACATTCATGTAGCGAGCGAGTTAATGCGCCTGTCCCAAATATAAACACTGTAAATCCAATTCTTCGAAAAATTACTTTTTGACATATTGTGATATACCGTGTTTTAAGGCATCGTTTTTCTTTATAAAATGGTACGAAATGTCTACTATTTCCAAGATACAAAGTCTAAGAAACACTGTATATCCATTTTTATTTCAACTAACCAACTTAAAACGTAGTAAATCCGAAATACCAAATAACAACACTGTAAGTGCAGGATATACAGTGTTTAAATTTGGGTTATGGATTTACAGTGTTTTAACGTGGTATTATTAAAATTTTATAGGAAAAGCCAGTGTTTTGATATTTATTTTTCATTGTATTATTTTAATTTTATTGTTAATGTAGGAAGATTATGCAGAATTTATACTAAAATATTATATTTATTATACTAAATTGGCAATACTGGTACAGGGATTCTCGGAATGATTTCGAGTTTAGTCGCCTCAGTCGTCTGCCATAATTTATAAGTTTATAGCGCCAGTCGTGTGTTATGACTGTTATGAGTCAAGTAGTTTTTGTGTACAATTTTGATTAAATAATATATGCAATATGCAAGGCTTAGGGTATCGGGGAAGGCTAATGTTAAATGCATTAAAAAACAGTAATACGAACAAAACTGATATTGAAATAATTGTGAGTGAAAGAAATGAAGAAAATATAAGTATAAATACGGACTCTAGGTAAGTTTACTATTATTATAGTTCTGTTCCTTAATTTCTTTCCCGTGGCTATGTCTGCCTTCATTTAAGGCGATAAAGCCCATTGATTGTGGTTATATTTCGTAATTACGTAATATTACTTGGAATTCTAGCTGAGTTTAGTCTAAATACTCAATCTTTTTATTAACTTAACCCTGAAATGGCCTAATGGTTTTATCTTTTGCCTGATATTTGTATAGCCACGGGATCGAATTCTCGCACAGGTGACAGTAAATTTTTCTATTAAAAATATACATTTTGCCTATTAATTTATACAGAGTGTTCATATGTATTTATAAAATTTACATGTAAATATTAAATTATATTACACTTTTTATTACATTACATTACTTAATAAGTGTTTTTTTTTCAGGAATCAAGAGGTAGACCATATTGATCAAAATGCAGTTGCTTCTACTAGTCATGGCAGTACCCTACTTTTAGAAGATCTAGCAATGTCTTCATGGGAAGATTTTTCATCTGATGATAGTGTTGCTGAGCCCACTTACCAACCAGACTCTGACACTCTTAGTTCGTCTTCAAGTAAACAACAGCAACAAAACCAACAGAATAAAAAAAGAAGATTGATGAGTGTTAAGGAAAAATATGTAGATAATAAAAATAAACATAAAATGTTACCAAGAGTTTGCTCTGCAGCTTGTAAGAAATCTTGTTCAGAGTTTACTGAAGAGGACAGGACAGATATTTGGAATGAATATTGGGAAAAAGACTACACAGTACGGAGGCAATGGCTGGCTAAATGTGTAGAATTTACAGCGGTATCGCGAAGAAGGGTTTCAGTCAGCGATGAATACAAACGAAACTTAAGTAGAGTATATAGGTTTGGAAAGAAATCCACACCTGAATTATATGTAATAGTATGCAAATCTTTTTTTCTGAATACTTTAGGATACACAAGTGACTCTGTCATTAACGAGCTATCATCTGCCATAAAAAAAGCTCCCTTAAACGCTTATGTTAAAGAAAATCGTGGTAAAAAGGCAAAGAAAGTTTGTAACAGGGAAATTATGAGCAGTCACATAAACTCATTTAATCCATGCATTAGCCATTATCGCAGAAAAAATGCACCTTACACTAAATATCTGCCATCGTCTCTTACTGTAGAGATAATGTTTAAAAATTTTAATTTAAAACATCCAGGTGTATGTAAAGTAGAAACATATAGAAAAATGTTAAAATCCATGAAAATATCACTTCGTATGCCAAAAATGGACAGTTGTTCCGATTGTTTAGAATTTAAAAATTTGATTGAAGCGTCAAATATAAGCCGTGATGTACAAGATAACTTGGAGTCTCATAAAAAAAAAGCAGACACTGCAAACCAATATTATAAAATAGACGCAAATGTAACTGAAAATCCTGGAACTAAATATTATTCATTTGATTTACAGAAAGTTTTACTTTTGCCTATTATTCCAGGAAATAAAGATGTCTTCTTTACTAGCCGTTTAGTAATTTTTAACGAGGTCTTTGCTTCATTACAGAAGAAAAGTAATAAGAATTATTCTGTTATTTGGCACGAAGCATTTGGTGAACGAGACGCTTCCAATATTATTGATGCGATATACGCTCTTATTAAAGACGAAAGAGACACAAATAATTTTGTTTTTTGGGCAGATAATTGTTCTGCCCAAAATAAAAATTGGTTTTTATTTACAGCCTTAATAACTTTAGTGAATAATGATATCCATAGTTTGCACGTTAACAAAATTACATTAAAGTATCTCACCAAAGGTCATACACACATGACTGCCGATGGTGTACATGGTAACATAGAGATGCAGATTAAAAAAACTGGAAATATTTACGACTTTGAAGACTTATTAAATGTCATAAAGAAATCACGACATAATTTAAAAACAGTAGTAGTTACGAAATCATTTAATTGGCCTAAGAAAAAGCGACAATTGAGAAAAAATGACGAAAACGATCCTATGAAAAATTTTGTATTAAATAATATTGTAGAAGCCGAATTTATGAGAGGATCTACAATATTAAAATATAAAACAGATTTTAAAAATGATTACAATGAATTGGACTTCCTCCAAAAAAGGTTCAACTTTAAAAATTTTCCGCAGGAAAAAATCGATAGAGGTATAACAAATAATAAAAAAAATGATATTGTCAATAAACTTCTTCCTCTGATGCCTCAAAACAGACATAAATTTTGGAAAGATCTACCTGTTACAGACACGGTGTCAGATCTTATTCAAGATTATGGACTTCAGCAACTCGATGTTGATGTTGATGAACATCCCTCAGAATCGGGATAATTTATAAGATTTTACTCGTTTAAAACAATTTTATTATCATTTGTTTCAAAATTTATTTTTGTAAATATTATTTTAAAATTAAAGATGTACTTCACATCACGTACTTTGTTTTATTAAGGAAATCTAACTATACTAACTTAATTTTCCCAAATTAAAACACAGTATGTGTCTTTAACCTATTCCAACTAAAACTTATTTTGTTGACAAAACTGTATAAAAATACTGTTTTATAGTAGATTATTACTGCATACTTAATTTTATTAAAAAATAAATGGTGTTTACACAATGTAGTTTTTGCAGTTTTTTAGCTCTCCTGAACATTTAAGCAAATGGCGTTTACAGTGTTTATACTTGGGACAGCCGAATGCAGCTTCATAATTGGTCATTATTAAGTGGGGACTAAACCTTGGCATCAATTCTTGTAGCTTTTCGAATACATTTTTATATGCATCAACAGTACGACTTTCCATAAGTGCGAAAGCACACGGAAAGGCCTAAAAATGATAACATTTGGTTAAGGCTTTTGCATAAATGGATCCTTCTTATTTAGTACTTGTATTATTGCCAATGGATATCGATTTCCGCTTTGACAACAGTAAAAATTGAAAACATTTACATGCATTCGTTACACACGCTTTGTATTTAGCACAGTCTCATGATGGCATGAAAGTCGAAATCGATCGGTATTAGCAATAATATTTCAAAGTTTGTCTATCTTCTCCCCAACTTGCTTAAAACTTTTCCGGAAATTGAGAATCTGTTTACCAAAATTAGTTTAGTGCACAGAAACACCATTTGATAAGATTCTCGACGCAATCTGAAGCGAAATATTCGATTTCAATAAGAACCTGCTTGCAAAAAATGGTATTTTTGTGGTGACAACCATTTTGGCTCCAGATTGACATGATTGTTATAGCATGCGCATTAAACATTTTAATAGAGGGTTTTCATTCAACAAATAATGTAATGATTTTGTTTGAAAAGCTTGATTCAAAACAAAAAGAAGTAAATATCGCAAAACTTACCATCCCATATTGAATGGCAATAATGGCCAGTAACTGACTACTTTGTGGATCCCTTGGTCTTGTCTTGAAAGTTCCGTCTATATGGAGTTATTTGGCAGAACTGAGTAAAATTGACAAATCCTCTGCCAAAAAAATTACAGCCGTTGCTGCGTCTGCACCAATAGTGCCTCTACAGAAAGGTTTTCCATCTAAGACACCAAATCGCAAACTTTCTTTGTACACTTCGCCAAATTCGCCGAAGAGTAGTAGGCATAATGGGCTGGTTTCTGATGCGCAGCCTCCTCATGGATTTGGATATAGCAGGAAATGCAATTTGCGCTGCTGCGTCGATACTAAAACTGGAAATGAAAATTGTAGTTCATGTTAACTGAGATGGTACAATATTTCAGTATTAAAATTCTTTTTATTAAAGTAAAAACGGTAAATGTATTTTATAAAATAATTTTATTAAGTTATTATCGATACACATTTGATATATTTTGTTTAAGAGGAATACAAAAGCCGCCGCCTGGTATTCCAATCCCAGAGAGACCCGCAAAGTTCGGAGTGAGATGCACAGGGAAATATATGTGTTAAACGTCAACAATGCAGCGAGAACCATAAGCGTGCCGTGAAATATTGCTTGCGACATTGAGGCTGAAGGAATGAAATTTATAAAAGAGCTAAAATTACTGTTTAGTCTTTATACATTTTGTTTACGGAGGTTGATATTTTTAATATCATCAAAAACCGCCATGATAAACGCATAATGTATCAAATTATCACACATTTTCGTCATAAATACAATTTCTAGAAATTTTGATCGGACATAAATTTGTATCGATGTTTACAGTAACCTGAAAATCCCTGAGAGCTTGAAAGCCGCATATATACATTTCTGATAAAAATGGAATTGATATTCTTCGTTTATAAGTGAATTTGCAGACACCTGATTTTATAAACAAACTATCTTATCTCTAAGTTTCAAATTTATAATTAACTTTTTCCGTTTTTACAATATGAATAAATTGATTACACACTCAGATTGGTTAGAGTGAATAAAAATTAAAGCAATTTCCGAACTATGGAAAGAAGTGAACATAAAAAAATTATTATTTCTATGTTTCATCTGAATTCACTAATGGATAATTTTTAGAATTCATATGTACAGGCACTAGCTTTATTCAAACTCAAAACGGAAAAACAAGTCCGTTTGAATGTGGAATTGATCCAAAAACCTTTACCTTTACCTTTTCATTAATTTTTTTTTAATTGCTACTATTTTAAAGTATTGGGAAATAAACCTATAAAATTAATGAATAATATTTAAAAAATAGAGTAATAAAGATTTATGTGATTGTGAAATGAAAGTAAATTATTACCTGTCATCAAGGCATGCGTTACATTGTATACCTATATGTACAGGCTGTCCCAAATTCGAGGGCAAGCATGGGAATCTCGCTTATGATAAGAGATAGGATATAGGTTTAAATTCGGCACTTTTGCTAAATTCGATGCCGAGTAATAATCTGAAAAGAAATTTGAGCTAACTCGAATGGATTTGGTTTTATGCTTAAAAAACTAAAAAATTCGATTTTCGTTTTTCGCGTTTGGCCACCTTATTATTAGGAATTTGCAAAATTGGATTAAACATTATTAAGGCACCTTTTTACGCACAATACTAATACGGTATTAAAAATATTATGTGACGTTTCGTTTATTCTGAACCATCATCAGGTTTATGTTTTGTTATGGGGGTTAAGATATATTTTTATGTCGTTGGATGGAGAATGTTATGCTGATTTTAGCAATATATAACACTTTATGGTTTGATCGACTGCGAACTAAAATAATGAGAAAAATACGAAGAACAAGATTCCGCCTTCTTGGATCCAGCACGGAATAATTACAGTAGTTCTACTTATTTAATTTGTTAAACTCGTTAGAACATCCAAAAAAATATAAAAACATTTAAACAATTTAAAAAAAAACATTAACAAACAACTCAAACAAATATGTCTATGTAACACGGTCATAATAGCGATAACGCAAATTTATCGATAGGTAACAACAAAATAATTACACAGACAAACAAACAAAAATTATTACAATAAATGTTCGAACAAGTTTCCTCCTTCTTGAATACAGTAGCGAATTGTTCTTCTACAATTGTTTACGCTTCTTTGAACGGTTCGCCTGGGAATTTGACGAAGTTCATTAACAACCCTATTCTGGAGTTCTTCTATATTTTGCGGTGGCGTCTTATAAATCATATTTTTAAATAGCCCCAGAGGAAGTAATCTAAAGGGGTTAAATCTGGACTTCTTGCTGGCCACCTAAGTGGTCCCCTATTTCCCATCCATTTATCAGGAAATTCGCCGTTAAGATATTCACTTATTATCGCAGCATTATGAGGAGGAGCTCCGTCCATTTGCCACCAGAGAGTCCATCTTTCGTTTAGCGGAACATCATCCAAAAGGTCTGATATTTCGTGTGTTAGAAATGCGAGGTAGCGTTGAGACGTTAGGATACCTTCGTAAATAATTGGCCCAAGGAGCCTATCCTTCCAGATTCCAACCCACACATTAAAGGACCGGTGGCCTTGTCCTCGCATTTGCCTGTTAATTCGTGGATTTTCAACGGACCAGTGGTGTTCGTTATTACGATTAAACAATTCATTAGTGGAAAAATTGCACTCATCCGTCCAAATTATTTGATTGAGAAAGTTGCGATTTTCCAGCATTTTGGTATTAAGTTGGTTACAAAAATCCAACCGTCTCATATCGTCCCCAGGCCGAAGAGTTTGACTAACGTGTAACTTAAATGGTTTATAACGGTGTTGCTTTAACACTCCCCAAACTGTCGTTTTTGGCACTTCAATAGTTTGCTCTATTTCTCTGGTAGATGTTGAAGGATTTTCTTCAACCTAAGATGGATAACATAAAGTCATAACTCTCCAAAAAAAATGTCTGCTGAAATTAGCAGTGAAGTGAGTGGAAATTCTTATAATTAGTATAATACTAACAAATAGTACCTGATGTAATATTTCTTCTTCGGCATCTCTGTCTAGTCTGCTGCCATATGCATTTCAAGGTTTCTGAAAACATCCAAATTCTCGCAAATTTTGGTCTAATTTTAAAAAATATCTCTGGTTTGGTTACTGCCTCTCCGGATATTCCTCTAAATATCTTTGTTCTGCTCTGACACTATTTCTATTGCAGCTATAAAATATCCTTATCATGTCTAGTTTTTCTGAATTTGAAAACATTCTAAAGAAACTTGCAAATTTTAAAGCACTAACACGAAGGATCTTGCAGTTATTACCCTTTTTACAATTAGAAAATGACATGACAAAAGCCAACTCCTGAGTTTTGTTTGATTCATGGGATAGTTCGCAGTCGATCAAACCATGAAGTGTCTTAACCCCGATAAGAAAAAATAAACCTGATAATGGTTCAGAATAAACAAAACGTCGCATAATATTTTGAATACCGTATTAGTATTGTGCGTAAAAAGCTGCCTTAATAATGTTTAATCGAATTTTGAAAATTCCTAATAATAAGGTAGCCAAACGCGAAAAACAAAAATCGAAATTTTTAGTTTTTTGAGCATAAAACCAAATCCATTCGAGTTAGCTCAAATTTCTTTTCAGATTTTACTCGGCATCGAATTTAGCAAAAGTGCCGAATTTAAACCTATATCCTATCTCTTATAATAAGCGAGATCCCCATGCTTGCCCTCGAATTTGGGACAGCCTGTACACGTAGTAGTACCTACTGTCGCCGTTATGATCAATATCGACATTTAATTTTAATTTATATAATTAATTTATTATTTTTATGAGTCAGTTTTTCTAATTTTAGTTAGCGTTTAATTAGTGCTCGGTTAATAAATACTAGTTAATTAGTTTATTAAAAAAATGTCTGAAATTCGTAACAAGAATTGGCTAGAATTTTATAGTGAAATTTTCTGAGCGCAAGCTCCGCCACTGGCTCAATCGCTTCACTGTAAGGTTGGTGAATTTGAGTAAATTTTAGAGAATACAATCATATTTTGTCGTGCGCGGAAACGGATTAAGATACAAGTTTGAAATATTGAGAATGGTTGTATTTTACTAATATTTAAAAAGTTATGGAAGCGAATTTTTAAAAAAACTAAAAATAGAGCAAAAATTATTTTTTTTTCTCGAAAATGGAATGTTTCAAAAAACTGCCCTCATACTTTTTTTTAGAATTATGAATTCTATTGATTCCCAAAATTTCAAAAATCCTTGATAAATAACGACGTTTGACTTTTATGCGTAATAAGGTGGGGTATGAGTTCCTCTTAAGGCGACGGTCAGACGAATAAAGCACGTGATAAAATGCAAATTTAAAGCAGATAAAATATAACATTTCAGTTAGGTAGGTGTTTATGAATTTACTGAACAATCATATCGGTAGTTTTTAGGCGCGTGTGTAGTTAATCCACCATTCGTAAGGCAAATACAATTTTAATGTTGCAGTCATGATAAATCTTAGCGGCTCCTTTCCAAATTGGAGACTAACAAAAATTTGCCAAATATACATTTACTATGATACTAAATATAGGGTAATTTCCCTATTAGTATTGAGCCGTTGTTTAATTTTGGTTAATACTTTGGGGCGGTATTCAAATATTATTTTGATACCATCTCATATTTTTGAATCATTTCTTAAAAAAGTAAAATTATTCCTGGCACTGTTGCGTACAAATACAGTTTTAATATCGTCATTTGTTGAAACTGCCGCCATGATCATTTGGTGTTTAAGTTGCAACGCCTCCTTTTTGCTTATGTCGGGTGGATGCGTGTGATCTTCACCTTATTTCAAAAAGACCTGCTCATCACACGACGCCCTTACCGTGCATTCTTTTTCAATGCACTTTAAATATATTACTCCGTTGGGTTTGGCACTTTTTTTACAATAAAAATAACCTCGCGCTGCTTCACAAGTAAAGTAGGTGGGGCCATTTCTATACCCAGGAATTCTTTGTACTTCCATTGCCTTGCAGATAGTAATAACAGTAATAAAATAATGAGTTCACAATTTGTTACAGGTATAGCAACTGAATATCTTATGGCAATATCTTGTACTTATAAGTTCCTACGGTCCTAAAGGGGGGATACGCGGTCAATGTGAACCATAAAATTAAAAAACAATCCAAATTTGCGAAAGGATGGTTTACCTAGAAGTATCAAATAAAATTTCGCGCGTTTGTCGTATATCGTTCAAGTGATCTAGAATTGCCCAGAATCGGCGCCAGCTTGAGTGAACGTGATTTTTACAATAACAAATTTTCGTAAGCTGTCGAGAAATTAGTATTAAGGAGGTCCGTGTCAATTAATGGGTATTAAAATGGCTTTGTTAACGACTTCACAAAGTACATACACCGCACCAGAATGGCACATAATGTGCATGTAATTTTTTAAAACATAAAAAGGAAGTAGATAAGACATGAGAAAAAGCAATCAATTCATGTTTTCTTATTCAAGTGTTTTAAGTGTTTGAGAATATTGGTTTTTTTAGTCACAACAGGTTTGGCTACGATTGTTGTTTGATATAATTACCGCAAACAAAATAATTTTGCTGCTTGTTTTGGGAACCTAAGAGAAAATCTGATTTCATTAGGTAAGCTTTAGTTGAGCTTAATATGATCTAATGCTAACATATTCGGCACTCCAGTTTTTTTTTAAATTAATTCTTAATGTAATCATCGTCATCTTTAATCACGTATACGCGAGTAAGACCAAAGTGGTTGAAGTTGACTAAGGCGGATTGCTCTATTATATTCCTTATCACAAAAAATCTGAAAAAATGTTCCGAATGAAAGTTTTACCGAATCAAATTTCAAAATATATCTAACTCTACACGGTGTCTCACTTAGTCTGGGCATTGGGCATAGTCAACTTCGTTATATTGAATGGATTACTATATTTTTGTGTATTTTTGAATTCCCAATCGAATGCAAGGGTCGCCTTAATAACACTAATGGGTGATGATAAATATTAAGTAGCGCCGTTTTGGTGTTACATATTTCATAAATTAAAAAAAAAACATTTGAATGTTTCAAAATTGATTTTCTAATATGCAACCCTTTCCTTATCAGTTACAATGAGTAGAATCTTTGCAGCTCCAGCGTCAAGATATCTTCAAAGTTATGATCTTGTTTCCTCATTTAATTTAGTTATGAATACATAGGTTCATGGATTTTATGAATATCTTCTGACGTTAAAACTAAAAACTTGTAAATACAATTCCTTCATACTAAAACAACTGGAAAAAAAAGATATTACTAATGTCGAAAATAAGGCAAAGCTTAAATGTAAAAGACCGTCGCGTAAAAAGCACATGGCGGGGGAAAGAGCAAATGAACATGTTTTTTACCATCCGCATAAATAATTTTTAGTGGAAATATATAACGTGCTTTAATAAATCAAATTATACAGAGTATTACCAAAAGATTCTCTAATAATTCAAAATTTACAAAGATTTTCAACATTTCGATCCACAATATTTTCCCAAACAACAAGAACAGTTTTTGAGTTCTACAAAATCATTTTCAGTTATATCGGAGTTCTTAAATACCGACAAGAGTAATGTAGTGTCAAAATGAGGCTCTTTTTCCGTCTTGTTGAAAATCACGATGCAGGAGACTTAACCTACCAAAATAAATGTCTCAATGTCCAGGAGGTTTCGTTTATTGCTTCTCTACCCTTAAAAGATTTAGTATGCAGCCTTCAGCGTTCTTTATTGTATACTATAAAGCTTATACATTTTTGTTGACATTATCTGTGAGTCAAGTAAAATCTGAAATCAGTTTTTCACTATTAAAACTAATAAAAACTAGAGTTAGTTCCACTATATCTCAAGACATTCTTGGAGCATTACTCCTCATGGACGTGGAAAGTGACATCGCTAATCGAATAGACCACGATAATATAATAAATGCCTATACAATTCGTTCTAAACATATGCTTTAAAGAGTGACATCTGTTTTTTTTAAGTTAAAATGTTGGTATCGTTGTTTTTAAACGAAACTTTCTGTATGTTTGATTAGATAATCAAACTATATGTATCAATGTACGTTTGTTTTACTGAGAAATGGAATAGTGCGATTGAAAGTTACGGTTTGTGATGGGGACCCAGCGCACGTTTTTCTTCGTAGGCCCTAATAAATCAGTCCAGCCCTAGTCGGAAATATTCCTTAAATAGGAACCAGCCACAAACACACCGTAACAAAATGGAAAGATAATGAAGATTTGCATCGCATGGTGGCAAAATTAGTATACCGTTCTATTAAGTCAAGTTATCGACGATTGACATGTTCAAAATACTTAAACCATGAGTTTTCAAACGAAATCCTTCGACGTTCTCTGAAAAGATAAAGCATGCTGTTCTTTTAACCCCATCTCCGCACGTTGTTTCGTTTCAGAGATATTGAAATTTTCGGTGGAAGCCACAATCATATCTTTTTTTAGAAAATTATGAAATGGCACCAAAACGGCGCTATTAATAACCCAATACTTGTTATTAACGTCACCCTTAAATTCGACAGGGAACTCAAAAATGCAAAAAAATAACAAATGCCCACACTAAGTGGGACACACTGTATAGTCAAAACTATGTTTAAATTATGAACAATTTGATTCGGTGAAACTTTCATTCAAATAATTTTTTAGATTTTTCAGATAGAACCTAGCTCGGTTTCTTATATTTTGTATGGCTCTTTGTATACTCCTTCTTCTAATTTCTATTCATGCTATAATAATTTTTCTTTTCAGTTCGTTAACATCAGCAGGAACCGTTTTATAAATTTTATTCTTCATCACACCCCAGAAAAAATAATCCAATGGTGATAAGTCTGGTGATCGTGCAGGCCACCTTATGTTCCCACCATTAGAAATAACCCTATTATTAAACATTTCAAACAAATAACCTTGTACTCTTCTGGCGTTATGTGGAATCGCGCCATCTTGTTGGTACCAAAGCTGATTTATGCGGTTGAGATAAATGTTATTATCTAAGTAATCGGTAAGAAATCCTTGTAAAAAATTTAAATAAATGTTTGCTGTTAAGATCTCTTCGTAAATGTATGGACCGATGAGCGTATCTCCCAATAAACCTACCCATACATTCACTCCAAAACGAATTTGGGGACGACGCGGTTGGTGTTCATGGGGATTCTCTATTGCCCAAAAGTGCTCATTGTGTCGATTAAAAATGCCACAGTTAGTGAACTTGGATTCATCAGTCCAAATCACATTATTGAGAAAATCAGGGTTTTCTTGTAATTTGTTTAGTAAAAATCTATAAAATATTATTCGACGTTGACTATCTCCCGCATGAAGCACTTGACTTATATGAATCTTAAATGGTCGATAATTATGTCTGTTCAGCGTTCTCCATACCAATTGGTGTGAAATATTTAATTCCGCTGCTATTTCTCGTGTAGAAATAGAACTATTTGCGCGAACCTAACAAAAGTTTTATAACATAAAAAAACTGTAAAAAAATATTAAAAATATTATTACCACGTGTAATATAGCCTCTTCATTTTCATTTGTCCTTCTTCCGTATTTTTCTCTAGGTTTACCAAATGAACCGTGATTTGACAAATTTTTATGAAGACGCTGGAAATATGTTCTGTGTGGCTGATGCCTTTCAGGATATTGGTCGAAATATGTCTGTGAGGAAATATGTGCATTTTTATTTGACAAGTAATAGATTTTAAGCATATCACGCTTTTCCTGCCCCCGAGAAGGGCATTTTGTTAAATTGAAATTCGAAATTATTAAACTCCGAAATCAATCAAACTTATACTGATATATGTCAAATTGTTAGTTGCTAATGACAACAGCACGTCACTTTTATAAAATCACAGCACTCTTATAAAAAACATAAAAAAACGTTATTTTGAGGAAATTATTAAAATTATTAAACTCCGAAAGCAATCAAACTTATACTGATATGTCAAATTGTCAGTTGCTAATGACAACAGCACACTTTTATAAAAGCACAGCACTCTTATAAAAAATATAAAAAACGTTATTTTAAGGAAAATAGTAAAGTAAATCATAAAGTGTGGTATATCATTGTAATCAGAAAAAATGGTTCCATTCAAAAATGTAAAAATCCAATATGGCTGCCATAAGAAATAACAAAGTTGACTGCTGTAACTTTGAAGTCTAGAGTACCTTGAATTTATTAATAGCATATATGGATTCGTCGTAAAACAGTGCCCTAATAATGTTTTAGTTTAAAACGTCTACCATTCGTGGTTTTCATTGTAAAAAGGAAAAATGAAAACTGAAAATTTCGGTTTTTTTCAAAAATCTCAGTAGCCTATAAAAATACCTGAATTTTCTATACATCTTATTGAGGTCCCAAATGCGCAACTTTGCCCCCATTTAACCGGCTTCGTATCTCTTCAAATAACGAGCCTCGAAAAACGGGCACCGTGTATACACACTATCCCTTACTCAATGCTATAACCACAGATATACTCATATATATCTGTGCTAAAGAAACTACATATATATTGTATGTATAACTGTATAAGTTAATATATATATTTACTAAAACGACAACCCAGGAAAGTCTTCTTTCTCAACAACATTTTTATTCAACTTAGACTGTGAAGGCTGAAAATTGTAACAGTTACTGTTGTGTAACATTTCTTTTGTATGCAACAATTTTATTATACCTAACACAAATTACATTTTTCGTAGTTTCTGATACCCAGTGTGAAAGGAGTTTGCTGAGTATGCATTTCGGCCGGATGTAAATTGTAACCATAATAATGCCCATAATGCGGTCATCAGTCGCCTTTCTGTAGCGGCAATTCGTGCTATTTGAGAAAATGCACATCTGGAGTCGGCTACTTGAAATAAACCCCCTCGGGAGACCGGAGGGAACATGAATTCAATCTTGGTACTTTTTCTGTATGATTTAGGAATACTGAGATGAATTCTAATACGAACAAAAATCATTTATTGATAGTAATAAGTTGGGAAAAAATTATAAATACCTAAGGATTTTCGCTTGATCGTAATGTCGTAATAGATTTAAATCAAGTGTAATGTAATAGATCTATTACAATTGTAATAGCTGAAACAACCCTGCGCGCATCGCGCTTCACCACCAACACAACGCACGCACGCACTGCCGCCTAACCTTAAGACGGCTGGCGACGATGACACAGCACGCGGCCGCCGCCGCACACTCCAAAAATTTGCCGCCCTGGACACGTGCCTACGTTGCCCATGCGGTAAATTCGGCCCTGCCGGTATATTACTTTCATGGCAGTCGGTCCTGTAGAGTTCGTACATTCGATTTATAATCAATTCATTTCCCAAGTATTTTCTGGCTGAGCGCTCTCTTGTGTAGTGAGATTCTATTACAGGAAACTTTTTAATATGATCTCGAACTCCTTGTTTTACGAATTCAGAAATTTTGTTTACTGAGATGTGTTTACCTCTTTGATGATCTTCTACTATTCCACAATTGGATTTTTTCGAATAGCCGTTGTAAAAAAAGTTTCTGAAATACTTAGAGTTGAAAGAAAAAATTTACTCGAGTATTGTTAATATCAAAAAAGTAGTTTCTGGTGAAAGGCCTTTTACCGTCCCCCTTTCCATTTGCTACACGTATACGCATTATTGGAATACTCTACCATAGAGGCAACAAACTGCCGTTTTAAGTCCATACATTTATCAGGATTCCAAAACGTTGAATGAATAACCTGTCTATGCTCTTCAGATATGTTTGTCGAACATTTTAAGTGGCAGTTATTTTTACATGGCGGCCCTACTTCTTTTCCCTTCGCCATACCGCATTTAGTTTTTCTCTTTACACCTCCTGCAACCATCCTTTTGTGGACATGTTTGCCATATTTTCGAATTTGACCTTCTCTTCTTTCCCCTTGATTTTGGAGCTTCAGTTTGATCTGGTTCGTTTTCGGAATGGGATTCTTTGGATTCAAGTGGCTGATACGTTTTGTCATCCACCGAATCATCGGGATGAATGTCGGCAAACGAAATAGTACTTATATGATTGTTTGATCCTGATCTGTTAGAGTGGTAATTATAGGGACGTCATTGAAAAGATGAACATCAGATGCGTTTTGGGAAAACGATGATTTATCTAAAGAAAAATGCACTATAGAATAATGTCAAAATTAAAAAACGTAGTGTACCTGTGTTGAAAATCGAATTAGCGAAATCATCTGCCTTGTTTATTTTTGTAGGTTTTTGTAAGGTTTCCATAACGTCTGTGCCGTTATTGAGAATCTGGTTATTTTCCATGTTAAGATAACATTCTTTTTCATGGGAAATATAATGCAGGGCACCCTTGTTGACATCGGTTTGAAGGACAATTTGAGCATGGGTTTCGCCAGGTGAAACTAAAAAATGACTAAAATTGTATACTCAGGCCATTGTTGGTTTTATTCAAATTATTTTTGTAAAAAGGCTTATACCTATTTAAACTAATTCTATTGGTATAGGTACTTGATAGTTGGGATATATAGAATTAAGTCCACAACCTTAAAGTAATAGTATTAACTCCTAATAAGATTAATACTGGGTAATATTTCAAATTAGGAGTGCATTTGCGAATTTTTAAAAGATGTTTCCAAAATTTTTCTTGTCCTACTTGTAATTTTTTGGCGGAATAAAAACACACGTGCACTTCTAAACAACACTTGATAACTATATTAAGTCCACGCATGAAAAATTTCTCAACAATATTAACTCCATAATACTCTTTTGCTCGGGAAGAGTTTAACTCTGCCCATCTTCGAAAGTATATTATGTACGACTTAATACTAGTTTGCATATAAAATAGCAGGTTTTGTTTAGTAGAAAAAACAACTTAATACCGAATTATAAAAAAAATGGATTTAATACAGTTTGGCCCTCAGGTACAGATATAGTAGTGCACATTGTGACTAGTGTACCTCTTTATCCACTTGTAACCTTTCCTACTTGTTTTTCCTTTTTACCTGCCAGTATTTTTGGTGGTTTGTGGACGTTGGTTACGGCGGTTTCGTCGCAATTATATATTTGAAATCCCTTCACCTGGTGCTTTTCTATCACTTCTTGCAAGTTCTTATAAAAAAGACTTACACTGAATTTATTAAAACTTGTAGCCCTACTTAAGCTTGTGGCTTCGGGAGTTCGAAGGCTTAAGTTAGGATGTCGCTTTCTAAATAAATGAACCCACTCAATTCCTGCCATTTTGTTTGCTGTCCATGATTGAGGAATATCTTTCTCATTAGCTATTGCATAACGGTAGGCTAATTCTTGTGTGTCTTTTAATGTCAATCCATAGCACATTCTAGAAGCCTGTAGTAGGTATTCACTTAAAAGATTTTCTTCCTCTATTGTAAATACAGATTTAAAACCGCGTTGCTGTGTGAAATTAAAGTTTTCGGGTTCACCGCTAAATGTGTTATATTTCAAAACTTTACGATGAAGGGCTGATTTGCTAACACCAAATTTGATCGCTGCTAATCGTATGCGAGTCCATTCTTTGTAACATCATTAACAGCATTTTTCATAGCTATCTCATTTTCTATATGGGCTAACTGACTATTTTCCATTGTTTCCGTAAGATTGCTTCTTGACGATTTTGGCATCTGCAAAATAAACAATAAAATTATTATGCTGGTACATAATGGGACAACCTAAAAATACGTCCCACTATACACCATAACGAAATGTCCCATTATACAACACCACGAGTACTTTGAAATTTATAAAATTCCCGCTTCTGTGTTGGTGTGTTTCTGAGGCTAACAACAGAAACCGTATTCGTTTGTGAGGTTATGATAAAAAAATGAAAGAAATTTAAAAGTAAATAGAAAATCCAAACATCATACACAAAAATTACAGTGCTATCTTACCTTGACTTTCTTAATTCTCCAAACGTGTACAATATTTAATTTACTTTTTACAACTGGTGCACCTCTAATACACCCAAGGTCTCACACTCAACTGGCGGTAGTGATAGACAAATATTTGGTAATTGAAAAATGCAATGTCCCACTATATACCGGTTAACCCTACACACATAATTATAAATTATGTATCTTGGTTTTCACTTACCCTTGTTGTGGGGAAAGTGGAACTTATGGTATTATTTCTGATTTAGTTGCATTAAAATAACATTGGAGTAAGTGGAATTAAAAGAGAAAGAAATGTAAACTGTTGGATACATCTTTTTAATTTAGAATCAAACTACATATTTAAGCAGTCAAATTAAAGGAGGGCGCACTAAATGTGAATCTACCCCTCTTATTGTAAACTGGAGCTGGCAGTTGTTTTAAAACTTCATTAGCAATTAATGTACTTGTGTAATCGATATTTGGCCAATGAAATATAGAACTTTTTCCTACACGTCCGGCAAATTTTACCTCAATAACGGGAGTAACCTCGATTAGTTGTGCAACGTACATAAACACTTTATTTTTTGGACAAAATTTAGCCATTTTCCAATCGCCCACTTTTAGCGTTGAGAGATCATTATTAATTATGTTCATGAAGTTATTGTCTTACACTGCCTCGGTTAATTAATAGTTTAGGTCATACTCATCTGAATCATTCAATAACTCTTGAATGCTTTCTTCATCCGTACTTTCGTCATCCAAATTATTGACCCGAGTACGCTTTCCTTGCTTACCAGTTTTACTTTTTGCAAGTTCATTTTGCTCAAGCTTTTTAATTGCATCTATAGATGTTATAACCTCAGCCCCTTCACAGACTTTCTTTCTTTTAGTCAGATTGTTTTATCTGCTCTAGAAGTGGTATTCTAATTGAATTCGGAGTACTACAACCGGAAAGTGAACTAACATCTATTTGTAAAGGAGGAGTCGAACGACTTAACAAATTTTCAAATAAAAATGAAGTGGACGGTTGTGATGTTTGATTTGAAGAGGAATCCGCATCAGAAATGGCTATGTCCTTTTTTTTTTGTGTACACCATCTACGATAGGCTGCTGGGTCAAAATTTTCTTTTGGAATGACAGTCGAACAAAAGGGGATAATGCCAGCTTTTCTAAATCCACGTTGCATGATATGTGGATCAAGGTTTAGCCTAATGTTTAAGTTTATTTTGGCAAAAACTACTTTTTCTTTACCACTTTACTATTTCTTCACCCCACATTAATTTGAAGGGTTTGAAAACGCAAAGATCCATATGTTTGTAAAACATGACTATGTGTGGTGGCAGTTTCAAAATACCTAATCTTGTTTGATTTTTTCAACAACTGCAATACTTAGATGCGAAACGTGACCAGCATATATTAGAATAGAGGGTGTTTCGGGATAAATATTTTTTAAGAAATTGTTCGTAAAGTGTTTGTAGAATGTTTCGGCTTCCACACACCCATTTTTTGGTGGCAGCATAGGAAAGTCCTTTATATTCGTCGTTTGTAGCAGGAATCCATGAATCCCAAACGTATTTCCCCTTAAATATAACTAACGACGGCAGCTTTTCTTACCTCCCATCAATACGGTTGTATTTTATTTTCCTGGGCTGCTTGTGGCCCTATGAGCAGCTGTACCTTTATTTCCAACCACTTTGATTCGGGAAGGATCTAAACAAAAGCTTGTCTCACCTATATTCCAAATTTTAGTTGGAGAGACGTTATTGGAAGACTAGAAATACTAAATGGATCGATACTTCTTTTTCGTGCAACTTCGACACTCTGGGGTTTTTCTTTCTGACTTGAATGGTTTTTTAAGCGACGAAAATAAGAATCCTCAGGGATTCCATTTTTAAAAGGAGTCTTAATCTCGTTTTGGCTATCGTAGTCTCCTATTGTGAGAAGTAATTCCTTTTTTGATATAGTCCAAAACCCCACTTTTCCATTGTTTTTACACATTCAGCGATATTAATTTCTTCTTCATACGGAATAGGAGAGGTTGGGGATACTTTGGACAATTTTTATATTAATTAATTTATTATCTAGTTTGATTTTTGAAAAACTGATATATACGATTGTTAGCTATGACTTTCGGTAAGGTAAAAACAATTCTACAATAATCCTAATAAGTATGGTTTTCTCAAAAAACCCACTTAATGTAACCCTTTGCAATTGTCCAAACTTTCCCTTTCTGAAGGGAGACATGGGACAAGCCATGGGGAGAGTATGGACAAGATTTATATTATTATTATAATGAATAAAACCATCAGAATTAAGAATCTATGATATATTTTAGTATTTTTATAATAAAATGGAAAACATACAATTTTAATGAACATGAAAACTCTTAAAACTATTTATTAGTGTAAACCAAACGGACTAATATCAAAGTTAAAATATACATCTTTAAATATCTCTCTTGTTTCATTAATAGGGCGGGGAAGCTTATATAAAACATCTGCAAATGGCACCAAGGCTTCATCATTCTCATTTAGGGTGAATCTATTTGAGATCACATGCTGTTTTAAAAAATTTACTTCATAGCCGTTATGAAATTTGCTAAGAAGTAATTTCAAATGCTAGCTTTTCTATGTACCTTAACTATAAGATAGTGTCCTTCAGGAACATCTTTTAAATTTGGAACATCTTCATCGCTATCAAACACTAGCTCATCTTCAGATGAATTGTAATGGTACAAAATTTTGTCCTCTTCATCGGTCTCCTCATCTTGGTCTATTTTGCGTTTTACAGATTTTATCTTCTCCTTTTTCGGTTTCTTCTTAGCATGTCTTTCTTCAAGTTCTATTTTTTCGGGCGTGTCAGTTGCTATCCTGCATTACCTTTGTTTCTTGGTGCACGAATACTTTTCCTTGCAGGGGCTTTCGGGAATGGGCGGATAATTTCAAGGGATACAAATGGTTGATTTCCAGAAGTTGCTGGAATGTCCGATTCCAAATTATTGCTTAATCATTAGTTTTTGATTCGTTAACAAATTGTCACTCGGCTCACAAGGTCTATCTGACACATAACACGACAAAAAGCCTTCCTTCTTGAAAATAGATTTGTCAAATGGCGCAATACCTGTGCACCTAATCCCTACTTTGATGTTTGTAGGTGTGCGGCCCTATCCCAAGCTTGTAGGCAAGTGAGAGGCAGATCGTGTATTGATGCTGCTTGTCCAGGATGCGTAAGTAACCAAGAAGTTACGCCTTGATTGAAAAAGGTTTTAAACGGAGCAAACACCGTTCTGCCAAGCGGTTGAAGTTTGAGGTATGAGGTGGTAGCGTTAACACTACAATTCCATTAAATCAGCAATATTCTATTGCAGATACCGATAAATGAGAATCATGATTATTCATGATTAATAGGATTTTACTATCGGGCGAACATTTTGTATGCTTTGCAACATGTTTTAATGCCTCTAAAAAATTCTCTGAGGTCATCCACCCACTACTAATCCGAGGGCTCCACAATCTGTAACACCATGCATCGTCCTTTTTCTGTCAAATCAGTGCCTAGGAAAGATCCATATTGGCGGTATTGCAGATCCTGCAGTACAAATAATGCCCACTTGAGTTACAAGTTCTCCTCTCTCCCGAGATGTTCCCCCTTTTTGCGTACTATTTTTGGAACTATTTGTACGGTTGTGATGACCGTCTAAAAACAAATATAATATGTTCATTAAAATATTAATTTAAGACATCGCAGAATATTACCTCCTCCAAGTTAAAAATTTGTCGGGGTCCAAATGAATATCGATCAATGACTTCAGCTAATTTTTCCTGAAATATTCGAATTTGTAGCTAAGAAAGACGCCCTCTGACGGAATTTTTTTAAACACTTATAAGAAATATAAACAAATACTTTTAAGTATAGATTTATTCAGGTTTGTGTGATTTTTTTAATTATTTGTGTTTTGCAAGTATAATGGTTCAAACTCTGTTTGTTTAAATATAGTTCTTTTAAGTGTAAATTTTTAAATATAGTTCATTTGGTTAATAGTGTTAAGTGTAAATATGATGAACACTTTTTGTTGTGTGCCTTTCTTTAACAAGAAGAAATCCAGATGCTAGTTTTCATAAATTCCCAAAAAATAATGAAACTGTAAAGCTTAAGAACCTTTTAGGTAATTGGGAAATATTAAACAGGCGTCAAGCATGGATAAATAAGTTGAAGATTGGCAAAAATCTATCGGACTACATGAAAGTGTGTTCTTTGCATTTTGTAGAAGCAGATTTCTTCAGAGGTTAGTTAAAATTTTTTTGTATTTTAACGCTCTTTTCAATATTATCTTTGTAATATTATTGTTGCAGTTTTGAAGAGAAAAAACTTAAAAAAAAAACGCAGTTCCTTCAGTGAATTTATCACTACCTGTGCATGGGAGTACAACACCAGGGCCATCTTCATCTTGCAGAAGAGATCGATTAGCAGTTAGTAATCCAGCAAAGGAACTAATTAATAAAAGTGTGGATGAAGAAGCATTAATATGTTGTGAAGATATGGATGTTGACGAAGAAACTGAACCATCTGTGGATGAAATAGAAGCAGCAAATGCTTTAATGATTTTGCTGTGCAAGTAAATACACCTTCAAAATTATCATTATACAATTTTATTCAGTCAGAAAGTGCGCTAATTAGTCTGACGGGTTTAAACAGTTTTGCCATGTTAAATGTAATTGTGTCATCCATTAACTTAATTTACAAAAATGAACGTTTGCATAAATTATCTATAAAGGAAAGAGTGATACTAACATTTGTAAAATTGAAGTGCAGTTTATCATACGCAATTTTATCTGTACTGTTTGGAGTGAGCAGTTTATTGTGCAAGACATACATTGTAAATATGATTAAACTGTTAGCAACTGTTTTAAAACCAGCAGTAGTCTTTCCTTCAATTGACGAAATTCGACAAAATATGCCAATTTGGTTTGATGGATTGGAAGATACTCAGGTAGTGCTTGATTGCACTGAAATTTTTGTCTAAACTCCCAAGTGTTTATGTTGTCACAGTTAAATTAATGACGGGAGTTTCACCTGCGGGACTAATTACTTTTGTCAGCAAGGCATATGGTGGTAGAGCCTCTGACAAAATAATTTTTGAAAATAGCGGTTTGGTCAACTTACTGAAAGATAACTCAGCTGTCATGGTGGACAAAGGCTTCTTAATTGACAATATTTGTGCTTTAAATAATATCAAAATATATCGACCACCATTTCTTCGTCTAAAGCAAAAATTTGATGAAAATGAAACTACTGGCGGACTAAGGGGGGGGGGGGCAGGGCGGTTCGCCCAGGGCCCACACCTAAGGGGGCCCCAGTTTGGCATAGAAAGAAAATATATTGTTTTTGCGAGACGGATGTCGTCGATTGGATTAAGTCTAGCATGTGGGCCCCGCTTGCTTATAATACACAGGTTCATAATAATAAATACATAAGTTTCTGGTAGTTGTCGGCGGCGGCAACGCAGCACTAGACTAGAATACACATCGCGTTGTCGTATTGCATCGAATCGCACCCGCCGCTGATGCCACCTCCACTGCCCTTGCGCGCCGCGCCGCCGGCCGCCCCGCCAGTCGCGAGGTATTTGTCTTCCAAAGCGGACGCACTGATTGCGCACTAGTATTTAGTAATAAATAATTAATGTACAAGCTTGTACGAGTTGAAGTGAACTAGTGAAGTGAAGAACCATCTATTCAGTGGAACGAACAAATAGGCCGTTCATTTGGAATAAGTGAAAGTGAGTACAAACTACATGTTTCCTTGTTTCGTTTAATCGTTTTTATAATTTATTGAATACCTACACTACATGTTTATTTCTTCATTTACTTACAGTGAAGAGAAGTGGTCCAAGTGGATCCCAAAAACGGAAGATAAAGAAGGCAAAGGCTAAGGAAGCCGAATTACTATCTGGATCGCTGTTGAAATATGTTACTGAAAAGAGACGCTCTAGCCAAAACAAAGAAAGCAATATCGAGGTGTCAAGTCGTAAGAATTATTACTTATTTTTTTCATAATTTTTACTTTACTACATACTATTAAATATGATTGATTATTTTAACAAGAGAACGAAGAGACAGTCAACAATCAGGCAGAGTATTTTTTTTTGTTGGTTTTTTTTTATCTTGTTAAACAAATAATTGATAGATTACTCCATCCATGCTTAGAGTATAAAAACTGGTAAAATGCGAGATGGGATTGCGTGATTAGTGCTCCGCAGTCCGTACCAGTGACGATTTCTAGTCACTTTTTAATTTCAATAGTCATTTAAATTTAATTTATCTGCATCTTACGCAGAATACCGATTTGCAGAATAAATCATAAAACGTACACTTGACAAGTGTACGTTTTATGATTATTATGATAATCACTTGTTCAGCTTTTACGCAATTCCCTGCATACGTCAGTCCACGTATGATTAAAATTTTAAATTTCATATTCATAAGTTGTGTATATTTCATATGATTAGCGACTGCTTATTTGGTAGTTAAAATCATAAAAATAAATATACATACATATACAAACTATATATAAATACTTTATTACTTTATATTATATTTTAAGTTGACAATGTTGACAGATTATCAGTGCACGCTCATAAATACAACACTAACAAAATATGAAAGGTTTTACTTGCAAAAAAAGTCTTATTTAACTATCATTTCTTTAAGATCAAGAGGAACAAGAAACCGAACTAGTAGATACAGAAAGACACAAAGAAAAGGACAAAACACCAGAAGTAGATGTACAGAGTGAGAAAAAGGTGACAAGTAAAGATGCATCTCAACTAGGGGATAGTAGCGAAGAGATAATATGCATCGAAAACCCGTGCCTTGTTGAAGGGGAGAAAGAAGGAGAAACGAGCTCTTGTTCAGAACCAAAAGGAGGAACCAGTGTTGACTATGAATGTGAAGTCTTAGATTCCAATGATGCTGCGAACTGGCCAATGCCGTTACCAGATCACATTCGACTTGAGATTATTAAGCAAGGTAGTGAGACATTCCAACATAAAGATGGTCCATTTATTTCTATGCATAGACAAGGCGAACATGCTAAGGGATCACAACGTAGCTTGACATCATCATGGTTTTATTCAACTGTGGGGGACGGAAAAAAATATCTTCGGAAATGGATGATTTACTCTACATCGACCAATATGCTATATTGCTTTTGCTGTCGACTCTTTGCGTCCACGGACGATCTGAGTAAACCATTTGTTTCTGGTTATCAAAAATGGTGGAAATTAAACCCGAATATTTCACTTCGCGAGTCATCTCATCAACATGTATCCAATTTGGAAAAATGGAAAACTCTTACAGTTGGATTGAAAAACAATGAAACTATCGATAAAGTAAATGAAGTCACTATAAATCGCGAGGCAAAAAAATGGCGAAACATACTGCATCAACTTTTGGATATTACACTATTTTTGGCTCAGCAGAATCTTGCTTTTAGAGGACATAGAGAGGATCCTTCATCAGAAAACCGAGGTGATTTCATAGAATTAGTGAAAATGATGGCAAAGTACGATCCCGTATTAAGTGAGCACTGGTCAAAACTTCAAGAAGCTGCAGGTGGATCTCAAAGAGTACTTTCTTATTTATCAAAAGGGATCCAGAATGAATTCTTTTCTATTTTAAGTCATCATGTAAAACAGAAAATTATTGATCACATAAAAAAATCTAAATATTATGGAATCATGTTTGACAGTACTCCAGACGAGAGCCATACCGACCAAATGAGTGAAATAGTAAGATATATCCATATCGAAGAAGGAGCTGTGGAAGTTCGGGAGTCCTTCTTAGGTTTCTTTTCTATGTCAGGAAAGACGGCAAGTGATATTTCAAATGATATCCTAAAACAGCTAGAACTTTGTAGAGCTCAGGTCTACGATAATGCCCCCTCAATGTCTGGTGTACATGGAGGAGTTCAAAGGAAAATACGAAATATTAATCCTAAAGCATTATTTAGCCCTTGTGCAAATCACTCATTGAATCTTTGTGGTGTACATTCCTTCGCAAGTGTTCTATCAAGTGTAACCTGTTTCGGCACTTTAGAAAAATTATATTTATTCTTTTCCGTTTCTACCCATAGATGGGAAATACTGACGGTCTGTATACTACTACGGTTGCCCCATAACCCGGCTTGTAGGCGTTACGTTACAAGCGAGCAGGGGGAAAGCCTACGTCACTCAGCGACTGTTTGAGCGACCGGTGTATAGTGAAAGCCTGTGAGTGCATGCCGTTCGCAGTTGGAGAGAGTATTTCTTATATTAGTTTTCGTGAAATTAAACTTATATTGTTAAAATCAAACAAATAATTAAAAATCTTACCAAGAAGATAACAAAAAAAATTCTGGAACTCAACACAGATATACCAGAAGAAGTAATTAAATGTTTTTTTCAGCAGCGCACCTATATTCGAATGAAATATTTAAATCATAAAAAGAAGATTAGCATGATTAGCCGAAAAAAAAGTGGTGATTTAATTACCGACAAAGTGCAACGCAAACTAAGAAAAATTGTTAAATAACTTCTTAGCTAAACAAATAGTAGAGAAACATCCGGAATTTAAACGAGTTCTGACATTTCAATTCAAATTTGTAATTCAGAAGTCACAACATTACAAATGTCAATTGTAATTCCAGTCTAATACAAATTAAAAAGTAGTAGTAATTCAAACCAAACGAAATTCAAAAATTCATTTTTAGTATCTCTTGCGTTGCTGCTAAGCAGATAAATTGAAATTGAATAATGAATTACTTAATTTTTAAAAATGTACATTTTTAATTAATACGGTTAAATAACATTTATTATTAATCTGCGTTGTTGTTTGTAATATACTTACGTATGTCTTTAATAATAATAATGGTTTGCCTTATTGTGTCATTTTCGTTTGAAAACAGCATACCTCTGTTTACCACAATAACATATGAATTACGGAACTGCTACATTTAGTTAAGATAAATATTGCTTGTTCTTTTAATTAATTAATTATTACTAAGTTGCTTTTACATTAACGCAGTGATAATTTATATACTGGTTATTGTTATCCCCATAACAGTGCTCTAACGCCTAGCTTAAAAGTCGCTGACCGACGTCACACGGTGTTGACCTATAAGAGGGTTCTCAGCCGATGAGGCAACCGTAGTAGTATACAGACCGTGGGAAATACTAATACAAAAGGTTGGGGAAACTTTAAAAAGATTGTCTGATACACGGTGGAGTGCTCATCATGATTCCGTTAAAGCTGTCAGACAAAATATAGAACAACTGGTCCTTACGTTGGAAGAAATGTGTGATCCCTCGAAAGAGAACTTGGATACTAGGTCTGCAGCAAGCGTACTGCTTCCTGCAATATGTGACTTCACATTCTTATGCTACTTGGAGTTCTGGAATATGATTTTGGAAGAAGTTAATCTCACCCAAAAATATTTACAAACACCTCAAATCATACTTGACATGGGTTTGACAAAAATGAAGGCACTGCAATTGTTTCTTGTCAAGGAAAGAAATTCGCTGGTCAATAAGCCTATACAATTTGGCACGCAAAAATGTGGAGAAATGGGAATAGATATTGAGAGACGTGGCAGGCGAAAAGTAAAAAAGAATCTACCCAGAGAAATATCCGCTGGCGCCGGCTTAACTTTACAAGAGGAGCTTCGCAGGTCTATGTTCCAGTGCTTGGATCGATTTATTCAAGAATTGGCTGCAAGATCCACTGCTATGGAAAACATATCTAGCACCTTCCATATTGTACAACCAAAACTCCTGATAAAAGCATCTGAAAATGAACTTGAACAGGCCATAGAAAAGCTCAACCTAGTCTACGGTGACTTTGACAAGGAAGAAGTATACAAAGAAGTCTACAGATTGCGAAGACATTTAAGCGCAACTAATACTGCAACAGAGGAATCTGCTTCATGGACCGCTAAAAAAGTTTTTGAATTTATTATTAAATGGGACTTTACCGAATCCATACCCAACCTATGTCTAATCCTTCAGTATTTCCTAACAATTAGTGTATCAGTGGCGTCATGCGAAAGAAGTTTTTCAAAACTTAAACTAATCAAACATTATCTTAGATCGACCATGACTGTCTGGCTATTTTGTCCATCGAAAGAAAAGTAGCGTCGGTTTTAGATTTTGATGACGTAATTAATAAATTTAGTGTAATAAAAGCCAGAAAACATAATTTGAAATTAGTATAATTTTAATTACTTGTCTAGTGTCATTGCTTATTTTTCACTTGTAAATCTGTTTATAACGTGGTAAAAATATTGATTAAAATTTGATTTTCCATCTGCATTGTGCCTAATTCGGTAAATATTTAAATCTGGAGGGCGTCAGGGGGGCCCAAAATTAAAGATCGCCCCGGGCCTCAAAAAGTCTTAGACCGCCGCTAAATGAAACCATTTATAATAGACGAATAGCCGCAGTACGTGTTCACATTGAACGTAGTAACCAGCGCATAAAAGTATTTAAAATAATTGGCGGAAAAATGCAATGGAATCTAATAAGTTATACTGATGATATAATGACAATCGTTTGTGCAGTTACTAACTTATCATCTCCAATTCTGGCAGAAGATAAATTTCTTAAGTAGTTTTAAACAATAACAATAAATATCAACATCGATCACATCTGCCAATATTTTGTAAAATGTTCCTTAACTTCATGTGCTTTAATTATGACTTAGGCTCCTTTTAAGATAAAATTACCATTAAGTACGCTCTTAAATGTAGATTTCAAAAGTTGATAATACAGGCTATATATTTTGTAAATATAAACAATTTATTTTTTATTACAAATAGTATGCAACATATGTTGAAAAAAATTTTCTTTAACATTAAATACTAAAGATTTTGTAAATTGATAATTATACGGTACATCAATAATTGCCATACTATTATCAAGAGAACAATAAATAATGAATTTACAATTTTGTAAATTTAATATTGCCATTCCTATTTGAACCTGGCCATAATATTTATGTTTTTCTTTGAGGCAGTACACATCTTCAAATTTTAAGTATGGTAATTTCTTTAAAACATTCCCTACTGTATCTGTAGCTCCTATAATTAATTGGTGTAATGCTTTAGTTTTAGTACAGTAAATGAATTACCTTCAAATGGACATTTGATTACGATTAGTTCTACTGGATATTGATTCTTATCCATTACCAAACCATCCGGAGAATAACCCAACCAGGGATTAAATTCTGAAATAATAAATCCACACTCCGTAACAGTTAAACCAGTTCTTTCCACAAAAAGACTGCGAGCACTTGCTTCTTGTTGCAATCCATGTTTTACATATTTATTAGTAAAACTTTTGGGATAAAAGTAGTTTGAAGATTTTGTAGACCAATTCTGTCCACGATATGAGAAAATTTCATATATTCTTGAGCCAGTTACTCTAAATTGTCTCTCTGAATGCCAACTCCGCTTAGAGGTTTTTGTGTCATACAGCTCTTCACAACAACCTGCTACAAAATCTACTTTCAAAAGCATTAACTCCATCATCGAGCTTGATTGACAAGCATTATTTAAAATATGTTTAATAACAACATCATCTTCAACTGCTGTAGATATAGGGACTTGAAGTTGTCTTCTTCCAGTTCTTCAAACCAACTACAATTAATCATGAACACTGAAGTATAATTGTGAATAGATATGTAATAGATTAGGAGTGATAATAAAAGATGGAAGAAGTGAATTATGAAAATTAGAATAATTAAGGTCGTTAAAGTAGTCGAAGACAATTATGTGCTTTGATTTAAAAGAATTTATATTTTTATAAGGGACGTTAAAAATAAGTGGTAATATCACAATATACAAGTACACTCACTTATGTAATGCCAGTGCAGAAGATGGTAAAGCTGTTATAAAATTTGTTTGTATTTTATGTAATGTAGCTTCACTAACATTATAGGTTTTACAGTTATTTTTTTTAAACATTCCATTTGAACGATTGCAATTGCCTGGTATTTTTCTTTAGTTTCATTTTTTTTTATTGACCATGCACATGCAATATCCGTTTGGGAAATTGCTTCCAATTTATTCAATGAGGTCCTTGAAAAGGAAAAGATAAGAATCATTTTTTTAACCATAACAGTCACATCCACCTTGTACATAACAGTAACACAGCAGAAATGTGTTTACATCGACCACTTTTCCTAGCCTTGCATGAACATAAAAAATATTTAACTTGACAATCTTCATCTCGAATTAAAAAAGTACCTTCAATCTTATGAGAAGGTGATTGAAGTGAAGTTGTTTGCAAACAAAGGGCATATATATCTACATAATGTAATTCTTGTTTAGTGATACCGCATGTGACCAGCATTAAGAACTTGTTCCCCTTCAAATGCTACACGAGAATTTGCAGTCACATCAACATATCGAAAATAGTCACATATCGAAAACCGGCAATCACGATCCATAGCATTTAACCTAAAAAATAACTTTATAATGCAATCTGTTTCATAAGAAAAATTTACTATGAAAATATATGAACTATCGCTAATTGAAGACTAAATTTTAAAGATAAAATAACAAATTAAGAGCCTAAAAATTAAATGTTGTTTCAAGTTATTGCATATTATTTCATTGTACTTAATAGATATATTACAAAAACAAGGCGTAATTATTTACAAGAATATAGACAAATATGAATGTAAATTAAATAAAACAAAAATACACGTGTAATAGAATAAAAATATGTCAAAGTTCAATTGGCTGTGGTCAAAGTAAGGAAACAACAAAACTTTAATATCTCTTGCAAGGGTTCTTCAAAAAACCGCTATGGCGCTGTGAGCTTAAAACCAATTTCCAATACCTACGTTGGTGGGATTAAAACTGGTCATTCTTGCTAAACTGGTAGCCTCAAGCTTTCTTACTGAAAGTTTGGGATGTCGTTTAAGAAACGCCGAGAACCAATCTTTGCCAGCTAACTTATTTTTCTACCATGCATCGGGCATATTCACTGAATTCTGTAACGCATATTCATATGCTAAGCGCCTTGTTGCATTTGGTGTTAACCCATAAAACATAGATGAATATTTTAAAAACGTAATCTTCCAAGACATTTTCCATTTGGCTACTAAATATTTAAGACTTCCTAAAGTTTGGTGAAAACTCTATGTCATTCAATCCCTTTCCTAATGCAACTTTGACAGAATTGTAGAGGCTAGATTTCTTTCAGCACTGTCGCTGGGGTAGTATTTTCCCCCTCAGAACCCTAACTCCGTTCCTTCCGATCCTATCCTGACCACACCCATCCTTAATCCCACCATGCATATATACGATAAGACGTATTATTTCCATTACATCTATTGCAGCTCGTTTAATATTTTCTGGACAGAATTCCCGGGCGGTACTTTTTTGTACGATCTGGGCATTATTTAACTAAAAATAACAGAATACTTACTTACCTAATGAATTTTATTTACAGACATTAACATGACACTAAGCCGTGGGGAGACATTGGACTGTCCAATATGTCCCCGTAGTTACTGTGCAATGTCTCCCTCTAATACCTTAAAATAGTCAAGCCAATATTTTTAAGCAAGTACCTAATATTTTCATTTCATAGGTACATAACCTCAATTTTCAATGCCTCAAGGCTTAATGATGTAGCAAGTTCAACAAATTCATTGCTATACATTTAAAAATTTACTCAGCAATTATCTGGAAAATATTAAATCCGAATAACGAAATTCTTTTTCTTTAAATATCACAGGAAACTGTTAATTTTACTTGTTAAAAAGACACATGCCACACCCAAGTGATCTCTAGAACATACTGACGAGAGTTAGTAGGTTTCCTATGAAAAAAGGGTCCCCACCATCCCCTAGATATTGGTGGATCCAATGTTTTACTTTTAACTCCTCTTAGTCCTTGAATTCGTTTAAATAAAGTATCGTTAGGTATTTTGAAGGGGAAGGAAGGGCAATATCGCCCACATAAGGATACTTGTGAATAAAATCAGCAATAATGACAGTAACGAAAATATTTAAGAGTATCTAGGTGATAGTTTTCTCTAGTAATCACTGATTTCATAGTAATCAAAAATCAATTATTGTAATTTTTTTTACAATAATATATATCGTCGTTGCCACGATGAAACCTCTTATGTATAAAAAAATAAATTTTTCAGGAAAGTAGATAAACTGATTTAAGCATGATAAACGCTTATGAGTAATAAAATGTAGAGTTTTATAAATAAGTTTAATATTATTCTGCGGGTATTTTGTACATTTTTTAATTGTGCTTAATAATAAACGACAATGTAATACTTTATAAAAAAAATGTTACATTGGAGGTTTCATATTGGGCCTAATGAATAAAAATTAAGCAATTACTTTTTCTTATAAAATCGAAGTAAATGCTTGAAAGCCAATGAATGAAAACTTGAGTAATTGCTTAAAATTTTAGAAATTGCTGTTAGTAAAAGCTTTTTCTTAAAAAGTACAAGGAATTGCTTACATTTACTTAAAATGCGATGAATGAGTTAAGGAATTGCTTTTTCTAATGTGGCAATTGCTTACAAATTTTAAGGTAGGCCGATCCCTGCATCATTTGCTCGAATCAGTCATTTTTGGTTCATTCTGCTGCATACACGTGAGTTTTTGTTAAAGCCTTTTAAATTATGGCTGAATATATGAATGTGCGTAAAAGAAAAATATATAGTGTACGTAAAAATTGCAGAGACGATGATTTCCGAAAGTTATATCGATTTGACCGCGAAAATGTTGAGTGGTTAGCAAATAATTTTTTTAACTGATACTGGTGAAAGGCGAGGGGCTGCATTATCAGCTCTGAATAAGATGAAAGTTTTTCTGCGACATTTGTCGGATCCAGGTTTTCATAATTCTATAGCTGAAGAACTCGGTGTACACCAAACTACTTCCGTAATGCATGCAGTTTTGGAGAAGACCAATGTTTGGATTAGATTTCCTAGAAGTACCGAAGATTTTGTTGAAGCTAAACAGTTGTGGTCAGAAAGATACCGTTTTCCAACTGCTATCGGTGCGATAGACTGCACACACGTCAAGATCTTAAAGTTTTCAGAATCTGGTGATAAATATATAAACCGAAAAGGGTATCCTAGCATTAACGTACAGGCAACTTGCAATGCAGAAGAAATTTTTAGAAGTGTAGACTGCCAGTGGCCAGGCTCTGTGCACAATAGTAGAATTTTTAAAAATTCTAACATATACAACATTCTTAAAAACAGCCCAGAAGAAAGTTTATTATTAGGAGACGATGGCTACTCTATATCGCCTTGCATTATGACTCCCTGGAGAAATCCTGCAATTCAAGAGCAGCAAAATTCTAATAATGTTTTATGCCGAGAACGAGTAATAATTGAACGATGCTTTAGACAATTAAAAGCAAGGTTTCCTGTATAAAATTAGGAGTAAATTAGAAAAAATACCATCGACGATAATTTGCTGCGTTGTGCTTCATAATATCGCTAAACGTTTAAATGATGAAGATTTTCATTACTCGAATCAAGAAGCTGATGTTAAAATTGTAGGACTCAAAACTGCAAGCACGTCGCATTCTTACTTAGTCTGGAGGGACGCAATTCCAAGATAACCGCGCTACATCAGCATTAAGTGTGTAACACCAACCGTTTTTAGTCAGTTGATAGCGAGACGACGGGTGATGTAGATCACGGGGTAAGTTGCCGATTCCCCGCGCAAATGACGAATACTACAAGCGTAATTTGCTATCAATCTCAACATAAACAGTTGTAATCTTAAAATAAGTAATCACTTAACCAGTATTAGAAGAATTTGTGTAATAGTGTAACGCGCTGATGTTTTCGCGGTTTGACTGTTGAGTGTATTACTACTAATGAATAATTCTCACTTTTCCCTTTTCTAGCTCAGTCGGAATTTTGTACTTGCAAAATAAGGATCGGGGTTCGTTATTCAGGCTCTCAACACGTTGAACAAATAGATTACAAAGGTTCATATATATATATATATATATATATATATATATATATATATATATATATATATATATATTTAATATTTATATTACACTTCTATATTATATGGTTATTTAAATTATTTAACTAAGATATAGATACAGGTAAATGTACGGAACTGTGACCCATGCTCTCGGGTGCCAAATTGTAACGGTAACGCCACCTCCCTCTTCGGTATCTTTAAGTAGACATCCTTCGTCCAGGTACTAATGGTTAGGTGGTCCTCTGGAGTTTCTGTAATGTAACATTAATAGAAGGTTTGGGGTTTTGACTTTTAGTTTTCGTCCTTGAACTGTTTCAATTTATACTGGTTAATTTCCGATATAAATAAATAATTTTACCTGAATACGTCCCTGTATAAAATACAGAAGCAGGTAGCCAGATAACGCGGTATAAACACGTGCGCGATAAGACACTGAGTTCAATACTCTGCCTTTAAAGAAATAATCAATATTTTAAAGCGGTCGGTTATAAGTGTATAATTTTATACCTGCTTTTCTTATGAAAATAAACTCATTCACATTTAATGTACGATCTTTAGTTAAATGAAAGCTTTTTGTTTATTTAGGTAGCTGGTGTACGGTAGCGGCGTATTATTTGTTTCCTCTTACGAGATTAATTTTAGTATACCGGTTTTTATTTAAACAAAAAAATAACAAATAAAAGCTTTTTGTTATGTTGGCCGTTTTTAAAATATAAAACCTTCGTTTTCTATTTTAAAGTAAATTTTTTTTCGCGTCTAACAATCACGATTTGACTTATTTAACACAAGAAACTATCAGATAGTTTCTGGTTTACGGGTAACAATCTTAGTACTTGTCAAAGGTGCAACTTACGTTTTTACGGTGGCGGCGGTGGTGGTTTGTTTACTTTACAGGTGGTGATTTAATACTGACGGACACATCTAGTGTTTACGGTTACGTTTCTATATTACTGGATTAACGGCGTTAACGAGGAGTTCAGCTTAATCTTCCGACGAGGTTTTAATTACAGGTATCTGGCGGTCGCTGGTACGTTTGTCGAGGTGTGTTGTGTTGTAGTGTTCGTGTAAATTTGTGTAGGTGGATTTCCTTCGTTAGTAATCTGGGCAAACCACCCGTTATACCAAACAATAGGATCTCCGTCGGTCAAATGGAATGTCGGGCAACTAGCGTCAGGTACATGTTCTTTACCTTTTCGATGTATTATGTCGAAGTCGTATTGTTGAAGCCTAACAGCCCAACGAGATAATCTCCCGAAGCATTTTGAAGTTTATTTAGCCATACCAAAGAATGATGATCAGTAATTACCGAAAAGTGTGCAGCTTCTACATAAGGACGAAATTTTTCAATGGCCCATAAGACCGCTAAACATTCTTTCCCTGTGTTTAAGTAATGACGTTCCGCTTTAGTTAAGGAGCGACTGGTGTAGCGAATGACTTGTACACCAGCCGTAGTGGTTTGACTTAAAACAGCACCTAAGCCAAAATCTGAGGCCTCTGTTTCAATAGTAAGAGGACAAGAGAAATCAGCACATGAAAGAATAGTAGCAGATACGAGAAATATTTTTAAACAGTTAAAAGAATCTTAACATTGAGTTGACCAGACGAAAGGAGTGTTTTTACGAGCAAGAGCACTTAAAGGAACAGTAAGCGTAGCGAAATTTGGAACAAAACGTCCATACCAACTACACATTCTGAGTAATCTACGAACTTCAGTTACGGAGATAGGAACAGGTATAGAAGTGATCGCAGCCACCTTACCGGATCAACCAATAAGTGATCTTTGTTGACCACATAACCGAGATATTTTAATTCGGGACGACAGAATTGACATTTATCGCGCCTTAAAGTTAACCCTGCATCACGTAAACGTCTGAAAATTAGCGTAAGTACTTTTAAATGATTCTCGAATGCAGGTGTAGCGATGATAATATCGTCTAGGTAAGCGAATCAATAGGGTTCGAGATCAGCACCGAGAACACGATCGATTATTCATTGGAACGTAGCCGGAGAATTATGTAATCCGAAAGGCTTCCTAGTGAATTGAAATAAGCCTCTATGAGGTACAGTAAAAGCATTGAGTGGCTTAGAATTTTCAGAGAGAGGTACTTGCCAATAAGCAGAACGAATATCCAAACTGGATAAGAAGCGAGCATCCCGTAACGATGTAAACGATCCAAAATTGAAGTGATATAAGGTAAAGGGTAAGCATCCTTTTATGTCACAACGTTGACTTTGCGAAAATCGATAGGAGTTGTCCTTTTTCCCTACCATAACTACTGGACTAGATTATGGAGTATGGACTACTGCAAAGTAGGAGATAACGGATAATACCTTTGCTTAATAGGTTCGGCGTCGGTAATAATTTTGTGCTCAATCAGAGAGGTACGGCCGAGAGTATCGGAAGCTAAAGGAAAAGCTGTATTCAGAAGGTTTCGTAGTGAATTTTGTTCAGAAGAAGATAATTCGGAGAAAGAGTTTAAATGCTCCGTATTTATAGCATCAAGTAATGGAGTAGGTCCAAAAGACCAATGACCCTGTCGGAAATCTGGGACGAAATCAATCGCCCTCCAAAAATCTAAGCCCAAAATAAGTGGTTGAGAAACTTCTGGTACTACTAACACATCAATAACTACAGTTTTATCTTCTACGCTGATCGGAAGAGGAACATTTGCCACCATTAGCTACAGAGCAAAATAAAGGAGATTTGTCCGTTAAAAGTGAAATATGTAGACGTCGTAAGGAATTCCATCCATCAGCACCAGGTATGGTTCGTGAAGATCCACTATCCAAAAGATCTTTGAACATTTCTCTAAGAATTGAGATATTTAGGTATGATCGTTCGTCATTTCGAACACTAGGAAATATAAAGTCAAGAAGAAAACGTTGTTGGTCCGTAAGACCCGAAAAAGGAGTATCCGAGATTGTAGGGAGAACAGAGTGTGTTATTACAAATAAGTAGGTATTTATTAGGTATTACTTAATAGTTTTAGCTGTTGAAATTAAGTTAAAAATAAAAAAAAAAACCATAAGAATATCAATGTCTAGGGAACCAATATGTTTGGTTGCAATAACGGACGTACTTGAAGAAATCTGGTATGAAAAAATGTATTAAATGTTACGTATAGCACATACTTTACTTTTAAAATTAGTGCACGATAATAGAAATTATAATTTTGTAATTGAGAAATAACACATGACACTAGAGGTTATTCTTAATTTTAAAACCATTTTTATATAGTGAATAAAAAAGTACGTTTTATAATTCAAAGTCTCAGAAATTGTGTTCGCTAATGTAAGTAGTCAAATTCTTATCCACGATAAGAAAAAAATACCGTTGTTGAATTGGATAGTGCTATTACAACGCTACATCCTGCAACTGTATATTCTCTATTTTACAAAAAGGTTTGATTTTTCATGGTATACTCATATGTCGCAAATTTAAATCAACACGTCGTATGTACTGGGTGTGTCATTAAGGAAGGACGCCGGCTATATCCCAGAAACCGCTTATGTTACGACTTCAAAAAAAAAAAATTCTTCAGTAAATGTGGCCAAGAGAAAATGCTGGAAATAATTTTAAAGTTTGTAAATAGACCGCTAGGTGGCGTAACTGCTGTAGTAAATTGAAAAATGTCTAATAAGTAACAGAAACTTAAGGAAAAGGTATATTGGAAATATCATAGTTGTATTTTTGGGACAATTTTACCCATTTTTTGTATAAGAAGTTTTTCTCTAACTTCCGTAGGGGGAGCTGCGAAAGTTGTCAGACAAACACGTAATTATCTTCGGAACCAGTCATCGAATATTAAAAAGTAATATTTAGTTGGAAAGGTCTTTTCTTGCGCTATTCGTTGATGTAGTTAAAAGTTAAGTTTGATTAACGAACAAACCGCTAGAGGACGCTTTCCAAATATTGCTGAAATTTTAGCGATTTTCTTCAAAATATTAAATAAAATGGATGTTTTTATATTTTAGTCAGAAAGAGTATAAAATTTCGGCTATACCCTGAAAATTTCAAGTCAATATCTTCGTTGGTTTCAATTTTATACCTACTTTAAATTTAGATCCAAAAACAATAAAACTCAAAGTTTTTTGACATAATAGTTTATTACTTAGGCCAGCTTTTATAAACACGGGTTAACCCTGCCCCGAGAGTTATCCCCAGAAATTCGATAATACTGACAGTTATTATCATCGAGTTTCTGGGGTTAGTTTATTACCGTTGGTTAATAATTACACCGGGTGGACCATCGAAAATGAACTAGAGATGAGTAGTACGCCATTACTCAGTGGCGACCTAAATGCTCAAATTGTCTGCCATGATTATCAATACACAGCTGCAATCGCTGTTGCGTTGACAAAACAGCGGTTTCTATCTCCGCTTTGGAGAGGGTGCGAATGGAATTTCTTATCCTAATGACCATATTTTCAGGCGTAGTTGGCCTGGTTGTAGAAACAAGGTCCTTTATTCTTCCCCAAAAATAAAAATCTAAACAAGTTAGATCGGGGGACCTAGAAGGTAACAATGGTAATGGTTATTAAGCTGTTAAAGTTAAGAATGAATAAGGAAATGTAGGTACCTAGCTGGCCATGGAAAAAAGCTCCCTCTTCCTATCCATGTATCAGGAAAAGTGTTACTCAAAAATTGACGCACGCGTACTGAAAAATGTGCCGGGCAGCCGTCATGTTGGAAAAACATCCGCTGCCTAGTAAGCAACGGCATATCTTCTAAAAGTAACGGAAAATCGTTCCGCAAGAAATTAAGGTACGTTTCACCATTAAGTGGTGCGTCAAAAATGTGAGGACCAATAATTCGACCTCCTAAAATACCGCACCAAACATTGACGCTCCACCAGCCCTGACGTTGAATTTCTTGCATCCAACGAGGATTGGTTCCGGACCAATAATGCATGTTATGACGATTTACTCCACCATCACTGCGGAATGTAGCCTCGTCAGTCCACAATATTTGCGATAACAGATGTGGATTATCTATGAGCATATTCGACAGCCAATAGCAGTAGTCTAAACGTTCCTCATAATCAGCTGCAGTCAGTGATTGATGAAGGACTACATGGTATGGATGTAATCTAGATTAAAATTGAAGTTATGGTTTTTTAATAGCTATAACTTTACTACTTTTAATAGCTAACTTTTATTTAAAACTTACTTATGTTCTTTCACAATACGATGAACAGTAGTTTGTGTTAGTCCCAAGTCATGAGCTATTGCTCTTGTGCTACTATGTAGGTTAATTTCGATATATGCTAGAACGTTTATAACATTTTCTTCCGTTCGGGATCTGCGTGCTCTGTCAGTAACTGGGGGATGAATTGTTCCTGTAGCTCTCAATCGTTGTGGTAATCGAGTAAAAAGTCTCTTTTCGTAATGCCGTCTTTCTGGAAAACGAGCCGCATACAATCGTGCAGCAACAGTAAAATTCTGCATGCACTCGAAATATACTGCAAGCATATCATATGCTTCCTGGTTAGAGGGCATTGTTGGCAAAAAGAATGTGGCAATAAGTCAAAGAATTTTGTGAGGAAATTTCAGGATAATATTTCCTTGACACTGACATTGATAAAATTAATGTTACTATGGATAAATCGTCATTATGCATTGTTGGTCTGGTAGTGTTATTGGATGATCGTGGCACTACAAAATCATTACCATGGATCTGAACTTAAAGTAGGCATAAAATTGAAATCAACTAAGATATCGACTTGAAATATTTAGGGTATAGGCGAAATTTTATACTTTTTCTGACTTAAATATAAAAAAACATACCATTCTATTTAATATTTTGAAGAAAATCGCTAAAATTTCAGCAATATTTGGAAAGCGTCCTCTAGCTTTTTGTTCGTTAATCAAACCTAACTTTCTAATACATCATCGAATAGCGCAAGAAAAGACCTTTCCAACGAAATATTAGTTTTTAAGATTCGATGACTGGTTCCGAAGATAATTACGTGTTTGTCTGACAACTTTCGCAGCTCCCCCTACGGAAAACCTGTGAAGTTAGAGAAAAACTTCTTATACAAAAAATAGGTAAAATTGTCCCAAAAATACAACTACGATATTTTCTATATATATATATATATATATATATATATATATATATATATATATATATATACACCTTTTCCTTAAGTTTCTGTTACTTATTAGACATTTTTAATTTACCACAGCAGTTACGCCACCTAGCGGTCTATTTACAAACTTTAAAATTATTTCCAGCATTTTCTCTTGGCCATATTTACTGAAGAATTTTTTTTTTTGAAGTCGTAACATAAGCGGTTTCTGGGATATAGCCGGCGTCCATCCTTAATGACTCACCCGGTACAATATCAATATACCTTGCTCATCCCCTTCATAAATTGCATCATCGTTTTTTTCATTTGCTGTGTTGCCTTCTTCCCGTAGTTCAGGCTCAGACTCTGTGTTACAATTACAAATAGTATTTAATTTCATTATATTTGACTATAAGATCGTTAATAATTATGACTAGTTAAATCATAGTAAATTATTTAATTCAGACAATGAGCAATCCTACAGAATAGCGGCACAACTAAGCTGACGTAAAGACTGCAGTGTAGTTAGGGATTGTGAATTCCTGGCTATACTTTTTTATTATTTAAGTAACGATTCATAAATAAATAAAAAAAAAATTGTATGTACACATCTGTAATAATGGTTGTTTTCCCCACAATTAATTCATTAGTTAATAAATTGTAGGAAAGACAGCCATTCTTATGTTTATTAAAAGTTTCCATTAAAAGATGAACCATTTTATTAACCCTCCATTAGGCGCGTGTATTTTACTCAGGCGGTTAGGCGCGTGGATTACAACGGTAATCCAATTTATTTAGTTAATAATTCGTTTTGTTGAAAAAAATTTGATACCATTATTTGATTATATGTTTGTTATGCCTTTGTTTAATAACATGTAATACATTAAGATATAAATTTTACCTGAATCTTATGATAAGAAAATTAAAAGGTATATTGTGCTTTTTTAACGTTTTATTGGCATGCTTATAAAAAACGGTTCGAAAATCAAACTTTTTAACAAAAAAAACTGAAATGAGTAATCTTGTAGGTCGACTAACACATGAATATACTGAACTGAACAAAAAAAAAATCAAAGAAAAATAAACATATACGAGAAAATAGATGTCAAACATACAATACTTTTTATATTGAAAAACATGCTGTGCACACATCTCGCATGTGATCTTTACATGCATGGCTGTTACATTTTTGACAGATTTTTCTAGTGAACTTATTACGGCTTCTAGGACAAATGCGGCAACGACGAATGCAATTTGATGGCATATCGGGTGTAATATCTCGTCTAATCCAAGTAGGTGTCGTGCTCGCCGACGAATTTCTCTTGATACATTTGGAATATTTGACCTGTATTCAATTTGGGGTTTTATTAGTTCGTAAGCAAATTTTTCGATAAAGTCAGATCTCAAGACTTTTTCTTCAGGGTGATTAGCTTTGTACACACAGGCGGCGTTAATGCCACTTATATTCAGCAAGTCGTAAAATACGACCATTGGCCATCTGTTTGTTGTTCTCGCTACATTGTATGTTGCACACATCTGGTCGACTAAATCAACTCCGATTTTTGTCTTATTGTAGCAGGATATTATTTCCGGTAACTCCTTTTCGTCAGTTTCCAAATCAATGGCAGCGTCATGGTGCATTGACGAAATTAGTATGACGGCCTTGTTTTTTTTGGACAATACACCATTGTGTAATTTTCCTGAAAACCAAAAACTGATGTCTTTTCTTTTCTATTTCTTTTTGGCAAAAATTCAGGCGGTATTTCGCGTTTATTCTTCCGCATGGTCCCAACATACGTAAGCTTCTTTTCCTCTAGTAATTTTCTTGTTAGGGGTATACTGGTAAACCAGTTATCGCCAGTTATGTTCCGATTTGTACCTTCTACAGGATGCACCAGTCGCAGAACAATATTTTCTGGGGAATTAGTAACCTTGTATGGTCCGTCAGGTTGAGTACCTACGTAGGGTTCCAAATTAAATGTATACGCAGTTTTTGCATCTACTAATGCAAACATTTTCACGCCATATCTTGCTGGCTTGCTGGGTATATATTGCTTAAAAGCACAGCGACCTCGAAAAGCTAACAGCTGCTCATCGATTGTCAAGTATTCACTTGCAACAAAATTGTTTTGGAAATTAGCCACGAATGTTTCAAAAACCTCTCTTATGTGAGCAAATTTATCGATTTCCCTTCTATCATTTCTTGACCTAATATCGTCAAACCTTATGCATCTTATCAGAAATCTGAACCTCTTTTCTTTTTATGAGCGTTTTTTCTGGAACTTCTCAATGTTCCAATTAAAAAAAGAATCCCAATAAAGGCACAGATTTCTCTGGTGTCTGTTAATCTTACGTCTCTCTCCCTTTGAAACTCATTTTTTATTTTTTCTATATATATATATATATATATATATATATATATATATATATATATATATATATATATATTTGTTGAAACAGTTATTACTTCAACAATACTATCTGTTAGAAAAAGCTTTATGCAATCGATTTCCGAAATTGAATTTCGCGCGTCGTTCTTTGGGCCGGGTAGTAGCTTTATTATATTGTGAGAGCGAACCCGTACTTGCAAATTAGCCATAGTTTTTTTCCACTTTACTTGTCTGATCTTTGCCTATGTAAACATTTTTACTACTTTTTTTTTCAGCGGAGACGTCTGGCATAATTTCGTCTTCATCTGCATCTTGCTCGGAGTCAGTTTGATGATCACTTTGCTGGATAATATCTTCTTCTGATTCACTTTCACTTGTAAGACGTTCTTCATCACTACAGGTAGTTTCATTATACCATGTCATCCAAACCACAGGATCTCTACTCTTTTCTAAACGTATTTTTTTACTGTTTGACATTTTCATACCTACAACAAAAAAACATGATATTACTATGGTATTACTTTCTATTTGTTTAAAAACTTGCTCCAGACAAAAACTCGAAAATAAAAATTTTAAGTTCACGCAATCACTGAGATATATTATTTTGAAGTTTATAATACGTGCTGGACGAAAAATAAACTGCAAATGTACAAATTAGCAAAGGCTAATCATTGCGCAAAACATATACACATAAATTATATTTTTTAAATAAAACTTACCCTTTACGTCCCAAATACTTGAAATTTAAATGTGAACTGCACAAAAAATGTAACGTGGTTAGTCGCGTGGATTACAATTGAATCGTTTATTGTTAAAACAGGTAAAGTGACATTTTCGGACATTTTCGTTTTTTGACGGAAATCAACATTTAACATGTAGACGCATCGTTTAGTGCAGAAAGAATCCAAGTTCACATAGCCTATATACTAATATCGCTGTACCATCCAAGTCATTTATTGCAGAAACAATCAAAGTACAGCATTTGGCTTGTTTCTGCAGTAAACTGGAACATATTGAGTGCATTATTTACATAACCTAAAAATACGTTGACGTTTAATAAGTTAGTGTAACCGAAGTGAGTAAGATTTGTAGAATATTTAAGTATAAAAGAATGGACGTAATACAGGAGCCACCGATTAAAAGAAAAAGGGGTGTTGTAAACCCATCAAAATATCAACGAAATCGAATAAAATCTTCCAGGTCCCAAGGGAAAGAGTACGTAAACTACAAAGGTCATGTTGTTCATGCCAAAGCGATTGGAAATTCTTGCAAGTAAGTTCTTCTTTTATTACGTACTCTTTGCTGATATTAAACTATCTATTTCGTTTTAGTTGTCCATTAAAATGCTTTGAAAAAGTTAATGAAGAAAATAGGAATAACGTTTTTAAAACATTTTACGAAATTGCAACTAAAATGAACAGGATATCTATTTACAAGGTCAGATTGAAGTATGTAGTGTTCGAAGACGAACAACTAATGCTCAAGAAAGCGAAAAGAGGGCTCGTTCATATTACCATTTTGTTAAGATAAATGGCAAAAATGTAAAAGTTTGTCTAAAAGCTTTTTTGAGTATCCATGCAGTTTCAAAACAACGCGCACAGAGAATAAAACCATTGTTATGTTATAATGAAACTCCAGAGGACAAAAGAGGAAAAAATGTTAAATAAAATCTGGTGGGTGAACAATACATAGAAGAAATAAGGGAACATATTTCTTGTTTTCCGGTTAAAACATCCCATTATTCTAATAAAGACTACAAATATCTAGATGCTCGACTTAACGTTAAAATTATGTACAGTCTTTTTAAAGAAAAATACCCAAATTCACCTGTGAAGTACAGCTATTATATTAAATTTTTTAAACAAAATTTTGAACTACATTTTGGAAGACCTCAAGTAGACATCTGCAATACTTGTGAAGATTTATCTCTTAAAATAAAAAACCCGAAGTTAAACGTTGAAGCCAAATGAGTTGCAGTTGCTGAGAAAATTGTGCACGAGCGTAGAGCAAAAAAATTCTACAGTACTCTTAAGACGACAACGGAAGAATGCCAACAGCGTGAAGATTTAGCAGCATTTTGCTTTGATTTTATGCAAAACCTACAGTTGCCGGAATGCCCTGCCCAAGATAAATTTTATCTGTCACAGTTAACTGTTAGTTTGTTTTGTATAACAGATTTAAAAACCCAGAAGTCCTTCTTCTATATTTATCACGAGGGGCAAGCAGCTAAAGGCCCAAATGAAGATTGCTCTTTCATTTTAGATTATATTAAAAATGTTGTTCCTAAAGAAGCCACTGAGTTGCGTATGTTTTGTGACAATTGCCCCGGGCAAAACAAGAATCACTCAGTTGTTAGAATGTGTATGGCTCTTATAGCAACTGGTAGATTTCAAAAAATTGTGCAATATTATCCAATACGAGGCCATTCATTTTTGCCATGCGACCACGCATTTGGCATAATAAAAAGAAAATTACGAAGGTTTGATAGAATATAATATACATCAATATACAGAACTTATAGTTCTTGCTAGTGCTAAAAATAGTTTTACCGTTAAAGAAATAGAAACGAACGACATTATAAACTTTAAGACTTGGTGGCCCAAATATTATAAGCTCAACTGCATATCAAATGAAACAAAGATGGAGAAAGATAGAAATTCCAAAGTTCAGTTCACAGTTTCCAAGTTTCTCCACTTAGTTTATGAAGAAGATAATGTGGTCAAAGCTTCTGAATATGGTTTTTTCTGGAACACTTTTACAGATTTACTACAGCCTCGAACATCCACATCATGTCTTGAATTTCCTACAGAAAAGGCATACAAAGGTCCATTACCTATAGGAACTGTGAAACTTGACAACATAAAAACGCTATTACGCTGGGTTGACGAAGAACATAAGGAATATTATCATAATATTCTACGAAACCACCCACCAAAAGATGAAAAGGTCAAAAAGAACAAAAAATAAAATAAAATAAAAATGTTTTGTAAACTTAGTTACTCATATTAAAGAATTTTTGAATTTAAAATTTGTTGTTTATTGCAGAAACAATCCATGTGCATTTTTTCAAAGTCATTTTTAAAGTCTTAATAAAAAAATTGTTATACTTCATTTTTTATCAAAGGTCTTGAATGTAGTTGAAGTATCTAAAAAGGCCAACATAAGTTATATTTTTTATCAGTTTAGAAAATAAAACGTTTTTTTCATTTCCTGAAAAGTTTGTAAAATGTCAGTTAACCTGTTTTAACAATAAACGATTCAATTGTAATCCAGTCGATTTTCACAGCTGTAAATTCGTACAAACGACCCCTACGAAACTCAATTTTATACTGAGCAGGTACCTGTGTATGTTGTCAACGGCTACTCAAGCGGACGCCCCCCCTTCTAAGTCCGGTTGTATACTGTGACTTCTAAAAGAAGGCTGGATTACATTTGTAATCCATGCGCCTAATGGAGAGTTAAATTATATGGTACACGTTAAAAAATTTAAAATTTTTTTCTTAAATGAAGCTATAATAAACAAAGCGTGTAAAATATATAAAAGGTTCAACGCAAGGAGTTATATTCGAAATAATACCAGTTTGAATAAATTGTTGGTTTCTTGCGCGAAGAGAATGTTTTGTTAAATTTTGGATCCATCTTGAAAATAAAAATAAAAAATAATAAAGTAAAAGGTGTTGCGCTGGAAACTTAATAGCTTGCTTTGGTTGTATATAAAATTATTTATAATTTTTGGAAAAGCCAGTTTGTTAACGGACTCAAAAACATGATTACTAAGTTTACAAAAAAACATTACACGCTGAGATAATATTTTTAAAGCTAAAAATATTAACCCTTCTGAGGTAACATCTAAAATTTTACTATTACGTATAATATGTGCCTGTTAGACACCTATATTAAAATGAGTGGAAAATCATTCACAATTCATCGTATTTCTTTTATTTTATGTTCTTGATTGAAATAAAAGGCATTTTACAAAATAAAACTTCAAATACTTTGGCAGCATGTATTGTACACTTTTTAGATCATTGTGAGCATATATGTTTTTGACACTTAACACATTTATATCCTGTATTTCTATTTTATGTATATGGACATAAGCTCCGTTTTCATTTTTTTATCCAATTTGTCACTCATTCCCACTGGTAGAACCACTTGACTATCTTCGTTTAGGGCTTCCTTGATAATACTTCTTAGTTCATTTCTTAAATTAGGAATTGCAAGGCTATTCCGGAGATGAGGCTTTAGAAGCTCCATGACCAGTTCTTTTATAAAATCAGACCGGGCTATATTTTTTGACTGGGCAAAGCCTAAGTACAGTAAATACGAATTTACTGCAGAAATGTTTACCATCGTATAAAAAATCGAAAGTGGCCAGCGCCGACTTCTTCTGTTGCATGAATCGTTGGCACATCGTTGTCCAGTCCATCCACACCACCTTTGGTCATATTATAAAAACTAATTATTTCCGGCTTTTGCTTCTCCTCGTCAAATTCCTTGCTATAATGCATGCTGGTAACCAAAATTACAGCTTTATTTGCTTTGGGTACATAAATTAGTAATGTTATGTCATCTCTAGAAAATCCATACAATGAAGATTTTACTTCACGTTTCCTGGCTGGAAGGAACTCTGGTGGAATTTCCCTTTTTTTTTTTCAAAGTTTCAACGTAAGTCAGTTTTCTTTTTTGAAGTTCTCTAACAAGTTCCAGCGATGAAAACCAATTATCTGCGGTAATGTTCCTGTTGGTGTTTATAATGGGACAAACTAGACGTACAACTGTTTGTGTAGAAATGTTAAATTTTTTTTCATCGTTGGACAATCCAAAGCGATCTGTTCCCTTGCCACAGTATAGGTAAGCATTGTAAAAGTACCCTGTCTGAGCATCGGTCAACGCTTGTACCTTCAATCCATACTTGTTTTTGGGTTTTTTGGCATATAGACTTTGAACTTGCACCGTCCTCGGAACGGAATTAGCATTTCATCGATACATGTGTTTTCTCCAAGTGAATAAGCTTTTTGGCAATTGCTTGCAAATAAATGAAATAGCTCGGAAATGCCAGCTGCAGGATTTTCTTGCTTTCTAGTTGGTCTTGTCGTGGAATTATCAAAACGTAGACAGAGATTAAGAATTATAAAACGCTTCGCCAACATCACAGCTCTAAAAATTCGCCTTCCAGTAGTATCGGTATTGAAGAGGGAATAAACACTTTCATGTTGAGATTAGAAAATCGCTGTTAGCAAAATAATGCTAAGAGTGATTTTATGTCTTGTTATTCTGTTGGTCCATAACTAGACCTATTTTCATGTATGTTTTGTCGAACCTCTTCAAATTTGATGTTTGTTCTGTACACAATTTCATCAATCATTTCCCAGTCAATCAGTATTGACCATGTGTCGACAAAATTGGGTTCAGGACCCAATTGTTTTACTAAATTTTTTATTCCAGGAAGTATTCTTATTATATTATGTTTCAATGTTCTTCTGTTTATAGGAGGTTCTGTAGTATCCCAAAGAAATCCATTCTTGCCTTTATATTGGGTGGGTAAATTAGGTCCCAGTGATTCAGTCGATTGCCCTTCTTATTCCGTCATGTTGGCTGCTAACGGCATATTTTCATCTTCATCACTGGAGGAAACCGGTTCTTCTTCGCTTTCATAGTTGGGGTCCATATCTGAATCGTCAACATCTGAATCGTGAATAGGTAATTCGAAATTCTCTTCTTCCATTTGGTCCATCATAGATTCTAATTTCTCCGCAAAATTGGGATCAGTTAGATTAACAGCCTCAATTCTCCGCTTTTTAAAAGGATTCTCCCTAGATGTACTCGGCCTGCTATCCATTGCAAATAAATCTGTAAAAAACAAGAAAAATAATTTAATTTGTCACTTACCTTACTTACTCTTACTAGCAATATGTGTCTGTAATACACGCACCCACTAATACTGTTACGGGTAATATGTGTCTGTAGGACACAGTAACTTTAATGTATCGAAGTACAGGGTCACAGCGACAAGCACCAACTGATCCAGACACGTCTGAATATTAGTATTAGACGCCACAGGAAAGGTACTTGGGGACACTTTTGTGCAGTGGTTGAGTTACAATATTTGAAATTATGTTGGTGAGTGTCTGTGAGAAACATATTACCTCGGAACGGTTAAAAAAAAATTAAGCTTTGTTTTTTATAGCTTTTCTCTTTGTTTTTACGATAAACTCTTGGCAATCCTGGGTAACATATAGAAAAAAGAAATCAATTTCACTTACGTTCATCACTTGCAACGCCTAGAAGTAGAAGTTCTTTTTCTAAAACCTCTTGGGATTGATTTCTTTTGAACACTTTCGCTCTATAATAGTTTTTATTCTTGTATTTCACATCGGCAAATACGCCTTTTTCAGTTTTTAGATTATTTTCGTCGCACACGTAATACACAAAATCGTCCACGTATTGTACAAGAACAAATTAAGCTTAAACTTAAAAAAGTAACACAACAATGACAAATAAATATTACACTTATATTAAAAAATTTACCAAAATGTCAACCGCTGGAAGAACCGAAGGAGAATACTCTCAAAATGTAGTGTAATTACAAAATCCAATGCTACTCGAGACCACCCCCATTTATATTTAAGAATTACCAACCAGAATATTCTTTAAAACCAAAAAAATTGTAAGAAATACAAGCAGTAGGATTAATATTTTAGTATTCTCTTTCAATTTCAAATGAAAAATACCTTTTATTGTTTAAATTGATTGGATTCTCCGAAACAAACTTGAAGCTTTTACTTTACAGTAATTGTTAGGAGAATTCAAAATAATATTGCATCATAAATTACAAATAAGTAGATTTAAATTTAGTATATGTCAATCTTACTTAGAAGTTTATACAAATTTGCAACCCAAGATATTAACTTCCGGTCATAAGGGTTCAGTTCATAGAACTATTTAAATTACATTTGTACCATTGCGTATCAGTAGATAGATACACTTTGAAGTTTTATAACAATACCAAATATTTTATTGGTAGTTGCAGTAAAAGGAAGGAACCGTCCATCAATAAAATGCATTAAAGATTTTGAAAAATTTTCTACTGTACAGCTGTAAAGAGATAATCTAACGATAATAAACATTTTTTATACATCTTATAAAGATCATTTCCATGAACTGTAATACTTACTCTCTTTGGCATATTAGATGACATCAATATCAATTAATATGTATATGGAAATACCCATTTATTGTTATAGTAAATAATTTATACAGCCGTTGATACAATGCATTTTACTTCACCCTAATCTCTTTATGCGTTTTCAACTAATGCCCGTATTAATATTCGACAATTAATCTCAATCCGAGAATTCAAAAAATGCTAATAATAGACACAATAATCTGAGATTTGTGAGTTAGACACGCCTTCTCAAATATTCCTACTTATACCCTGTTTTAATTCGAGTTTCATAACCTCAAACTCCCTTTGTTTACGTATTTATAGATTTAATAAACATGGACGAAGCAGCGTTTAGAGATGATTTTTTTTATTATCTCGAGTATGTAGAAGAAATAGGTGACTACTAGTCCGGTTGTTATGGAAACCCACCTTGCATTTTTTGATGCAAGCATGCCGCTTTGTTTATAATTTGCTAGTACCATTGACTCCTAAACACAAAACACACAGGATAGAAAGGAAACTGTAATAGTAAAAGTGGGGAGTAAAACACTTACTCCACCTGGTGATTCATCCACAACTAACGTTGAGTGGCGGGAAATTTGCCTGTTTATTGAGGAATAGGTTGTTTTTAGAGATTTTCTGTTTAACCGTTGAACAAAATTATTCATTCAACGGTTAGACAGAAAATCTCCACCTCCAGAATGTAGCAATAAATCATGTAGGTAAACTAAAAAAAGTCAATTAAAATTAATTTTATTTATTCATTTATTATAAATCAGTAATACAAATATTTACAAGTTTATATTTTCTCACTACCACCTTGATAAATCTACGTTATTTTGACAAACACACGACAGTAATGGAATGTTAAATTTCAATCGTCGTATTCACAGCAACTAATCAATCAGCAATTCATTATCCCTCTATCCATCCTCCTAAGTGTTCCTGAGTGCTTTAGCACGATAGGCCTTATTTAGCCTGTTCAGGTCCACAATCATACTCAATTGTGGCCCTTATTATAGGTATATAGGGTTTGTGCACCGAATAAAAAAGTTCACTTACCGCCACTTGTAGTACAAATAACTTTAATACCTGATAAGTGGTCATAAAATGAAAACATGAAAATGACAATATATGAGTGAAATTTTACATAGTAGATAAAAATTGAACTTAGTTCTTCTTACGACTTAAATAATATTTATAGGCCAACAATTTTATAGGATCAAGACTATCCTTGTCATTTGAATTTACTAATTCAACAAACTTACGATTCTTGCCACTCAAAATTAAGTTAATTTGTTTAATCCAAAAATATATTATGCAAACTATCAATTGTTCTAATACTAATGAACCCAAATCATGTAGTTCACATTTTAGTGGCAAAAACAATGAAATATCTTTAGAAATTATATTAATTAAAACCTTTTTGATATTCTGAGATGTACATACTTGAGGTATTATATAAAAAAGTTTTGATAAAATAATATCAGTTACATAAGCCAGCTAAGTACCAGGCTTTAATAAGGATTGTTTGCTGGAGTATTGGCGTGCATCAATAAAATCAAAATTTGTAGAGCTACCATCTGAATACAAAAGTAGTTCTTTACAACGTTTACAGTTTTTTGTTTGTTTAATGCATTTTTTTGCAACAAATCCTGATATGTATGTAATTGTACATTTTGCTGCTTTTGTTTTCTTTTCTTGTACACTTAAATTAAACTCATTTACACATACGTCTTTTAACACTGATATCCCAGCAACTTCTTCTCCTGTTACAAAGTACCTTAAATTATCCAGTGCTTCGACGATACTATCATCTTCACAATTGGCAACGGGTGAATGTCTTGTTGCAAAATTGTTCACTATAAGTGCTTTGAAAGAACTAATAAAATGTGGCACAGTTGGGGATATATTTCGAACTCCATGACTCCTTTATGAAGAGAAGAAATTTTCTAAAGCATCTTGCTGAAAAGCACGAGGTAAAATATATGAAAATTTTTTTGAAAGCAGTTGTTTTCGAATATACAAAAAACCACGAATTGTTTTTATGAAATTAACCACTGATGGAGTGCACATAAAGCGTTTATTGCTGGGACTGTAAAACCTTAATGTTGATAAAATTTTAATTGCACTATTCCAGAACTCTTCATGATGACTATGTTGGGAAACACCTCCTTTCAAAGGTTTCCTCGAAGAACACGTTTTATTATTTCCATTAAGGCTGTCCAATAACTGATCCATAAACAATATAAAAGTAGCAGTATCTTCAGCCTTTTTTTCTAGTATGGTATCGTTTCCAGTTTCTAAAATAAAATAATATATTTACACATATTATAACAAAATAGTATGACGTACCCCATTTTGTAAGCCTCATCATAAGTGCACCAACACGATGACTAAACACCTGAGCTGCATAAGCAACCTTCATCTTGTTCATTTTTTCTTCAAAAATATGTGCATCTGTAAGATGAGGGCATATGCGTGTGTCGTCATTTACATCTACGTAATAAAATTGTTCTATATGACACCATTTGGCAACTTTATCACCATTTTCCATTTTAAAATGGGCTTCCTTTGTTAATAAATTGTTACGAATACCCTTCAGAAGATGAGGAACATTGTACAGTGGTACAATTTCTTGTTCATTTACCACAAATCCAAAGTGTCTACTGACTAAGCCATTTTTTAAAAAAAATTCTCTCGTATCTTCTGTAAGGGAGTTAATAGCTTTTTGATTAGCTGAGCCCTGGTCGCACACAACACTTATGACTTTTAAGCCAATTTTTTGGCATTCTGTAATGTTTTTAATAATAAGTTTTTTTAAAACACTAGATTTAATAGGGCCACTACTAAAGGTAAATGATATTGGTTGCTTCCATTGTCTGTACACCCCCTTTATCATAAAAACATTCGCAGAAGTTGCAAATTGGGCATCTATTACATCTCCTGCGTCTTGAAAGCCTTCAATCAGGTCCTCTTTCTTATTGTAAGACAAACCAGGAGTAATGGCAACTTCATCAAATAAAATGACACAGTACCTGTCCATGGGTTTCTATTTCATTACGGCTTTTTAAAGGGAAGAAAATATTTGACTATTTATGCCAGCCTTGAAAGGTAGTCTGTTGAAACTATTCACTAAGGTCTTTCTTGATGGCAATGCGAACAACTTTGAAAGCAATTTGTATCCCTTTCCACTTGCCTTCAGAAGTGACAGAGCTAATATTTTCTCATCTATAGTGAAACGTCTTGCTTTTGGACAACATTTTTGCATCCTTATTTGCTGCAGAATGAATGTCTCAGTACATGAATTCACAAACTTGTTCAGATTGTTAAAACTGGCTGTATTCATTAATCGGTCGGCATTTGATAAGCGAGTTTGAAAATTGTGAATCTTGCTATTAAGTTTGTGAATCTTATTGCTAGCCGTAGTAAATTTAGAATAGAGTTTTTTTGCACTTTGGTGTTAAATCGTTCTTACGAGTGACTCCAACGCCCTGAAGAACTAACTTCCTTCTTCTTGTGCCTATATGACATCATTAGAATAATAGGTTATAAAGTTAATAAACTTACCTTTACTAGCTTTACTAACATTTCTATTCTGCCCAGTATTAGCTATTTCCGGTGCTTCAGAAACTTCTATATAATGGGATGGTCCTTAAAGAATGTATGTTGTAATCAAGTTACTATCACTGTATCTCTTCTGAATGTATTCATATATTTTATTTGGTTTGCCTATCACGATGATATATTGTTGTGTTTAAATGCATAGTTGCATATATTAAAAACAATGACAGTCACAGAGTAATATGTCATCAAGTAACATATCTTCTATATCTTAATCGAATAAGTAATCGTGATAAACAAAACTAATGAATTATAAGTAGTAGTATAACCCTTTATTAAGACACATATTTACTGCTACACTAATGGTATTGTTGTGGGGTTGATTAATTGTCTTTGACCCTAGTTTTTTTTCATGCTCAATATGAACAGTGTCGCTCAATTTCATATTTGATGGACCTTAAACAATAGGATACAAAAATTGGAGATATGTATGCCAATAAGGTGACAAGGATTGGAAAGATAAATTTTATGCAATTACTCACTGGGTAAATGAAGTGTTGGTACAGCATTTACCATTAATCCACGTAAGGTCCCAGGAACGATGACATATTTTGAAAAATGATTTTCACACACATAATAACTTTTATATACTTGTACAACAGTCAATCCTTCTAATGTTGGATTATTTATATTATTAATCCATTGTTTGAAAAGACTTATATTATTTTTTGGGAACCGATGTCTTTTGGACATGAAGTCTTCACAATTGGGAACACAACATCGTTTGGTTTTTCTTTTGCAATAAGTGTGATCCATTTATAACAAATTCACATTAAATAACATAAACACAATATTGTTCTCAAGGTGGGTTTATGCAAGGCTATTTATAATTTAACTTAACTTAATTTTATGTAAAGGTTAGTGTATGCAAGGCTATGTAATAATTAAACTTAACTTAACTTAAATTTATTTATAAGATTAACTCGTGACTTCAACGAAATCGTCTATGAAAGTATTTAACTTAAATTTAAGAATTTAACAAAAAACGAATAAAATTTGTGGTTATATTTAACGTACAAAACACACGTGATAACGTAGTACTGGCGCCTGCGTGCGAACAGTATTGAACATCAGCGCCGTGAGTGAGTGATCTAAGCGTAACTTTTGTTTTGACCTGCACGTATCTCACTTTCTTTTCTATCCTGTGTGTTTTGTGCTACTAAATAAGCCTTGTAGCCACTCGGAAAGGTCGTGCAGGGGCCGTGTACAACGGGTTGCCTACCCTCAAAGTTTTTCGGTCATAAATCGGTATCGGTTTGACTTAGAGAGACTTTTTTTGCAAACTGCGTGTTTTGACTAGCTTTATCTATCTAAATTATCAAAATAGAATATATACGATTAAGCAACACGTAAATTTTAAAGCTTCGTAATTAAGAAAAAAGAAAAAATAAGAAAAATCAACAATACAACCCCAGTGTTACCGGTAATGCAAAAGTTGGAAATAAACAATATTCGTCCCTCCCATCTACAATATTATATCACACCCCGCCAACCAGAATTTAAGTTGTTTCTCATAGAATATTAGAATAATGATAGATAGATAGATAGAGGCGGATAAATAAATACACACATTAAAGCATGCTTCCCGTATGACCCAACACCTTTTCCCCAAACACTGGTCATAACTTTACTGAATTATTTATGTGGATTTATTTTTAACAAAAGGTAACCTACCTCCCAAATTATAATTTTGAAATCAGTCAACAGAGAGATACAAACTCCCCAGAATTATGTAATTGTAAAAAGAAATCGTTAAAAAGACGTTTAGATGGAATCTAGCATTTTTGCCACAAATGCAATGATTATTTATATAAAACTTATCAAATTCCGGTTCTAAAGTTGATATTTATATGGGAAAACCCGCGGGTGTATGTCTAATGATATACTAATAATATTGTGTGTAAAATACTTCTCTTTCCGAAACTCCAATGTAATGTTCGTGACCAATGTCATAATCATACCACGAAAACCAAAACGAAACATACAATAAAACAGCGTAAAAACCATAACCGCTTACCTGAATGCAATTCACTTCAATGCGCTGTTTCCGCTGAATTATTCCACTGAACCCAGTTGACTAAAATGAACACAGTTTCACAAACAAATAAAATAGTTCTTGAAACAACTCAGAACACATCCAACAGCTATCGCCTTGCGCGCCAAGCTGAACGTTAGTGACAAACAACGGACCAAACAAAACACTACCCAACAATGCAGGCAAAACAGAACTACCAACATAAAATTTCTAATGTATCAAAACAATGATTTTTAAGTTTTCTTATAATAAATTGTTCTATACATATTAAAACTATGCAGTGTCGTATATAAAACATTATACATTACCATTATATGTGTTTCGTGGTTTATAATAACGAAATACAGTTGTGTCACTTACAGTATAGGTTGTCACTACAGGCGGCTTCTCGGCTGGAGATTCCCCGCGCATTTTGCGTAATGTTTGAATATATAGCTGTAGTTTTGAGATTTCGTATACGGAAGTTCGAAATCTATGTGACGTATACGTCACATAGTTGTCGTAAAGCACGCAATCGAATCGTTTTTAGTTACCTCTTACGTTTCTTTTAACATACCTTTCAATACTTTATTTCATCTCGCTGTATTGTTCCGTTCAACTAAATTTCTACCCCTCAAATTACGAAATTTTATAGTTTTCTTGTTGTGAAGTCGTATATATTCTATTTTCATAATTTAGAAAGATAAAGCTAGTCAAAACACGCAGTTTGCAAAAAAAAAGTCTCTCTAAGTCAAACCGATACCGATTTATGACCGAAAAACTTTGAGAGTAGGCAACCCGTTGTACATGACCCCTGCACGACCTTTCCGAGTGGCTACAAGGCTTATTTCCTAGTCAGTGGTCCAGCAACTTATAAACAAAGCGGCTTGCTTGCATAAAAAAATGCAAGGTGGGTCATACATATGACACTTTACAACCGGACTATACGAAGAAATGAGAGTTGAACGGATACCGAAATGGTATGTATTTCGTAATTTATTGAGAATATTATAGCAGTGCTTTGTTAATTTACTCTGTGTTTAGATACATTAGGAATTCAGAAAATCCATTAGAGTTTTTTGAAGCAAATGAGTTTCGAAGAAGGTATCGATTTACAAAAGAGGCTACTGTCCATATATTATTCCCATTAGTAGATGCAGGATTAAGAAAACCAAATAATCGTGGATTGCCATTTTCAGCGATGTTGCAGTTGCTAATATGTTTGCGTTATTATGCTACATGTAGTTTTCAAGTAATGGATGAGATTCACGATAGTAGTACAAAATTTAACCTCTTTATACCAAGTATAGTTTAAATGATAAAAAAAAAACAATTGAGCCTTTTTTTAAATGAGTATGGTCTAAAGCAGCGTTTCCTAACCTGTGGTCCGCAGACCCCTGGGGGTCCGCGAGCATATGTTTGGTGGTCCGCGGTCCCATACACATCTCGTAATTATTACGCTTATTGAGCGCGGCAAACGAGCGCCAATGGGCATTGCCCGAGACTGAATGAAATATGCAGTGCAAGCGCGCCGGGCGCGGGCCGTACCTAAATGACTTTTCCCCCCACCCAACCGCACTGCAACGCGCCCTACACTAATAATATTTACGTATTAGTTTAGTCGTGTGATTGATTGCGCCCATACGTACTGTTTTGTTTTGCATTAATTGCATTGCATTATAATTAAAACTAAATAACGTTAAGGTTAAAGTTATTGGATTGTGACAATGAAACGCTGGTTAAAACCAAATAATTCCGCTGCAGACAAAGCAAATGACGAATACTTAGCTTACGGGTTCACAAGTACCAATTTAAATGGTCAAGACAGACCTCAGTGCGTCATATGCTACGAAGTTTTGTCGAATGAGTCGATGAAACCGGCCAAACTTCGACGTCATTTAGAAACAAAACATCAAGAACTTCGTGAGAAATCACAATCCTTTTTCAAAATTAAAGCTTCGGATTTAGAACGAAGCAAGAAAATAATAAATAAGACTGCTACTGGGACCAACAACGAAAGTGCTGTATTAGCGTCTTACCAAGTATCCTTGTTAATTGCAAAAAAGGGTAAGCCTCACACCATTGCTGAAGAATTAATATTACCGTGCGCTAAAGTTATGGTTTCTGCTATGTTGGGAGAGAAAGCTTCAAAAGAATTAGACATTATATCGTTGTCCAACAACACAGTGAAAAGTAGAATTGATGATATGTCAAATGTTAAAGAGCAGTTAATTATGAATGTTAAAGCGAGCTGTTTTTATGCTTTGCAATTAGATGAGAGCACAGACATTAGCAATGACGCTTTCTTATGTTCGCTACGAACACAACGACAGTATAAGTGAGGATTTATTATTCTGCATGCCTCTGCCTACGCATACTACAGGCGAAGCAATATTTGAAGTTTTAAACAACTTTATGTCCACTCATGAAATACCGTGGGAGAAATGTGTGGCAGTTAGCACTGACGGTGCTCGAGCTATGACTGGTACACGACTCGGACTTCAGGCGCGCGTTAAGAAAATTAATCCGTCTATTATCTGGCACCATTGCTGCATTCATAGAGAGGCATTAGCTGCTAAAAATATGCCAGACAAATTAAAAATGGTGTTAGACGACATAGTGCAGGTAGTGAATTTTATTAAAGCCAGGGCTCTAAATTCCCGTATTTTCGGTAAGATTTGTGAAGAAATGGGAAGCGTTCACAAGCAGTTACTATTGCATGCTGAAGTGCGTTGGTTGTCTCGTGGCAAAGTTGTGTCGCGTGTTTTTGAACTGAGAGATGAGATCAGAATGTTTTTTATGAAAAATTCTGTAGGAGGCGCTAATAAACATGCTGATCACTTCAATGACTTTGAATGGCTTACATTGGTAGCATATCTAGCTGATATCTTTAGTGCCCTTAACGAGCTAAACTTGGGTTTACAAGGGAGAGATAACAACATCTTCGAAGTTGAAGATAAAATAGAAACAATGCTTAAAAAGCTTGACCTGTGGACTAATCGTACCATTCAAAAAAACTATAACAACTTTCCTACACTGGCAGCGTTTTTGGAATCATCTGATGGAGCACTGCTGTCAACACGTGTACAAGACGAGATAATAAATTACCTCCGCGCTTTGAAGTCTTCGTTGCGGGATTATTTTTCAGTACCTGACAAAAATAAAAATTGGATAGCAGACCCTTTCACCACAGATGTTTCTGATATAACTGGCTTGACAACGATGCAAGAAAACCAATTGATAGAAATATCGTGTGATTCTGCAAACGTAATTTCAAAGAACGCTTCTTGTGTAGTTTCTGGGTGAATATAAAAAAGATTATAAGGAAGTCTCAGAAGAAGCACTGAAACATTTGCTGCTTTTCTCCACCACGTACCTATGTGAAAAGGCATTCTCTACTCTTGTATACATCAAAGACAAATACAGGAACAGGTTACATGTGGAATCTGATTTGAGATTGCAATTGAGTAATAATATCAACCCGAACATTTCTAACTTAGTTGCAAAAAAGCAGCACCAACATTCTCATTAATGTTTTTCTACGAAGAAAGTTTGTTTTTTGTTTTTTAATTTAATGAAGGAATACTAAAATATAATATTGTCCGAAAATTGCACCTTTTTTTCACTCAGGGGTCCTTGGCATTATGCTTGATTTCCTTGGGGGTCCGCGGCTGAAAAAGGTTAGGAACCGCTGGTCTAAAGAAACATAAAAGAACATAAAAATTTTTTTTTAAATGAATTTATTGCAAATTTATAATGTTGTAACATATTTGATACAGTGGTTTATTAAAACATCTGTTTCGCAGATGCATTTCCAAAAAGCAATTCTTTTTTTTGTCAAACAAAAATAAGTTTGACATTTTATGCAAAAAAATGAGGTCAGACCTTTACAAGATGGTTTTTTGCACCTCTGACTCTTTCACAACTGTAAAGTGTCCGACACCATCTCTTCTTACAGTCGCGTCTGATAAAGGTTTCATCATGCGTCGTTTCCTTTTTGCTTCATACTGTCGTTCAAGCGAAACAGATGATGAACGACCGCGTTTCGACATATTTTTCTTCCTTTTGCACAGTACTTCGGCAATTTCAGACTTGAAATCGAGTAAATCCATAATATTTTGTTTTGTATAGTTGTGTTGATTGCAGTCACGTTTGTATAATAGTCAACTGTTTACGACTGCCATGTCAATAAAATGAAAAAATAATCTTAGTTAGTACTTTTTCGACCTTATTGTCGTTCTATAGTAGGAAATCAGTCCATCCACTCAATCTACACCTCCCATGAAGGGGTTATAAGTACTGATAATATGTTAAGCAGCAGCAAATGTAGATACTACAACAACAGATTTATTATCTACCCATTTCACTGCTCGTAGTTCAATCCCATCAATTTTTGTTGTACATTCTTCCAAACTGCCTCGACCTCTTTTCTGCATTTCTTTATCAGTAGAAAATGTTAGACCAGGAAATCTTGTTATCCTTACAGTGCCCAAGCTACCGATTCCCATTTGGTCAAGAACAGCAAATAATTCTGGAGATGCAAACCAGTTATCGAAGAACACTAGATAGTTTTTATGGCGAGGCTCGAGTTCTGTCATATTCAGTACAACATTTGAACTGACACCGATGTCTGGAAAGTTAGGATTTGGGGTAGAGTTTCCAGTATAAATTTGGAAGTTGTGAATGAGTCCTGTAACATCACATAAAACAAAAAGTTTGTATCCCCATTTATGGGGTTTTTTAGGATTATACTGGCGTAGACTGGAATGTCCTTTGTACGAAACTATTTGCTCATCCACGCACAAATGCTGCTACATACGAATGTGTTAAAATTTCCTCAGAATCATTTCAATAAGCGGTTTCACTTTGAAAAGCCGGTCAATGTTGTCTTTGTCAATCATACTGTTGTCATTTATATGTAGATTGCTTTGGAACTCTTGATATCGATTTCGGCTCATAATGTCTGCTATTTGAGATGTTCTTGTACGACGAGCTCAGTACATTTGAGTACGAGGTAAACCATAAATCGACATGTACATATAAATCCCAAGGAATTGCTCTATCTCTTGTACATTTGTTGAAAAGGACTTTGCAGGATTTTTTGTATTGCAAACTAAATGCTTTATCACATCCTCATCAAAGAAAATTTCAAAGTAAGATATCGGAGTATCCACTTCCCTATCATCCGGCAAGCTGTCTTGCCAGATTGCTGTATGCTTTGGGCTGTCTTCCGGTTTTACTTCGAGCCACACAGGAAGTTGTTTTTTAGTTGCTGTATTTTTTCTTCGAGATGGTTGTGATACAGGTTCACGTGAATTTGAAGGTAAATCTGAGTCACTTTCAGTTTCACTTTCATATAGGGGTCATCGTCACTGTCATCAAAATTGCCGTCTTCACTGTCGATAGGGGGAAATGCAATTTTCTTCATTCCACTCATCTGCAACATAACTTTTCTTAATAAACCACTGTTACATATTAGATACAAATTAAAAAAGCGGGTTTTTCCACTAAACACCACAGTTGCAAATTTAATACAATACTAAACAGGACTTATTTACACATACTGATACGTACAATTGCTTCAAAATTGCAAACATATATACCTCAGTGTATATAAACAACCCCTAATATTTTTGTTTTACATAAAACTTACCGTTTTTTCACTTCTTTAGCTTCCTAAACTTACATACACAAACAATTACAAATGACAGCTGCCATTTACAATTTAAAGGTTGATTCAGTTTAAATTCCATGTTGCAGCAGCGTGGTGTGTTCACAAACTATTACAGAATGCAGTACAAATATGATACAATGGTTAAAAGTGGAAAAAATGTTCTGTGTAATGAAATTTCATGATATGAAACTGTTGTATCGATTTTGATACAATGGTATAAAATAGGTTAATCAATTTATCATTTTAGACTGTATGTGGTGATTTGAGGGGAGCTAGCCAACCGAGTGTCAGCAATATCATTCAACGCTGCTCCATATTATTGGTTGAAAAATGTCGAGAATATGTTAAGTTGATGATGCGCAACAGAAAAGGGTATTTCTCGTTGAACGTGTAGGTTGTTGCTGGTCCATCAATCCAAATTTTAGACATTGTGGTTCGACACCCAGGCTCTAATCAAGATAGTATTATATTTGATAGAAGTAACATTCGAGTCCGGATTGAAAGAGGCAATTTGATTGGAGTTTTACTAGGAGATAGTGGATACCCATGTAGATCGTATCTGCTTACTCCAGATTTGCGTCCAGGTAAGTATTTGTTTATTACATGATATATTGTTATATTAACAACTGTTGTTTAGATAATGAACAAGAGGTTCAATATAATACAGCCCACATACGTACTCGTAACGTAGCGGAAAGGGTTTTTGGGGTATGGAAACGGAAATTTCCATGCTTGCAAAAAGGTTTGACAACGAAACTGGAAACTTCTGTAGCTATTATATGTGCTACTGCTACATTATATAACATTAATATTGCCCACAATTCAATTGAAGAGGATGAGCGACATGTTGAAGTGGGAATTGAAAATATTGCTGAAGAAAATATTCCTGTTAACAATATTAGCTTAGCTTTCCGCCATGAATTTATTGCACGTCATTTTTGGCTCTTTATGTAAAAAAATAGATTAAACAAATAAATTTTAATAAAAACACAAAACATTGGTTATAATATATTATTTTGATGTTTAAGCAATTGTAATTTTAATTTCAATAATTCTAGATCTACTGTAGTTTTTTCTTTTTCTATATTTATGACTTCCATTATAGCTTGATGTAACTGTATGTCATCTTCCATCATTATTTTAATTCTATCGGATCGCAAGGTTACTTCGTTCGAAGATGTTGCGTACAGTCTTTTATTGGATGATGTTAACAGCTTCACCGGCATAACAGTTGTAGTAGTGTTCAAACAACTGCTTGTAGAGGGGGTTGACTGTGGTTCGCTGATATTTAAACTGATAACACAAAGTAATTATGTAAGATTATATTACTTTTAAATAAAAGTAATTTTATACCTTTTACAACTTCATCCTCAAATATACCAGTGCTATCAAAGCAATCTTCTAATGTTACGCCCATATACGTAGCATGCTACATTTGAACGGTCGCAGCGTCGTTTTTTTTATTTTCAACAATGGAATGTTCTTTTACTAGCATTGCAAGTAATTTTTTTTCTTTTTCTGTATAATGAGCCATGCTTAAAAATAAAATTGTGCGTTATTTTAAAAATTTAAATTGTAATTCCATTATATTTGTCATTAGTAAAAATAAAACATGTTTTACGTATTTCTTTTCAAAATAAATCATCTTTAACTTCTAAAATAAACAATTATTAACCCATTAGTGCATGAAGTTAGAAAAAATAAAAAAACTGTGGGATTTTTAAAAAATATTTACTACATAAAGTGTAATTAACGATAAAAACACTGTTTTTAACAATGAAAATTAATAGTTAAGAAAAAAAATTGAATCCCTTTTAGGGGACGCTATGCAAAATGTAAACAAATACAATTTTAAAAAAAAAACAACCATTTTACACGTTTCTACTATTTTGTGTGATACGCACTAAAACAATATTTGGGGTGTAAACCCACGTCACACTTACTACAAACAAAATTCGCTTTTTTTTTGCAAAAGGCACACCTGCGGTCGGTTTCTGAACATTCAACTAAATGATTTAGTTTGTCGAATCTCGAGTCTATAGGCAATGTTGGTGCCACTTTGCCTCTGCTGGACTTCACTCCATATGTGTGTAGTAAAGTTAGAACTAGATTTCTTCGAAATGACAGTAACGAAAAGCAAATTGGATCATCTGGATGAATAATCCTTATCAGCAGCCAGGAATTTACTACACAAACGTCAAATAGATACACGAAAATTGGCCACCACCATTTTCTCTGTCTGATCCTGGTTCTATAATTCGCAACCATGTTGTCCAATTTATCAACGCCACCCATTCCACGGTTATAGTTGAATATAATACCAGGCTGTGGAACGTTTATTTTGGACTTGGTCTCTCTACAATAACGAGGCGCAGTTTTGTCTGAGGATGTGTCAAAATTTGAGACAGCTGCTACCACTTTGTTGTCTTTCCACTGAACTACTACAACATCTTGTGATGCCATCAGATGAGAAGTGCCTCTTTTTACCTTATTCCACTCTTGTTTCGATTTTAGAGCACATTTTTCTGCTCTATTTTCTCTCAAAGTCCCTGTAGCACAGTATCCTTTTTGAGACAAGTGACTAAGAAGCTTTAACGATGTAAAATAATTATCAAAATAGATTTTATATCCCTTATTTGGTGGTATTTTCGCCTTATCAAGTAGTGCTAAAACTACATTTCCGCCAATGCCATAAGCCTTGTTATCATTATTTGTCGTGTCCTGTTTGCCCATATATATGTCAAATGCTAACAAATACCCATTACTAGTACACAATGCCCAATTTTTAAAGCCAAATCTAATTGGCTTCCCTATGATAAATTGTTTGGCGTAGTGTTTCCCGTAATAAGGTATCATGCTTTCGTCGATACTGAGTTTTTCTTCGAGGCCTCCATATTTCCTAAAGTTTATGTTCAACGGTTCAATAATTGGCCGAAGTTTGTAGAGTCTATCTTTATCAATTTTCGAATTGTCGTTGAGATGCAAATTTCGTATTATTTGTTCAAATCTATTCAGCCTTATACTTTCAGTCATAATTTTTGGCACATCATTTTCAGGCGACCAATACATTCTTTTATTTGGGGTATTTGGCGTACCCAGAAAGAAGCAGTGCACCCAATACTACACATAACTCTTCAAGTGACAAATTCAGGTTTATATTTTTTTGAGATGCATATAAATTGGATTGTGTAACGATATTCTGACATATGCTCTCATCAAAAAACAATTTAAAAAACTGTAGTGGAGAGTTGAGATTCATTACTTCAGCTGGTGGTTGCTCTGGATCACACTGAATATTCATAGAAAATGACGGCCCAACAGGACCCCATTCTCTTTGCGTGTCGTTTTTCGACATTTCTTTTTTTTTGTTGGCTGCTTTTTTTGTACGAAGTGAGAGAGTGGAAGTTCATCTTCCGAGTCATATTCTGGTGGTTTTCTTCTATGTACTACGGCCTCGCATTCTGTACGTAAAACAGCAGCACCAAAATGATTTGGATCAGCCTCATGCTCTTCGTCAGACTTATCGCTATCTTGATCGGTTAAGGCACCATCATTTGGCGGAATTAAATAAACCTCAGGTTCATCTTCTTCAAGTTCCGCAAGCAACTCATGAAGACTCAAACTGCAAATAAATACTGAAGTAAATGACCATGGTGCATGACGTCCCTCATAAGGGACGACGAAATTTGAGGTAGAATTAAACAAAAATAGTTGAAATTATGTTACAAAATGTAATTTTATCTATTCTTACACTATTACTGTACACAACTAAACACATTTTACATGACAAAACTTTATAGTAACGATGTCAAATAAAAATAACTTACCCGCCACGCGTAGTAACGTATAAATTGGAATCCATGTTATTTTCAACGTAATAAATTTTACACAACGGAACACTTTATCATCGTTCTGCTCCTTCACAAGTCACAAACAGACTATCTGAAGACTAAAAGCAACGGTTTGTGGTTTGTTTACATATCAGCGCATGCGCTGTTGTCGCGTTTATTAGGAGTCCCTTATAGGGGACCATATGCACTAATGGGTTAAACTAACATTCACAAAACAATAACACCGCAAAACAATAAACAGTAATATGTTATGTTGTTTAGCAAAAATTGTTATCACACCAACGTTGGTAACTTTAAATGTCACAAAACAATTACTAGATTAAGAATTATTTCAAGTATTCAACGATCTTTGTCGAATCCACGTCTATTTTATGCGGTTCGATTCGTTGCTCAATCTTGAATTATTCAATCCCGGATTAATGCGCCTATTAAAGGTCTACTGAAAGTGAAACCAATGCGGAACTGCAGGAACGGGAGTGGGAAAGGTTTGGAACGTGCGGCAAGCGGGCCAATCTTGTGTATTCACACTGGTGCGTCAAAAGTGAGCCGAATGAACGTAATTTTAGTTGTTATTTTTTTTAATTAAAAATAAATATGTACGATCGTTCATCAGATGAGGAGGAAGTGCTGTTGATGCTAGCAGCAGAAGATGATGGGAAAAGAAAAATGTATGTACATACATAAAGTTCAATAATGATTTTATTTAATTTTTGTTGTATTTTGTTTTATGTAGACATAAGGAAACAAGAATATGGATACACATCATTAATAAAGATAGGCTCCTTTATGGAGAATACCATACGTTAATGCACCAACTTCGACAAGATGAGAAAAGATTTTATATTTATTTTCGGATGACCAGCGATTGCTTTGATGAAATTTTAATCCTAATTAAAGATGAAATTTGTAGGGAAGACACAAATTATCGTGAAGCAATCTGCCCAAAGGAACGTTTGGCAATTGCGTTGAGGTAATATTATTTTTAAAAAACGTTTTTTAACACAAATAGATACTTATTTTTTTGTTAACGGACAGTAAATATAGCAAATATTTTTTCAAATATTTTATTTCGTAAAGATTACAGTATAAGGAAGTACAAGTTGTTTCAATTGCCTACACATAAATAATATTACTCGGAGGGATTAAAATGTAAGATATATGATGCCACTCAGGAATTTCGAGAGGAATTTCTTTGTTGATGAAATTGTGTGTATATTTCCTTAGTTTGTGTGACATTTTGGTCGGAAAATGTGCGTGATTGTTTTGATAACTGGGTTGTGGCTGTACATCTAACTGTATGTATGTTTGCATGGATGAAGATAAATTTTGTTGTTGGGATGCGTTTATGTATGGCTGTAATGAAGATCTGTATTTTGATTGGCTAGCGATTGGTATATACTCAGGTTGCACAGATGATGATAGCGGCAGTGAAGTAAGCGATGAACTATTAAAATCACTAGCATTAGACTGAGGCCTCGACAGCGACTCCATCTCTTCAATATGTTCTAATTCTTGCTCTGCAATAATCTGTGCGATTTTCATTTTCGCTATGACATGTCTTTTGAGGGAGAAAGATTTTGGTCGGAAAATATGCGTGATTGTTCTGATAACCGGGGATGTGGCTGTACATCTAATTGTGTGTATATTTCCGCAGGTTGTGTGACATTTTCGTCGGAAAATGTGCATGATTGTTGGGATATTGTTTGGATGAAGATAAAGTTTGGTGCTACTGTAGTATGCGGTCTACCGTCACATTTACGCTGTAGTATGCGGTCTACCGTCACATTTATGCTGTTATATCCGGTCTGCCTGAGTCTTGACATTTTTTTAAACATTACACATAATGAATGTGCTGTAAGTACCTGATATAGTTAATGATTGCTTTATTAGAGAAGTGCAGGTAATTAGTGTAATGAGGGATATAAAAGGAGTTTAATGAGTGTGCTGTAAGTACCTGATATTGTTAATGATTGTTTTATTTGAGAAATGCAGATAATTAGTGTAATGAGGGATATAAAAGGAGCTTAATGAATGTGCTGTAAGTACCTGATATAGTTAATGATTGTTTTATTAGAGAAATGTAGATAATTAGTGTAATGAGAGATATAAAAGTCGTTAAAGAATGTGCTGTAAGTACCTGATATAGTTAATGATTGTTTTATTAGAGAAATGCAGATAATTAGTGTAATGAGGGATATAAAAGGAGCTTAATGAATGTGCTGTAAGTACCTAATATAGTTAATGATTGTTTTATTAGAGAAATGCAGGTAATTAGTGTAATGAGGGATATAAAAGGAGCTTAATGAATGTGTTGTAAGTACCTGATACAATTAATGATAGTTTTATTAGAGAAATGCAGGCAATTAGTGTAAAGAGGGATATACAAGGAGCGTAATGAATGTGCTGTAAGTACATGATATAGTTAATGATTGTTTTATTAGAGAAATGCAGGTAATTAGTGTAATCATGGATATAAAATGATCTTAATGAATGTGCTGTAAGTACCTGATATAGTTAATGATTGTTTTATTAGAGAAATGCAGGTAATTAGTGTAATGACGGATATAAAAGGAGCTAAAATGAAGTAGTAACCATGCTAGCAATAATCATTCTCGGCCAACAATGTTGCCGAAGGAATTATACCAAACCATTATTTTAAACCGTTTTAAACGAAGAAACTGCAGTTACATTTTTACGCAACAACGGTCTCCTGGATCAGCCGCAACAAGCTGACCCGTGCCATCGATGTGGAGCTGTTATGCAGGATAAGAGGAGGCGGGATCGAAATGGAGAATTTAGACCTGTTCTTCGTTATGCAACTAAAGGTTGTCAAGTGACCCGTTCCGTACGAAAAGGAAACCAACTTTTCCACTACACCGATGTCAATAACACATTGAACTGCAGACTTACCCTTCGCGACATACTCGAGTTGGCGTTCATGTTCGTGCATGAAATCCCGATGGCTACTGCAGAAGGTCTTACTGGAAAATCGCAGCACGCCTTAACTTATTGGTACAACATGTGCCGAGAAGTGTGCACCGGGATTGTCTCTGGACGAGCGCAAATGGTAGGTGTCAGAGCACAACCCATTCAAATCGACGAGGCGAGATTCGCGGGTCGCCGAAAATATAATCGCGGAAGAATGTTGGAAGGCGACAGGGCAGCATTGTCTGAAGAGAGCGATACTGAAATCGAGAACAACATAAATCATGGGGCCAGAATAGTCGGTCCATGAGTTTTTGGGCCGAAATAAGGCTCTGATTGTCGCTATTTTTATGTTCATCGACGTGATAGGGCCACCTTACTGCTAACAATCCAACGGGAAGTACAACTGGGGTCGGTTATTCATTCCGATGAGTGGAGGGCTTATAGCAATTTGCGCCAAGTCGGATACCATCACGAAATAGTCAACCACCAACAGAATTTTCTGGATCCGGTCACAGGGGCTCATACACAAGAGATAGAACGGTCGTGGCTGGACGCAAAAATTCATATACTAAAGAAAATGGGGCGCGTTCCAGTACAACATTTTCAGTCATTTGGACCATTTTTGCAGGAAAATGTTAAGAAAAAACAAGCAAGATTTATTTTTAGCTTTTCTAAACGATATCAGAACTGTACATATTACAGGTTTAAGGTGGTGGTTGATCACACGCGTATCGGTAGACCGCATACAACAGTAGCACCTAAATTTGGTTGTTGGGATGCGTATCATTCGACTGAGGCCTCGACAGCGACTCCATCTCTTCAATATGTTCTAATTCTTGCTCTGCAAGAATCTGTGCGATTTTCATTTTCGTTATGACTTGTCTTTTGAGGGAGAAAGATTTTACGGTTTGCACATATCCCGAAAATGTAACATCAATAGCGGTCTTATCGTAACGTCCTCTCTTATTTTCCAAATAATTTACCATGACATTCACTGACGAAGAGTATTTTTTATTTTCTTTTTGTTGCCGGTGTCTTGAAGTTGTCAATTTTCTAGTAGATAATGTAGTTGACTTCGTATGTAAGAGTGTACTTGCAACGGACCGTGTATCAGGCTGATGGTTAGTGGCAGCTAAAGGTGAATGTGTCTCTTCTAGTTTGCCGTCTTCTACATCAGAAGTAACTGTTCCTTGCACTATTTCAGTTACTTGACTTTCGGTCGCAATTTCTTCTTCGCCTATATCACGTATATTAGAAGCAGTTTCAGCAAAACCTAGACATTGGAGAAAAAATTCCATCTGTTTTGACCACTGCCAATTAGTGTAAGATTACTCCATTTCTTTTTTATATCTTTACCTAAAAAAATTTTTTTTAGATTTTTGGCTACTGGAGATTTCTTTTCTACAATTGGACATAGCTATTGAGTTGGCTTTAGTACTGTAGGTGTAATTGTTAAAGAAGTTTCTCAAGCAATTGTAAACAACATGCAAGGCGTTTATATGCCTGAACCAACAAAGGAAATTTGGAAGAAGTCAGCTGAAGGTTTTTATGATTTGTGGCGATTTCCCAAGTATCGGAAGCATTGATGGTAAACATATAACAATAAAACGCCCTAAAAATGCTGGATCGACTCATTTTTGTTATCTTAAGAAGTTTTCCATTGTACTGATGGCTATTGTTGGACCTGAATATGCATATTTATGTGTGGATATTGGAGAATATGGGAAGAATAGGATGGAGGAATTTTTGAAGAGTCAAACATGGGAAGAAGATTTGCTGCAGGTTTAATGAACGTTCCAGAAGACAAAAACCTACCCGGGACAAACATAACTGTTCCACATGTTTTAATCGGTGACCAGGCCTTTGCTCTGAAACCTACATGAATGAGACCCTATCCATACAGGCAGTCTCAAGGAAATAGGAGGAAAGAAAAATATAATACTAGAATTTGTACTGCTAGACGTGTTGTAGAAAACGCCTTCGGAATTTTGGGACGAACATGGAGGATATTTTATAGACCCATCGAAACTCCCGTAGAAACGACCATACAAATTGTGAAAACCACCTGCATCTTACATAGCTTTATAAGAACAAAAAATTGTGATTCTCTATATTTTGAATATCTATATCCAGCAGAAATCACGATGGATGCTTTCACCAATATTTAGAAAGGAATCCAAGAGGAGCCACTAATATGGCATTTGATATCCGAGAGAAGTTTGCTGATTTTTTAATAAATAGTTTATAAATAAATTTTGAAGGCATAGGAGTGCTATATTTTGTGTTTTGTATAGTATAAAAGTAATAAATAATGATACTTTTCTCTTAACACATTTTCATATTTTTGTTTAGTAATTTACTTACCTTTTTGTTGTAGTTCAAATCCTATTTCATCCCATACTTTGTCTTTATTCCTTATATTTTTATATTCTGGATGAGAAAGATCATATACCTAAAATAGGACACTTTTGCACAATTTATATAATTCTTTCTGTTAAAAACATCTCGCACATCTGTCTATAAACACAAACAAAACAAGAAAAGACTCGCGGGAAGAATGCGAATCGCGGGGAAAATGGTGCACGCTGCGAACCGATATAATTTCGCAGCACGACTGGGTTTCGTTGGGCTGGCTACCGCATCGGTATGTATGCTTGTATTTTCCGCAGTGTAATTATGTCCCGTGCGAATTCCGCTCCGGCTCCTGTTCCCGCAGTCCCGCATTGGTTTTAGTAGACCTTAATATACGGGCATAAGGGTAAATTGCGATAATCATTCCTATTAAAATTCTTGTGGTGCAATCCATCAAAACTTTCAACAAAATTTCAAAATTTAAAAAAATAATTATTCTTTGAATTTTTTTTCTAATTTGCGAATAGTTGAATAAAACTTTTCAACTCTTAATTCAGTTTGAATCCTTTCCTTATTGTAAATACCTTAACCTCTTTTAGTGTTATTCATTTATGTAATAATTTTGATTGATTTCCTTTGGAAGTATTCTAATGCTTCGGTTAAAACTGTGTATGTAAATATGTTATAAATTGATTAGCATAATTGTATGAATAGCACCTTTAGCGACTCGACCATTTAAGCAATCACAAATATTGTTAACATATTTGAGAAACGAAGTCGTATTCTTCGCAGTTTTCGATCGAACTTCAGCTATTTTGACACATGTTGAAATTGCAACAACAGCTGAATTACGTATTTCACATGAATTTTTTGAAATGTAGATGAATTTAGGTGGTTTTCAGTATTACCTTTGTTATTTTGTTGTTTTTATCAATCTTATACGTGTTTACAAAATCGTTCCATGAAACTTCCATGCCGTCGACAAATATGTGTAATGTTGTAGTCATAAAGTTGTTACTCAAGCTTTTAATCAAATGACGGTATCAAAACATGGATGTATCTCCATTCCACTAAATAATATTTTAGCATTATCTTGTGTAGCCCACAGGGATGCCAACGCGTATCTGTTATTGTTTCCTTGATTACAATCAATTACTCTTTGAACTACTGCAATATCTTGTAACCTTTGTAAGATCTGCTTTAACCTTTAAGTATACGCGCCTAATTTAATTATATGGTGTGTTTTTTACACCATGTTAGAAATTCACCACAATTTATCTAAAAATCGTGACGTGATCAATAACTGTTACAAATATTATCACAAACGGTCTTCAAAGAATATGTAGATTGCTCTCAGTAATATTCATGCATACCTAGTGGTCCTAAAAATGCTATTAATCAGATATATATATATATATATATATATATATATATATATATATATATATATATCTTAAATATATCTGCACAAATTATAATTAAAATAACCTTTTTTATTCTTTGCATCGAAGTTTGGTTCGATTCTTATTACAATGACAATGTAATGTAATGTTATGCAATATACAATGAAACACTAATACATAGGCCTATATTAGAAGTATTACACATATAATTACAATGAAAATAGAAAAAAAGGTACAATTCAAATAAAAAACAATTACTCTACAATGGGTATATAAGTTCAATAAAAATACAATAATAGTGCAATATAAATGCCATACATACAGAAACAGTAAAAAAAAGTCAATATAAGGTGAAATTTGCTGCAATTTAGTTTTAATATTTTAATGTGGTCATAAATTTTAAAATTTTGAATTTGCCGCCAGAAAAGCAGTTGGTCTGTTTAGTGAGGACGCTAGCGGAAGTGGTAGTGGGGAGTTTGTTTTTGATGATGGGTTTTTTTGGGGTTTATGTATTTTTACCTTTACTTTTATGTTTAATTTAAAATGGAGAAATAAAGTAACTTTAGGAAAAGAAATCTTTGCTTTATATTGTAAACGCCTATGCTTACATCAGAAGTGGGATAAAGGATACAACCAGTATTTAAAATTAGTTGTGATTAGTGCAATAATTCAAGATGAATGGTAGCGATGCCGAGGTGTATAATGGCGGCCACCATGTGAATAACGATCATGTGGTAAGTCCGCCCCACAATTAACGTCAATGACAGTTGAAGATTTAATTGTTTGTACCGTAAAGTCGTTACAAATTAACAAAGAATTCGACTTGAAAACTGAAGAAATTTCAAGTTTAATACCTGAACTTAGAGGTAGCGAGGACGATATTTCGAATTTTTTCCGACGAATTGAAGCTGTTAAAGATGCGTATAAGCCCAACGAAAATAGACTGTTGCTGGCAGTTATATCTAAACTTACGGGATCTGCAAAAAATTGGTTTAATTTGAGATCCGATTATGGTTGCCACGAAGATAGATTATCGAGAATGAGAAAGTTTGAAGCAAGAAGGTGGAAAAGGTATGAGAAATTTATGGATTATTATCAAAACAAAATTATGTTAGGAAATAAGTTAAGCTTACCTGTTAAAGAACTTATTGATGGATTTGACAATTTGACACTTCAGAATCAAGCACGTATGTCTAGACCACAAACGCTCGAAGATTTAATTAGTGTTATGAGTGAAGTAAATAATGGTGATAGCCGAAGTGTGACTGCTAGGAAGTATTATCCTTGCGAATCGAAAGTTATGGTTAATGAAGCAAAAGCCTTTACCCCTCGTAGCACAGTTAGGTGTTACAATTGTAATGAGACAGGCCATGTCATGACAGCTTGTCCGAAAGCAAAAAGAACTCGGGGTTCATGTTATATTTGTGGGCAGCAGGATCACCAACAAAAAGACTGTCCTAGTCAGCGGTCAATAAGACAAAGTAGAGCACATGCAAGAAGTAGTACATCGCAAGATTCGAAGACTGCTGATGGTTCTACGCTATTAGTCCAACCAGATCCAGTACCGGCATGGTCTATTCCATTGTGTATAGAATTTGCTAAGTATAAATTTTGTTTAAGTTCAATCTTAGATTCAGTTAGTGCCATTTCACCATTAAATGTCAGGTTGTTAAAAGGCAAACAGTATGGTTTAGAAAATGTTAGCAATAATTTGAATTATGCAGGTATTAATGGGTCAAAATTAGAAATACTAGGTTTGATAATGTCACTACAGGTGACATTACAGTTAATGATGTTATATTTCATGTTGTTCCGTGTAATACGATTACATTTGATTGTATGTTAGGTAGAAACTTTATGAATAGGTCAGATTTAGATATTTGTTTTTCAGGTAATTCTGTGACTGTCAATTTATGTGATAGGCCAGACAATTTCGATGGAGCAGCTATGGAAATTATGTCAATAAATTATGTTGAACCAAATGAGATACCTGAAATCAAAACTGGATCAAACCTGGATATCAAGGATAAGGCATGCATTCAGAATTTATTAAATGAACAATATATTAAACCTGCTCCACCTTTTAAGCCCGAAACGGAATTTGAAATGAGCATTAAAGTGCAGCCAAATCATACACTTTTCTTTTACAAATTTAGACGTTTCTCATTTAGCGATAAGGAAAGAGTTAATAAAATTGGCAATAAGTTGTTACAATCTGGAATTATTCAGAAAAGTACATCACAATATAGTTCACCCGTTGTATTGATACGTAAAAAATCTGGAGATTCTCGCTTATGTATTGATTTTAGAACTTTAAATAAGTTTACCTTGCCTTACCGATAATTGAAGATCAATTAATTCATTTGAGGTAAAAACATTACTTTACGTCTTTAGATCTAAAAAGTGCTTTTCATCACGTTAGCCTCAGTACAGATTCAATTCAATTTACAAGCTTTGTCACTCCTTTTGGACAATATGAATATTTGAAAATGCCATACGGTCTAAAAAATAGTCCCCCTGTGTTTATGCGTTATATAAATTTAATTTTCAAAGATTTATTAGAGCAACACAAGATTCTAATTTATATAGATGACATTTTGATAGCAACAAAAACAATAGATGAAAATTTAGAAATCCTTAGCAAAGTGTTTGATTTGTTAGTTAGGAATAAGTTATTATTACAGCTAGAAAAGTGTTCTTTTCTTATGAACGAAATAGTATATTTAGGTTACAAAGTAACATATAATGGAATTAATCCAAGCAACGAACACATAAAAGCAATAAATAATTATCCTATGCCAGTAAATTTAAAACAATTGCATAGCTTTATAGGTTTAGCGTCCTACTTCAGAAAGTTTATACCCAATTTCTCTTGTTTGTATGATCTGTTAAGAAAAGATGCAAAATTCATTTTTGATCAACATCATATGGAATCATTTGGAAAAATTAAGTCTTTATTATTAGCCAGTTTTATGCATTTATTCACATATATTAGAAACACAGTTACACTGTGATGCAAGTTCACTTGGTTATGGTGCTGCTCTGGTACAGCGACAACTTGATAAGAAATTTCATCCAGCATTTTATTTTAGTCAAAGAACAACAACTGCAGAATCCAAATATCATAGTTTTGAACTTGAAATTAAATCGTTTTAGAATATATTTACAAGGAATTCTGTTTAGGATTGTTACAGATTGTAATAGTTTGAAATTAACTTTACAAAAGAAAGATGTTAATCCAAGAATATTAAGGTGGTCACTTATCTTAGAAAATTAGATTACATTCTTGAGCATTGCGATCATACTAAAATGCGACACGTTGATGCATTAAGCAGATGTCATTTATTAGTAATTGAAGAAATTAGCCTAGAAGATAATTTGTGTATTAAGCAGAATCAGGATTCTGACATTAACACTTTACGTCAAACTTTACAGAATGGTGAACATAAACACTCTGAATTAAGAAATGGTGTTATTTTTCGTAAACTTGACAATAAATTGCTATTTTATGTTCCCAGCTCTATGATAAATGAAGTAGTTAGGATGTGTCACGAAGAATATGGACACACAGGTATCGATAAAACCATTGAAATTATTCATAGATCGTTTTGGTTCCCTAAAATGAAGGCTATTGTTAAAAGTAATTTAGGGAATTGTTTGAAATGTGTAGTTTATAATTCTAAAAGTCGTAAGGAAGGATTTTTGCATGTTATCCTTAAAGGTAACTTACCTTTTGACACAGTACATATCGATCACTGTGGCCCGTTAGAGAAAAGTAGTAATTTTAAATATTTATTTAGTATAATTGATGGATTTACAAAATTTATAAAGATTTATCCATGTAAAAGTACAAATTCAGGTGAGGTCATTAAGCATTTACGACAGTATTTTATAAGTTATTGTAAGCCAAAACGAATTGTATCAGATCGTGGTACAGCTTTTACTTCCACCAAATTTAAAGAGTTCTTATCAAGCTCAGATATAAACCATCACTTGATTGCTGTGGGAACTCCAACACCAAATAACCAGATTGAAAGATATCATAGTGTTATTATATGTATGATTGCAAAATTAAGCGGTAGTTCACATAAATGGAATGAGGTTTTAAGTAAAGTAGAGTTTTCATTAAACAATACATCAAATCGGTCCACTGGAAAAACTACATTAATCAAAGAGGTACCGTTAGTCAGGATTTTAAAGAAATTTTTAATGATTTAGAACGTTGTAATCTAGAAACAACTAGATCACTCGCAGCCGATAATATTCTAAAGTCACAAAATTATAGTCGAGAATGCTATGATTCAAGATCAAAAGAATCTGTTAAGTATAAATTAGGTGATTGTGTCATGATTACCAATACTGACGCAACTCCAGGAGTCAATAAGAAACTCCTACCCAAATTTAAAGGGCCTTACAAGATTGAGCGAGTGTTGGATAACGATGGGTGTTTATTAAAAGATGTTGATGGGTTTCAATTGTCTCAAAGGCCGTTTGAAAGTATTTATGCAAGTTCGCACATGAAATTGTTGACTAAAAATGATTGTTCCTTAGATGATATTCGGTAAACATATTTTGTATCAACATTATGTTTAAGTTCAGGCAATTTGTGATGTAAAATCCTATTTTAGTTGTATTTATTTGCATATTATAGATTTTAAGTTTAGATGTGAATCTTAAGCTGTCATTTTTAATTTTCCCTATGTTATATAATTATAGTTTAAATTAGCATTTATGTTATATGTATATGAAGCGTAGTTCTCCATGTAATAGCTATAAAAAAGGTTCTGAATTAATTAACACCTTAACGAGGGGTAAACCACTTCGCAAAAAAACGTACACTTTATTCGTATTGTAGATATTGTTGACAATATTCGAAGATTTTAAAATATTTCCGTATTTTCAAGTATTTATATTATTTCAGTAATATTCTTTCCAAAGTTACATATTGTTAGATATTTACGGTATTGTTAGATATTTAGGATATTGTCGAAAATATTGTAAGATTTCAGTATTTACCTGTATTTATGCTGATTCTTCAACCATCCACTAGTATTTTTATCAAAATCAACTAAACTTTTGCAAAAAAAATATTAATATGGGAGGCAGATAATGACATTTCAATAGGCTACATAATTTTATTAGCAAAAATTAAAGATTAAGTGAATAAAAAGTTTTTAAATGCGTGATCATATTTCACGATGCTGAACCGAAGACCAAAAATTAAAAAAAAATTCTTTAAACTATTGCAAAGGACACTTAATAAGAAAACTAATAACAAAAAATTGTGATGTAAGTATTTTTTATAACGTCAAAAGAAATGCATGAAGATTACACTTGCGTGCTGTCGCCGATCGTCCGGGTTTAACTCGAAGACCCAAAATTTGTTTAAAGTTATAGAAGATATGGAAATTTGCGCCAGGAAAACAAATAAAAGTGAATAGGTAATTCAATTAATATTTGGTATATTTTAAAAAACGAAATACATCAAATCAAAATAAATGAACCAGTAGAACGAATTGTTAAGTAATACTAAAAAGGACATGAATGCGGTCACCTTTTTTTAAACATAGAATATTTTTTTAATAAGTTGAATTTCATATCGCTTTATGTAAAATGGTTCAAAACCCACCAAATCAATAGGTCCATATAAAAAAAACTTTATTTTGGTGTGTTTTGCATCTAGTACTTCAATAGCTCGCCCAATGTACCAATTGTGATCGTAATAAATGGCGTAGTATTTTTCTAAAATGGGCACAACCCGAGGTACTACATTTTCTTCATTATGATCCGAATCTGACGATTGCACGAAAGAATGCGAATCAGATATGTCTTGCAAGTCCATTGAAATGTCACTATTTGATGATTCATCTTCCGTTTCTTGTAATTTGGAATCCTGTTGTTGAATTGTTTTATAATATAAAAATAAATTCACGATTGCGTTTATATAAGTTTTGCCAATGGTCAATTTATCTTTGTCAAATGTAGGTTGTGGAATTGAGCAAATATACATATTAATATTTTCAAAACATTGATTATTCCCCTCTTCCAGAAATAATTCACCTTCGTTATTTGTTTTATACCAACAACACAATAGTCCAATACCTCGTTTTCCACCTTTTAAAGGCACACTGTCTAATGAATATTGCTTTGGTTTTTTTTTTGCCAGTTAAATAAGAAAATGCCAAAACTTTTCCAATTCTAATCAATATTGCTTTATCTGTTTTATCGATATTACCAATCTCATTCCTTTTAAAGACAATCCAGTCACCTATATGTATATTTTTTTGTTTCTGTGGATGAATTGATTGTGTAGAATCGCTGCTAGTCTCAAAATTGTGTGATTTAACTCGTTCTAATCGATCAGAACTAATTCTTTTTATTTTTGTGTCCAGAAACCAACATAAAGTTGTTTTTTTAATTATTATTTCCTTTAATGAACATTTAATTTTCACATACGGACTGTTAGCTAAATATTCATCCATGGAAGGTTTGCTTTGTACTACTGTAGATAGATCTTTAAATTGAAGATGTGCGTCTTTTTTAATACATGACAAAACATGTAGGTCATCTTTCACTCCGTCGGCAGCTTTTGTATTAAGCAAACGGTATATTAACAATTTTGGTCTATGAATACCTAATGGATTTACAAAAATACTTACCGTCATCAGCAGTTTCATGATCACAAGGTGGTGACGTTCCAACTGCTTCGACTTCTACCTGAGCCTCTACAATAGTTTATACATTTATGGCATTCATAACAAAGTTACTTGAGCAATACCCTCGGCAATACCTAAATCGTCAAATTCCTCCTCGCATGGCATTGTATTTGGAATATCGACTTCAACCATTCCTCATTTTCCAGAACGATTCCTAAGCTAAATGTGTCCACCAGTGCATCATTTTTTGCTAATAATACCTCTCGAGCAATTTCATCCCAATTTGGTAAATTAAAATCAGGAATTCTATAATCGTCTACATACGACCCCATGCGAATGTTGTTTTCTCTAGGAAAAATTACCGTTGAGCCTAATAAAGTAATTACTTACTAAATGAAATAAAATTATTGCATTATTTTTTTACGTACTTATATCGCAGGTGATATTATTTATGGTCTGTATTCTATTTAATCGGCGAAAAATATCTAGAACGCTGAAATTAGTGATTGTAGAGAAGGTTGATGTAATTGAACGTGTGGATCGAAAAATTTTCTCGCACGGTTGACTGCTCATGTTCCACGTGCACAATCTTTGTGATGAGATATCCATTTTTTTATATTTATTGATAATTAGTAGCAATGCATGTGCATTTAGTTCGATGCATATATAGCAATTTAAAGTTATAAAGCTTTCAACCACGCTGTATCCATTTTTTTTAACCAATAACGCCAAATTCTAAGAACAAATACACTATACCATATTTTATAAATTCTCTCTTCTGGTTTTAATGTTCTACATAAATAACTGTCTAAAATATATCTTGTTATCTTTAATTAGATTTCTGTTCCCTTACTTTCTGGAATATGTGTTTTTAGTAAATTTTGTACCCTTGTTTCAGATATGTGCTCAACGGCATCAAAATTTTTTTTTATCATCACAATTTAAATCCGAAGCTGTCAATAAATGTTGATCCTTGGTAACCGTTTCCATTAACGTTTTTAAGTACGTTGGGGATATCGTATAATTACCAATGGGCAATACTATTGAAGGCTTTAATAATCGAGTCCGTAATTTGGTTCCTATATGCACCGTGTCTTGTACATACAAAGATACTTCGTCGTAATCAATTTGAAACCAGTTATTACCTACAAGGGTTACTCTTTGGTCAAAGTAGGGAATTTTCGTTTTAATTCTCATCGATTTCAGAAGCCGAGTGTCTCCATCTGCAGAAAATCCCTCAATAGTAATTCCGTTTTCTTTTGCCAAGTTCTCCATTGATCGCCACCTTTGCAATACGTGGTTGTATTTAAATTTATTGTCGCTTCCATAAGCGCAAATGCAAAATGCAGGGGCATCTGGTATCATTGGTTGTGCCATTATGGCATAAATATAACTGCTCTTTTTTTGAGAACTAAACAACATCTCCATTACAGCTGCAGATGTTGCTGTGAAAGAATTTGTTTGGGGCATACCATCTTTAAGCGGCAATACAAATCCAACTAAACTATTTGTTTTGGAATCGTATTGAATTCGACCAGTAACGCCCGTTTGATCCTCACTAATCCACACTTGTAAAGGATATCCTCTTTGTATTAGAAAATCTTTTAAAAGATCAAACCTCACTTCTCCCTCATTTAAAAAGCGGTCATTGTTTAATGTTCTTTGTATCGCCGTTATAGATGGAAGAGAATACCTCATATTAGCATATAATGTTTCATACAAGAGACGTCCTCCTACTAAATATAAATACAAGCTAAAAAGTTTCATTGTAGATGAGTACCTACTCCCTCTACTTCCTCGATTATTTTTATTCTTAACAGCAGTTGAAACCAGTAAGTCGATAATCCTGCTGACAGATATGTTATTCAGAATTAAACGGTTTGTGTGATCGGTGTATTTTGAAATACAATTTTCTACATACGAAACTGCTCGTACATCAACTTTATCCAAATTTTGTTCTATATGTTGCTTTATTTGAGGGAGGGATGGAAAATAATCTGTCATTTTAGTTGACGAATTTTGTTGACGTTCTTTTTGACGCCTTCGTCTTTCTTTCCTAGAATATTTTGGATTTTTCCATTTGTATGAGGCTATCGCTTTAGAAATGGAAGTAGGTGCCTCATCAGTACTTCCACGTTCTAAAAATCCTGATCAGCTAAAATGACAGTTTCTTGTAATCCTGCGGTAGCCGTGGAACAGCAAGGATACTGGTGATGTTGGGGTCACTTCAGATGAAGGTTTTTGAAAAAAATTCTGAATTGTTTGATTTTTCATTCTCTTTATTGCTTCATATTTATTTCGTTTTTCCTTAAAATGGCTTTTGAAATGTTTATAAAAGTTGGACACCATCCAATGAGGTTTACCATTATGGTTACGTCGTTTAGTTACCTTCGTAGACACTTTGCATATGAAGCACGTAATGTATCCATTGCATAAGGTATCCTCTGCTGTTGATAAGGTTGTACGAACCTCTAAGGCATCTAAATTTCCTATCAATGTATCCTTATCAGTTTGTGGTAGGTTAATGGTAATGTTTTTTATCCACCCCTTACAAGTAGACGTCAGGATTTTTGTTTCGTCCAATGTGTTGATCTCTAGGTTGATATGCATTTCTGAATGGTCAATTGTATCTACGGCGTCTATTGATTCCCCTTCCAAAACATTACTTAATTTTCTTTTTTTTGATCTGGCTGATTGTCGCATTATTAGATTTTGTTGATTCAATTTAGTTTGCTCCTCTTGATAAAATTTCGATATTGAATGTAACAGTTTTTTATGCCCAGGTAATATTTTAAACTGTGTAATATTTTTCGCATAAACTGTGTAATAGTCCTCATAATTAACATTTTCTTTATCAGCTAACAAAGTTTGCAAATCGTCTTTGGCGAACCTCTCAATATTAACACGTTGACGGACACCTGTTAAAAGGCGGAAGTTGTTTCCGTGACCCCAATATAACTTTACTAATTTTGAAGATAACGGAAAAAAAGTCATACATACGGGTAAGTTACGTCTTAAACATGAGAGATATTTAAGAAAAAAAACAAACGTCTATATACGTTGCTGCCACAATAAACACATTTTTCTATATACATTGTGACAGAGACGTCCATGGACGTCGCCCTATTTTTTAAGTAGAACGCAAGCATTTATTCTAATCATTGAAACGAACATTTTAAATTATTGATGCCATAATTTAAAGCATGGGGTGGGCATAGTGGAGGTTTATCTTGACAGTTTTCACATCTGAACCTTGTTTCTTTCCTTTTATTGTCTCTAGTGCATTGCCTACATTTTAGGAAATAGGTGTTTTTCTTCCAATTTTCCGGAACCGGAATTGTTTCAAGAAAGTGTTGTGGTGTGTTTGATGTAGAACTAATTTTCGCTCCCTTTCTTGGACCCGGTTTGACAAAGTTTCAACCGTCTGCATCATTTTCCAAATCTAGAAGAGACCTTATAACCGCCTCCCTATACTCAATAAATGGCAATTGCTTTACTCCTTTTGTGTATAAGAAATATGAGTTCCACATAGCGATATCCAGAAGACGGAAGAGGACTTTTTGTACCATCGAATGGTTTTCCGAGGGCAGCTATAGTAGCTTAACATCTGGTCACTTCTGTCTACTCCTGACATGTGTCGATTGTATGCATCAATTTCGATAGGCTTATCTTTTCAGCACCATAACGATTTCTAACAGTAATCATATTTGGTTTATATGCTGTAGTTATAGCGAGGACATCCCTTGTCCTTCCATTTGCTTACATATATGCTAATGTTGCTTTTTTCTCCATATATGTTCACCTCGACGGAGTTTTTTCTTTACTACGATTGCAGGATTTCCGCGGCGGTTGGATCGCAAAGTGCCGGTAGAATGAGTTTTACAATTGAGAAGTTTGGACGATAGGGACACGCTGTTATAAAAATTGTCCATGTAGAATGATGACCTTTGTTAAGGTAAGGCTGTAATAATCGTAAAACTAGTTCTTCTGTTTTAGAATTTTCTGCTTTGGGCTCGTTCGAATCCTTACCTTGGTAAATCTCTAGGTTCAAAATATAGCCATCATGAGAGGTCAGTTCATAAAATTTTATTTCGTACTTGCTCTTCTTGTTTTTAATGTACTGCTTAAAATGAAGCCTTCCTCTAAATAGCAACATAGATTCATCTAACGACAGTGCTTCAGAAGGAAAATACACAGAGTTACTATTTTTTACTACTAAATCTAATAGGTTTCGAACTTTTCTTAGGCGGTCTTCACTTTGTTCGTCATTTGTATTTATACTCACACATCTAAAGATCTGCTCGAATCGACGTCCACTTAGCACATATAAAAAAACTGGATGGTAGTACAATGGATTATAGGTAAATAATTGCCTGATTACTGGTGTTTTTATTTGTCCTTGAAGGAGACACAACCCAAAAAATTTTTTTAGCTCACTTTCTGTAACAGGTTTGAATTCACGGAATCTGCTATTTCGAGTTTTAGGACGTTGTGAATTATTAAGATTTTCTCCATAAGCATTTGTGCTAGTTATTATAAGATTCATAATTTCCGTATCCCATAGTTTTTCAAAAACTTCAATTGGTGATAGATTCTGAATCGCATCTATTTTTATTCCTGTCTCACTATTATCAAAATCAAAATTCGGAATATCGGATGACCTCTCTACCCAACCATCATCATCATCATTACCATTTTCTGTCGAAGTATGATCTTCTTGTACGTTATCCGCGTCCTCTTCATTCGAACTGTCCCTTGTTTCGCTACATTTTTCATTTACTTCATCATTATCTTTTTCACTCGAACTTTCACTCAGAGTTGAATCATCAGGCACATAATCATCGTCACTCTCACTAAAGGGATCATTTTCAGATTCAATACTATCATCATCGGATATTTCACTAAACCAGCATAACAACTTTTCCTCTGTCTTTTTATCCATTATAGGTGTGATCTGTAATGGATAAGTATATGTACACCTTTATACGTTTAAAGTTTTATTCCGATATAAGACAGTTAAAAAAATCCGACTAAAGCTTAAAAAAAACTTCATTCTTACCTGATACACTTTTGCGCGCCAAAACACATGCAAAACAACATAGATGCTCACTAGCTTTACAACTACTGCCGGCCGAACACCTCGTATCATATCGATAGATATTACGCCATCCCCACCACATAAAGAAATGTATAGCGCTAAATTGCAGCTTATGATATGACACCTAAACCATATAACATGCATATTCGACGTCTATACAAGTTGTGGCTGAGAAAAGGGACTAAATCCAACGACGTCTGGGCACGTCGTATAATAACCGTGTCACATCACGCTCCTTGACAACGACGTCTATACACGTTGCTGTCCGTGAACGTGTTAACAATATCTGCCTCATTTAACTCAGCTAATGATAGTGAAGTGTCAAAACCAGAATACGTCAAAAGATTAATCAAATAGCGAGGAAGTTGTATTTTTAATTTATTTTGAATATCTTCAAAGACACTCATCTTGTATCTAAAAATAAATGAAACGTCTCGGTAAGTGTGAAATCCGATACAGCATTTTGAAAACCCACAATTAAATCATCTATGCCTAAAGCGATATTGCCCAAGTGAACGATTCGATTGTATGTGTCGCAGGAATGCTATAATATCCGTAAGCTTAAAAGTTTTCTTGGAAACTTGCAAGCTGCCGGAAATTTGTCAAACGACTATAAAATTCACATTTATATTATAAATACAAATAATAGAAGGCAGTTAGCAATTTCTTCGGCAATTTCAAAAAAGAGAAAGATGCTATTACTTCCCGCAATATGAATTGCAAATTGACATTCTTTTATCAGTTTTAAAGTTTCTCTCTGTAATCACATAATAATCACCAAAATTTGATGATACAAACGAAACATGGTACAGTTATAACGCTTTTACCTTCGGTGGACGGTTAGTTATTATCAAAGCAGTGAACTGCGGTTGGACTATCGCGGTATAATCGGGTTACTCGAGCGCCAATCTAGGTAACTGGTGATATAGAGGCCTAGATTCCTCTTCGCGGAGAATTAAATGGGTAAAAGCGGTCCAAGTAGCGTCAGTGAAGATGTCGGTCTACCAGGGTTTCAGAAGATTTAAATCGGTGCCGGTATTTAAGACTTGTGTCGCTGTTGAGTCAGAAATGCGCGGTCTCGGTAGTAGGATTCCAAAATAAATTCAGTTACCAAAAAAATAAAACTCCTAATACGGAGGTCGGAAGCAGATGTTTTCTGTGTCGGATAAATAATAAAAAAATAATTTTATAAGTTGGAAATTAAACTCCAGAACGATTCGTCAAACGAAAAAAAATATAAACCAAACTCGCGGTCTCAGTAAAGAAATTAATTTCGTTATCGCGGGTAAGTGGGACAACTTAAATTAATATTTCTCGGACAAAAATAATACATTAAAAATTGGTGGTCACGGTGCGAGGACTCAGCCTCCAATTTATTCGGGCAGCTAAAAAAAACTAAATTCCTGAAAAAAAATCAAACATGAACCAAAAACGCATTCAAGACGGTAAAGAAATAAGCTAATACTTTATCATACACGGTCCGCTATCACTAAAAAAAATGGTAGTGGTAAAACAAAATTAACAACTCCAGTGATTAAAATAATTAACAGAATCAAGGGAAAATATATATAATTGCCAACGGCGACGGAAAACCAAAACTAAATTCGTAAACAAAAATATATACTAAAGATGTCGTTTATCTAAACAGGCTATAAAATAATAAACTAATTTACCCTTATACTCTGTTTGAGACGGCGTATCGGTTTAATTAAAATAAATGTTATATTTTGGCACCGTAAATAACAGATCGTACAAGATCCAAAATTATACAACAAAATCTGGAAAGAATATTGGTATTTAATAATTGGCTACTTGCTGTTAATAGAAAACTATTTTAGTCGAAATAGAATTAATAACAGTATAGTAGGTGCAAGGTGTATATACCCGGTATATACACGGGTATCGGCTTGTGACGGAAAACTACAGCTAAATTAAAAAAAATAGAATATAAACACAATGTGTTTGTTAGACACTAATAAAGGCGGTTATATGAAACAAAATTATCGAGCAATTTATTCTTTAAATGGTAACATAAAAGAAAAATTCTGATTACAAAACTTAACCAGCTGCGCTACAGAATAGAAATCACGTCTCTGCAAATGCAATTTTAAAAATTAAAGTGCAATCGGTGACGGAAACCTTGAAACAATAAGGTAAAGAATAAAATTCCTGATCTTATCAGATAATTGTACATATGCAAATACAATGTTCGTTAAATATATTTCTCGTACGTAAAATATCTATTAATATAAGATTTTCTATTTGTGTGTTATGTAAAAAAGAATAGCGGACGGTAATTGATCACACATCAACAGTAGTAGGTGAATTAAATTAATATTTATAATCAATAACTTACTTGGATAGCTCAGGGCTCACACACACCTTCACCAAACTCGTATTAATAATGATTTTATTCAAGTTTTGAATAGTCCAAAACATATTGCGTTTGGCGTATTTGATAAGAAAACTCGTTTTTTTAACCTGAAATATTTCTATGTGAAATGGAAATGTTTATATTTTAAAATTTTGTGAATTTATGAATTATCATGAAAATCACAAGTATACCGGGCGGTTAATACATCAGTATTTAACAATTTATACGGTTGTTCGGTAACGGAAATTATAGTTTCGTTACACACCCCTCGTTCTTCTGAAGAAAAAACGTAGTTTTTTCTGTGAACTGACGGCGTCAGGTGGGTCGGAGTGAGGTAGGCAAAATTATTTACTCTTTTTTTTTTCACAACTAAATATATTTTCAATGAACTTAAACCTTATAATTTGTAACTTAAGGTAGTCTCTTTGTACAAAAAAAAAATTATCAACTTTTCATTGGCGGGGACCGCACGGGCACTGTCTCGAAAGGACCCCCAAAGTCCCGCAGCGCGAGCAGAACAGGCGGGCGCGGCCCAAACAAGACTCCCGTCGGTGTCCCGTCTCCCCGCATCTCCAACACAGGTCGGCGGCACGAGTCGGAGAACGGGCGGCCGCTATATATGGTGCGGCGGTGGGATTCGGTGGCGTCTGCGGTTGTTGAAGGGACCCCGGCTCCCCCCCACCCACGGGTCCAGGCGAGGTGGCTCTGTCCACCATGAGCGGTCGGCGGATCGGTTCTTGGGTATTCTGGGCACCCGTTGGCCCCCTCGGAGGCCTTAGCCACCAGAGCCGACGCGTTCGCCGATTTGCCTCCCCCTCCTCTTGTTCACTACTCCATCGGTTCATAGTCCTGTAACAAAGTTTTTTTTGATTAGCGGTCTTTTCGTTTCTCACTAAGCGGTGCTCCTCGCCCCTTGCGCGGTTGCCTCGTTCGAAAGGTAGGGTTTTAGGTCCTTGACGTGTATCCGGATTAATTTGTGGTAGTCGGCGGCGTGTTTTAAGTTAAAGACAACAGGGGACAGGACCTTAGTAATTATATACGGTCCGGAGTATTTCGGCGCAAGCTTGGCGGCGACGCCCTGTGCGGCAGACGATAACGGATGTTCCTTACGTAGGACACGGTCTCCCAGGTGCGGTTTCCATTCGCGGCGTCGTAGATTGTAGTGACCTTCCTGTTTAGTGTATGCGCGGCCTAAATTGTGCCGTACCAATTGGAATATGTCTTCTAATTGACCTAGTCGGCGGCTATGAGCGGGTACAATGTCTTCGGCGTTTATCTCGCCAGAGTTTGGTGACGGGTCGGTTTCGCGTCGCAAGGTTCCCGGAAGTTCCAGTTCGCGACCGAAATTCAAGAACGCGGGAGTAAATCTGGTCGATTCCTGTACGGCCGTGTTCATCGCGAAAGTTAGGGCGGGAAGGTGACGGTCCCAATCGCGGTGATTGTTATCGCAAAACTGGGCGATCATGGTTTTCAGGGTGCGGTTTGCCCTTTCGACGGAGTTCGCTTGCGTAGTGTATAGCGGGGTATAACGGTGATGGATACCGAGTTCTGATAGCAAGTGGTTGAAAGCACGGCTATCATACTGTGGGCCATTATTGGTTAGTACCACACGTGGTGTACCGAACTTGGTAATAACATCGGCGTATAAAGCTTCTGAGATGGTAGTGGCGGTAGCGTTCCTTAGAGGTTTGGCAACTACCCACTTTGTAAATCGGTCTTCAAAAACGACTAGATATGAATGACCTTTAGATGATCGGGGTAGTGGTCCTATGATGTCGGAGCTAACTATGTCTCAAGGTAAACGGTTCGGATACTGTTGCATCTGACCCGCGGTTTTCTGTTGTGACACTTTGTACTTTTGGCAGAGTGGACAGTTTCGGACATAAGTGTTGATGTCTCTGACCATTCCTGGCCAATAATACCGTTCTAGAATACGGTTGGTGGTTTTAGTGACCCCTAAATGACCAGCAGTGGGAGAATCGTGATTCTCCTTGAAAACACGGGGGCGGTGCGGTTTAGCCACACAAAGTTTCCAAGGGTCGGTAATTAATTCGCCCTTTAATTCATTTGTATGTAAATGGCGGTAAAGTCGGCCTTTTCTGATACAGTAATCCGGCAGTCGATCGGGATGCTGTGTAACCATACAGTTTTTGATTATACCAATTGCACTCGGGGAGCTCTATAGCAAAGATTTCATTTTCGGTAGTAGGGAGCGGGTCACGGGATAAAGCATCGGCCACACGGTTCATCACCCCCTTTCGGTATTTAATTTCGAAGTCAAATTGTTGCAGGAAAATACTCCACCTTGCAAGGCGGCCAGCTGGACTTTTTATGGAATGGAGCCAGGTTAGGGATTGATGGTCGGTTATAACTGTGAAGCGATATCCCTCGAGATATGGCCTCATCTTTTCAATGCCGAAAACTATGGCAAGGCATTCTTTTTCCGTTACTGAATAATTACGTTCCGGGGAGCTCAACGTTCGGCTGGCATACGCAATTACATGATCTTCGCCATTTATGGTTTGAGTTAGGGCAGCACCTAACCCACTTTCGGATGCATCGGTTTGAAGGACAAAGGGAACATTGAAATTCGGGCAGGTAAGTACGGGGGAATTAACTAAAGCGGTCTTTAGTTGTTCGAAAGTAGTAATCTGCTCGTTTGGCCATTTCCAGCGAACGTCTTTATGTAGGAGCTTAGTTAGAGGCAGTACGGTTTTAGAAAAGTTCGGGATAAAACGGCGGTACCAGGATGACATCCCTAGGAACCTTCGTAGACTTCGGACGTTGTGTGGGGGTGGCATTTCGATTGATAGCAGTAACTTTGTCAGGGTCTGTTTGTATTCCGCCGTCACTGACGACGTGACCCAAATATTTTAATGCCTTACGGCAAAATTGACATTTGTCCGGGTTTATACGGAGGTTAGCTGCTCTTAGCCTACGAAACACTTCTTTTAAATTTGCTAAGTGTTCGTCAAAAGTTTCCCCAACACAATAATATCGTCCAGGTACGCAAAAGCGTACGGTTCCATTTCAGGGCCTATAATGCGGTCTAATAGCCGCTGAAAGGTAGCGGGTGTGGAGTGAAGGTCAAACGGCATCACTTTAAATTGGAATAAACCACGGCCGGCAATGGTAAATGCCGTGATCGGTCGGGATTCGGGTGTTAACGGGATTTGCCAATAACCATCCTTCAAGTCGATGCTGGAAATGTATCGCGCGTGACGTAGTCGGTCTAGGATGTGATGGATAAAAGGTAATTCGGAAGTCGATGCAAAAACGTGATTTGCCATCTTTTTTTTTGCAATGACGATCGGTGAGCTCCACGGGCTGTCCGCGGGTTCAATTATATTTTCATGTATCATACGGTCGACCTCTTCGTTTACGAGGTTTTGCATTTTCGGGTTGAGGGGACGGTATCGTTGCTTGATGGGAGTAAGCGTAGTGAGACGGGTATCATGTTCTACCAAATCGGTAGTGCCTTGTATTGTTTGGAATCTCGGGAGTTCGGTATTTAGGAATCTGTGCAGCTGGTTTTCTTCAATAGCTGTCAAAGGGGTGATGGCGTGACAGTCGTTACTCGTCGGTGTTGGTTTTGTGGTCTTAGGGACAAGTCGGTTTTCAAGGAAAAGGTTTCCGGATTTCATATTAAAATGAAAACTAGTCCTTGCTAAAAAGTCCATCCCCAAGAGCACGTCGTAACATAGCGACGGAACATGATGTATTAAATGCCGGATTTCGGTATCCAAGATTTTAATGGTTGAAGAAGGCTTGCCGAATAATGACGGACTGGTTAGTGATACCAGTTGCTTTGGTGTACTTCGGAAGTTGGGTTGAGTCGGCCAATAAAGTAGCAGGTTTGTCACCAACAAAGGTAATAGCAGATCCGGTATCAACTAACGCTGTGAAGGGTTGTTCGGCGATATAAACGGTAATAAATGGGCGGGGGTCGTTAGCGGTGGAGGCGGTTGTGGGAGAGAGAGCTTCAGGCCTCCCAGCGGAAGCTCTCACTGGTCGTTTCCCGGCCGGTCGCATGGACAGTCACGTGACAAAATGTTACGCCTGCCACAACGGGAACAGAAAAGTACTGGACGATTACGGCACTGGGTACGGTAATGACCTCTCTGGCCACACCTCCAGCATTCAGGGTCGGTGTCGGTAGAAGGGGCGCTTGCCGCTTCCCTTTGGTTAGGTCGGACGGGTGCGTCAGTACGACGCGGTGGAGCGGGTGGTGGTCGAGTCGGCCTTTGACTCGGATGAAGTGGTAGTATCGGAGTTGAAACGGGGGCAGATCGTTGTGGGTTCTGCCGGTTATTATCTGGTGCCCTAGGTGACGGAGTATTGTACGTTGACCTGCCAAAACTTTGGCGATTTGGGGCCTCAAGCTGAGGTGCACTATTTCTTAAGTGTTCCGGTCTGGAAAATTGGGGCCTGTATGTCGGAGATTCGGGCGGGCGCGTATAATTCGTCGGTCGTTGGACGTTCTGAACGGAAACCGAAAAACGTCGTGAGTTTGCAATCTCTATTTGAAGTTGTTCGTGATTGCGCACTATTTGTATCAACTCGGCAACAGACTGGAAATCGGAGCGGCGTACGTACATGCGGTATTCCGGTAATAAATTCCGGTGTAACCAGTATAATTCTTGCTCGGCAGACATGTGGCCATGTCGCCGGATTAGGGTTTGCAACTCGTTAATGAATGTCATTACCGGTTCGTTGCGCTTATGTGCGCGGCGGTTGATTTCGGCTTCCAGGTTGATATGGTAGTCAATCGGAAGAAAACAATTATGAAAATCGCACCTTAATAAATAAATTACCCGTGGAGTTACTTATACCTGGGTACAGATATTGCGGTCCGGGTACCCGTTTACGAGAACGGTTAGCTTGCGGTGACAGAGGTATTAACGAACTGGAGGAAGCATGTAAAGAACACGATATTGCATACTCGCAGTCAAACTATCTTTTGAATCGCCACATAGCTGATAAGGCTTTGCAACAGAAAGCTTGGAATAGATTTCGTTCCTCAAACGCCACCTTTGCAGAAAGAGCAGCTGCATTAACCATAGCCGGTATAATGAAAGGAAAAAGAACAATGGGAATGGGAAACAAATCACGACATAGGAATTTTTCTCACAGAAACAGACCAATTTCATTCATCAAAGCAGTACTTCTACACGGACGTCGTGTTGGTGGTAAACTTCGGCCATCGTTAAAATCTACGGTGCAACAAGCCTTAGACGTTTTAAAACATAAAAAAATCTTGACATCCAAGAGAAGAATATTACCAATACCAAAACGTGAGGGATTCACACCTCTTATTCCCCGATTTGCAGCATTAGGAGCCTTAGGTTCTGTGGGTGGAGGTGCAGCTGCAGTTGCAAAAGCGGTCACTGACGCAAAAACTGCGTCAAAAACGTTAGAAGAAACCAAACGACACAATCAAGCAATAGAAGGAGCTACCTTAGGAAAAGGCTTATACAGGGTGTTCTAAAAGTCCATCAAGAAACTCCGGGAGGAGATTCTACGAGTTAAAATAATAGCAGTTTGTAAGGAAATTTTTTTCCGGAGTTTCCTGATGGACTTTTAGAACACCCTGTATATAAAACCATACAAGAGAGGTTTAGGCCTATATCTACAACCCTATTCAAAAAACTCCCACTGAAGCTACCACGTCACGCCTTAATACATTGCGTGCCACGTCACCCACATAGGGGTGACAGTGATGTTTCTGTAAGGGCCACGTCACCCATATACGGATGACAGACACATTTTCCTGTAGGCCGTGTCATACACATTTGTATGCCAGCCAACGTGTTTTAAATGAAGATGTAACTTGGTAGCCTCCTGTGAAACATCACTTTTTGGTTGGTTTTAGCAAACTAACGATATTTGGTTTTATAGGACAATTTAAAACAAAAGTGTTCTTTTATAATTTATTTATTAGTTAAAATTCCAGAAAAATAAAAAAAAAACATTAACGATTAAAAACGGGGGGAAAACGTAAAAAAATAAATTAGAACATTCTAAAAACGTAAAAAATAAATGGAGGTAATGCAACCTAAACAGTTTCAATAAATAAGGTAATAATTCGTTAATTTCTCTCATGAATTAAATTTACTCTTCGGTTTAAGCAGTATTAGTTATCTGTTATATTATAACCTCAAATTCTAAAAAATGAATGTGGATTCTATTATATATTCTTATGAAGGTATAGAGTATGAAGAGGTTGATGTTCCAGAAATTCATCATCAATTGCAAAATGGTAATTATTTTCATTTTAAATTAATATTTAATGGTAAAAGGTTGATTTTCAAATGAACAGTTCTGCACGTATTTTAAAATAAATGTAAATTGTATATGAGCCGTAGGAGTTGGAAAAGAAAATTTTGATGGTAAGTTTATTTATTTGAAAATTAATGCAATCATTACTAACATACTTCAATCTACTTTTAGAATCAGATTTCAAATGGGATCGTAATAACACAAAATTATTAATAAATTCATATGCCTCCTTAAAAGAAATCCTAAAATTAAAAAGAAACCATTGTGGTCTAAAATCAAGAACACATTTATATCTAGAAATTATAGTGTGACAGAAGATATGTTAGATCGCAAATTTCGAAATTTAAAAAATCGATGTAGACAAATTAAAGATAACGGAAAGAAGCATAGAACTGGTCGAGAAACAATATCTTGGGAATTCTTTGATGATATGGATGACATATTCGCCCAAGACGAAACCATAAATGTAGGCCACTGCATAAACACACTGCGAACATGTTCTATCCCTTCTCCTTCTACGTCAACTTCCAACCCATCCACAAACAATCTAAATAATATACAAAATCCTGCAAATACAACAGCAATTCCTATCTCTGTACCTCTAAGTCCTGTTGTTACTAACTTATCCGATTCCCAAATATCTGCTTTAAATTCCCAGCATTGTCCTCGTTCATCGTATACCTCCACTTATTCAAGAAAGAGATGTCAATTTACTTGCAATGAGAAGGCGATGGATATCGACAGAGAAAAAATAGCAACTCTAAGGGAATATACCGAAGCAATTCGTCAGAATACTAAAGCTATTGGAGAACGTAATCTAATCTTAAGAGAACTCCAAAAAACAAAGAATGATTAATCCCTTACTTGTCATAAATATATATACAGTAGAACTCGGTTATAGCGTCATTGTCGGGACTAGCGATTTTTTGTCGTTATAACAGAGTGACGTTATTCGCGATGTAAGTGAATTTTGGGTAAAATGTATAAATTCAAAACAATTCACGCATAAATAATACTATACGGCTACAAATTACGAATTTTATTACCAATGTTACATATCTGAATTAGCACATACTATAGATACAATGTATACATACATTTTAAAAAGTTTATTTTTGGAAATGGTCTGTAATTTTTGTTTCTAAACATTTTTCGCGCCACATACACCTTGCAATTTCTGATTCTAACAAATAAAACTTTTCCATTAGCTGTCCTGAGGTTTCACGATGTCTAAAAAACGAATGTATGACACTCACTGCATTTAACACTTGTTGATTTGTCGGTGCTACAGTTTCTGAATCAGAAGATTCATCTTCCTCTGCTCCATTTTCATTTTGTAGGTCTTTCTCCTCATTTTGAACTTGCTTTACAATGTCAGCATCAGAATAAACATCAGAGGTAATCAAATCCTGATCAATCATTGAAAATTCATCCACTTCTCCCGTATTCGTCTGATCTTCTACCACCTCAGAATTGGTCAATCTTTTTTGGAGTTCTGATAATGGTATGTCAAATTCATCATCTTCTTCTTCACTGATATTGCTTGTTGACAACTTTGAATGCCGGAAACAATTTGCGATTGTTGCTGTAGTAACACTGTTCCAAGCCTTTTCCAAAAATTCTAAAGCATCCAAGATCGAAATTCTTGTGTTTTCTTGGCGATCCATTCCTAAAATAATTTTTTTTAAAAGAAACTTTCGATAATTGCATTTCAAGCTTCGTATTATCCCTTGATCCATTGGCTGCAATTTGGAGGAAGGAAAACCAACTTTATTTTTTTTAAATTGTGTACTACTGGATGCGCGGGACAGTTATCAACAACTAACAAAATTTTTCTATGTTTTCCTATCACTTCTCTGTCCCATTTTCTGTTTCGAAAATTTCGGATGTCATCCATGATTTTTTATTGGCCTGATAGTTAACTGGCAATGTTTTAATATTTTTCAAACATCTTGGGTTTTTTGATTTACCAATAACGAGAAGCTTTCTTTTTTCTGTGCCTGTCATTTTTGCTCACACCAAAGCAGTTAATCGTTCTTTGGCCAGTTTCCCTCTTACGCATTTTTCATTTTTAAATTTTAAAGTTTTATCTGTTAGAAGCTTGTAAAAGATACCGGTTTCGTCACCATTAAAAATGTCTTCATCATCGTAACCCTCTCGTAACTTTGGCCATATGTTTAGTAACCACTTTTCTATATCTTGAACGTTAACACTTTTTGCTTCTCCGCAAATTTTTCCGAAGTTTATGCCGTGACGAATTTTAAAACGATCAAGCCACCCACTTGAACATTTGAACTCGGGATTTCCTAGTAGACGCCCAAATTCTTCCGCCTTTTCTATTAGTAGCGGCCCGTTTATAGGTAAATTCGCAGCACTACACTGAATAAACAAGCTTAACGCGCTGTCTACATCCGTGTTTTCACACAATCTAATTTTCTTTGCATGGCCCTCCGTCATTAAACGACTTTAAAATTTTTATGATCAGCACCGTCAATTAACATCAAATTTAAGTCTGGTTTGTTTCATACAGCTTTAATAAGACTACCGAGATTGTTTATTAAATTTAGTTTCAAGTTTAAACAAAACTAAACTTTTAGAAGCACGTTGAATAAACTGAACGTAAACCGTCAAAACATAAACTGAACTACCACTGTAAATTGCAAAAAAATTTCCATAAAGGATTTTTAAAGAGGGGTTTACAAGTTCTAAGAATTTTGTATTGAGTAACGCACTTAAATTAAAATGCATTAAGACTTTAAAATGCCATTAGTAAACGCTTAAAGAGTGAAAGCAGCGGTTTATACATTCTAAGAATTATGATTAAAAGTTCTCACATCTTTATCTAAAATGCGCATCAGCGGATTATACATTCTAAGAATTATTTATGGTTAAAAGTTCCCAAACCTTTATCTAAAGTGACGCTAAAGCCGAGTATAATGCGAATATTTTGTCGTTATATGAAATGTTGTTTACATTGGAAACTATAGTAAATTCTAGGGACCACGACTATTATGACGTTATACCCGAGTTGACGCTATATCCGATGACGTTATAAGCAAGTTCTACTGTATATATATATATATATATATATATATATATATATATATATATATATATATATTGCACCCTTGTTTGCTTTTTATTCTAATAAAATAAATCAAGAATTAGATTGTAGCTTAATTAAACATATTAACAATGTTACTTCTTTTCCTTTGCCCTTCTTCGTTATGATCTTCTACTTCAAGTCCATTGTCTGGAACTTCTTGTTGTTCACCATCAAAATCTTCTCCTTGATTGAGAGTTAAATCTCCATTATCTATAATGAAATTATGCAGCATGCGACAACATGTAATAAAGTTGTTTCCTAGCTCAAAGTCCGATATATCTAGGTATTTTAATCTTCTAAATTTTTCTTTCAATATACCAAAGGATCGCTCAATTATAGAACGTATAGAGCTCAATGTAGTATCTTACTTGAGCTGGTGATAAGTGGCCATTATCACGAAGAGGCGACATGAAAAACTTGCTCAATGGGTAAGCTGAATCCCCAATTAAATGGTTTTCAACAGGTAACATACCATTTCTGAGTTGCTCAAATAGCATACTGTTTCGAAAAATTCTAGCATCGTGCATCCTACCAGGCATACCAATAAAACAATCTATGATACGGTCTTTATCATCAGATACCCCTACAAAAAAATAAAATGTTTATTGCAATTTTATGGTTTACCTTGCAAAATAATCGAATGAAAACCTTTTCTGTTGTAAAAGGCTAGGGCATTCCAACTGGTTGTTTACAAGGTATGTGACACCCATCAACTGCACCACTACACCTGGAAATCCCCTTGACCTGGTTTGGAATTTTAGTACTATGTAATTGTTCCATATTAGGCCATCTTACAAATTGATGCATTAAGCTTGCAAAGCATGTGACAACAGATTTAAATATCCTATGAGCACTACTCTTGGCAATACCAAAACGACCTCCAACTGCTAAAAAACTTTTTTGTTTGGCTAAAAGTCACAATGTAAATAATAATTATTTTGGTAATTCCACTGTAGGCGCTTCTTTACTTTCATTGCTATCAATTACTAACATAATCATCTACGAATAATAAACGATATGAAAATTGCTATTTAAATAATTACATACCTCAAAGCTCCTTCTAGACATTCGAAAATGTTCTAAAAATTGACCGTCATCGTACTGAGTATCAATATTCTCATAATAGCGCGCATTCCTTACTTTCTGGATACGATTTTTTTATTTCCAAAGGGTCATCCATTCTCATTGGCCACAACAGTTCAGGTACGTCAACAGCTACTAGTACACCAACTTCAAAATTATGGGCATCTTCTAAGGCGAAACCCAAAATATCCGATTATAAATCTGTTATAAAATTGAGTAACTTAAAACTCCCGGAAGCAAAAATGCTGAGTATAAAATCAAATTTTGTTGTATAAACTGTTATAATTTATATTCAAAGGGCGCTAAAGATAGTATAAATTTCCAGGTTACCAAAGTATTTTAGGTTATAAACAAACACATTTACGCGCCAATACAGCTAACTTTATCGTCCCAGGGATCCTCACAAATCGCTTAAAAGTGAACGAAATTAATAATTTTTTCTCTTTCAATTTTGTTAATATATATATATATATATATATATATATATATATATATATTGAGATGTTTAGAAAGAGGTAATAGAAGTATCAGACAGCTTACATGACATTTGGGTCATAAAAAGGGGTAATTTCTGGCTCGATACAAGTGCGAGACACAATTTTACATAAATGTGGTTCACGATGTGTTTAAAATAAATTTATTTGGTATAAATTGATCTGAATATCATTTGCTTAGTTTGGTTTCATCATAAAAAGCAATTTGCTGCTACCAAAATTGTCAAGGATGTTAAATATAACCATTTTCGTAGAGTCATTCTAGTAGTGCAATTTTTGCAATAAAATTCAATTTTTCAAAGGTAATTTGGCAAGTAGACATTTCACAGGTGTTTAAACATGGACTATGTAGTTAGGATTAGGTTAGGGATAGTGTATGTTTAGTTTTTAAAGGCAGGAAATACAAAAATTTAGTAAAAGGGTTATAATATGGACAGTATAGACAATTTTCGCACACATTTTTGTTAGTGAATTAGTGACAAAAATTATTATACATGATTCACAAGAAGAAAAACATTTAGAACATTATGGCATACAAACATTTATAGTGCCGTACATTTTATAGTGTAAAAATTCTAAAAGAGTGTTAGACGATGAGACTTTTTCAATGCAAGACTGAATAACATTATGCATTGCAAATAAGTAGTGAGAACATTAAAGACAAGTAGTACAAACCTTAAACATAACATTTTAAGTGTTAAAAACATTTTTTAATATGAATTAATTTCATATTTAGATTTAAGTATGGTTACGTTGTAAATTTTAGGTTTTTCACATAATTTTATATTTTTTTCACATTGTTAGATTTAGTTTTTGCTCTTAAAGCAAATAATAGATGTTCCTTTTCAATATGAATAAGTTTTTATAAGGATACAGCGTTTCTATCCGCAAAATTATGCTAAATCTTAGGTGAATTCTAGACAAATTTACAAAAGCTTAAAATTTTCATTAAATTAAATGTTTCGAACATAAAAGATATGTTTTCTTATGTAAATTGTCCTCAGAATTCCATTTTTGCAAGTAATTTTAGTGTAGCTTGTAAGTGTAAATAGTTAAAAGCTTATTTTGATTAGATTAAGTTGTTTCGTTTATTAGTGTTAGGAATTATTGCTTGTTAGGTGTCCTTGTATTCAAAATTTCACGTAGTTTTCATTTCCGTTTTTAATTTTCATTTCCGACCATGTATAAGAAAGTTACGGCCAAAATTCCATTTATGTACAATTCATAATTTTGATCATCCAATCATATCCATTGTAAATTTTGCAATATGGCTGTAAAAAAATTGAAATCTCTGTAGCAACCAGAAACCTATAAAAGCAAGCGCTCAGGAAATCACTCTCTCTAGAATTTGTTCAAAAGTGAAAAAGTTAAAACAGTGTTGCTAAATTTGTGTTTACATAACCTAATTTATTATCGTCGAGAAAGTTTACGTTACGAATAATTTCGAGAGCACTTGTTTTTATATCATCGGTTAAAATTAAATAGTTCGGTCACCGATACCTGTCGTTCTTAATAAAATAATTCTGTACGATTAATTGATGTCACGATTTTGTGTAAATTTGTTTTCGTGTTTTCCGATTTAAAATAATTCTTATATACCAAATTAAATTCCATTTTATTTGGTCAAAGTTTGTTTTATTTCTCCGGACAATTCCTCTTAAATAAATATTATTTTCGGTAACTAAAATAAAAGTGTGTTAACAAAAATCTTGGATACTTAAAAATACATTTTAAACGATATCATTCATAAAGATTTAAAACCATTTTAAATAAAAAGTTACCATAGTAAATAAGTGTTTGGAGGTTGCCGTTTTTGGAAAGAAAACATCTTGAATCTTGGAAGTTGGTGTCTTCGAGAACCGAGATAGCAGTTGGATATTAGTAACAACAATAGCCGAGTGAACATTGCTTACATCCTGCTGAAGTTTTGAAGACATCATTCAATCGACAGGAAGGACTGTATATGTGAGTTTTAAAATTTATAACCCTGTTTATTGGTATTTTCCTGCAATTTATATTTGTTATATGTTATTAATTAAGAATTTCAATTATTTACTTGTGTAAACACCTGTGAAGCTAATTATTTCCTTTTCTTTTTCTAAATTTTCATTTTGATCCAAACATTAAAATTTCTTAATTATTTGACATTTTTTGACAGCTTTACTTAAGTTCATTAACGCATGCGTTAGAAAGCAAATTCTATTCAGAGCAAATTTTATACGTTAAATTCAATTACATATAGAATATTTCTTATATTTTAAAAAATTTTATCTTCAACTAAATCCCTGAACTCTTTCCCCAATTGAAATCCCTGAGCTAGAACGGTACAATAATAACATTAAGAGTTAATTAATTACTTCAATCATTATTACATACAACATTTAAATTTACCTCAAATTAAATTTAACTAAATCCTTGAACCCTATCCCCATATTGTTATTAAATTGAAATTATTGAATTATTATTAAAGCCAAGCCAGTCATCCCAATATATATATATATATATATATATATATATATATATATATATATATATATATATTATTACTATTTATGGAAAACTCCAAAACAATCAACATGTATTCCCACATCACACCAACAACATTGTTTCCTGGAATTTTTTTTACTAAACGCACATCGCCGTTGTTTACCTCCTTCGGTTCGCTCTATTATGTGACCTGGTCCTTTTTGTAAGCCAAAATATTCCTAGCAATTGTATTTGACGGTCTTCCTGATGCATTTTTTGGGTCAGAAAATGAAGGTAAACTCATATACCGCCTTGCAATTTCTCTTTTAAAATTTAGAAACGGTATATTATCATGCGATAAACAATATATAACATACGCATTGTATATTGTAATATCAATCGCATTTGTAAATAGGGGAAAATACCACCTCTTTCCGCGAATTTTAATTCTATATTTTTGGACGTGGCAGTCCAATTTTACAACTCTCCTCATGCAGGGCCGTTCCGTGAGCTTGTGCGGCCCTGGTGCAAACTGTGGTTTACACCCCCCTCCGCTCAATCAATTAGAAATAAAAATTCTGTGGAGCAGGTGTTAGGGAAATATAGTAGTAGTAACAAAATATACGAAGTTAAAATGTTTTATTAAAAAAAAAGCAAAAATAATTACAAAAAATATAACAAAAAAGAGGTCTTTATAATTAATAATATGTCAAAAAATTATGTAAAATAACTTTAATACTGTTGTTACATTCTTCTGGCTTTAATTACAGAAAACTCATTGACAATTTCGTTTTCAATACTTAAGGTTGCCAAATTTTTTAATCGATCTTGTGACATAGTTGATCATAAGTGATTTTTTATTCATTTTAATTTTGAAAATGATCGTCCTCCAGTAGCAACTGTTAAAGGAAGCATTAAGTAAACTCTTCCCGCTATTGTCAAATTTGGAAATGGTGACGTTAAATCATTTTCTAATAAAAATTGTAAAACATAAACAGAGTTTGTTAAATTTTGAATATCGCTAAGGAAACTAACCTTATCTATCATTTAATGAATTAATAGTAGTATCTAAAATTGCAAAAAAAAGTTTACTTTAAATTTTGTTTCGGGATCGAGAATGATTTCGTCTGTACTTTCATAGTCAAACATTCTTTTCCTAATACGTTTTCGAATTTCGGTAACTGCAGGAAATGTCGTTTCTGCGTCTATATCTTTGGCTAATTCTGTTGCTTCACTTAAAACATTTTTGAATTCAGAATCCGACCTACTGTTTTCTAAATATGTTTTCAAATTTTGTAAAACTTTGAGACCATTTTCAATGTTAGAATCAACTTTCTGTAATACTTTGCTAGCTACATTAACATGTGATAAACTATTATACCAAATAACAATAGCTGATATAAATTTAAAAGATTTTACTTTCAGTGCCAAAGTTTTGGCTTGAAATTTTGAATTCACATCTCTACTTGCATCAATAGACAATTCATATAATGAATCGTAAATTTGTGCTAAATTATATTTTATTGCTGACACTCTACTCTCCCACCTGGTATCAGAAAGAGGTTTAACTGTTAATGATGGTATATTATTTTTAAGAACATGCCATCGATAAGTAGAAGAAGAAAAGTACACATAAATTTCTTGGATCAAACCAAAAAAGTCCATTGAATCGGAAATAGTTTTTGCTGCATCGTTTACCACTAAATTTAAACTATGATCTGCGCAAGGCACATAAAATGCTATAGGATTTATATCCAATATATATATATATATATATATATATATATATATATATATATATATATATATATTATATATTATTTTTTTCATGTTTGAGCCGTTATCATATCGTAAATATTAATATCTTGTTTTTGTAAAAAATCTAATATAAATGTCTCTAAACCTACACCGGCAGTATTTATTATGGGAAAGATAAAAAATGCTCACGTATTTCTACTTTCTTGTTATCCGTATTAAGCAATACAAATTGTTCAATTATTGAATAATATTTTGAATCGTGAAGCATTTTTCATATTGTTTTTTGAATGTTTGTTGCTAATAATGAAATTAATTCATTTTGTATCTTATTTCCTAAATAATGAGGCATAAAATAATTGAAGACCTTGCTGCAATAAGGAGGCAGCTCCATTTTCGGTAATTTTACAGGAGCAACAAAAAACTGTCCTATGCTTCAAATCTGATTTATTTGTAGGACATTAAAATATAAATTGCTTCATTATGTCGCCAGAGAACTGTTCATAATAATTAATTTGAAGGTAAAGTCAAGATGGCGTTAATATTATTATTTTTAATTTGGAGTTGCCTCGTTGTTGCCACCAAGATACAAAAAAAGGGTAACATGAAGTAAAAAATATATGAAAATTTCTAATAAATGAAAATTTATTATTGAATAAACTGAAAAATACAAAAATGTAAGGCATTACTACTATCATTTCGCATCACTGCAACTACCATCATCCGTGTACTTTGTTTCGTTTCCATCTTCATCTGCAAAACCTTCTGCTTTCAAGGACCTGTAATACCACAAATCGTTGTTTGGTACATACTCATTGGCTAGTTTCATTATATTCTCGAGTTTAACCGCTTTTAAAGCCAAAGGACTATCATAAACACGTGAATTTGGTAGTATAGGTATATTATTATTTGTTCTGGTTACAGTAAATTCCGAACATATTAGCGGATTAGATGTCATGGAGCACTGTATTACGAGTTTACTTGAATGGTATATAATAAGTCTGTACTTTGATATGGCGAATCTCTCTTTATTTCTATTAATACCTATATTCTTTTTAAATAATGCTGCAAAATGTTCCACATAATTTAGAATCATGTCCTGCGTTACTGGTATTACATTAAATATTCTGGAAGCTTTCTTGAAATGGTTGAAGTATTCATTTGGTAAAAAAACTCTTTCTATTTTTCTTATAGACTTTTCAACCACTCCAAAACACCTGTCGCATGGGAGGAAACCATGGCCTGGCTCAGGATAGCGATGAACAACTTTTTCAATATTATTTCCACCACTGTGAACCAACGAATACAGAAAACGAACAAGAGAGATGTTCTTATTTTGGACTGCACAGTTGTCTGAGAAAATGTACACAGTCGTCACATTTTTATCGAGAATATTTTCAATGTAATGGTGCAAAAAACTAATCGGTTCTTTTGGTGTTTTTTTCCCGGTTATTTCGTCATACATATAAAAATGGGCTTTTCCAAATTTGGCAGAATGTATGCAAAAATTAAAAACCCAGAGCTGCCTCAAATAAAAGGCATCTCCTGAGGGCACCTGAGGTAATGGGACGTTTTGTTGGTAGTCGAAACACAAGACGTCAACTTCTGGATTTTCTTTTGCCAACTTGCTTTTTTCACGTAAATCATCATAAAAAACAGAAGCTTTCTTTAGATGTGTAGTTTTCTGTAGGTTGATAGCATTTAATTCGGCAGGCGGCCCTTTGATTTTTAATTTATTTTCCAACTTGTCGCATGTTTGACAGGTGTCACTACGTGGATGACCGAATGAATAGTTGCTGTAGTTCACTTTAAAATACCTGAAGAAAAAATCATGTTACAACATGCTTGGGGCCGTTTTCCTTTTTATCCTGCAAACAATTGTATACTTCTGGATGATAAGCCTCCAGATAAAGCTCATAGATCTTTGTTATGTTTAATTCAGAACACAGATAATAGCGTTTAAGATTCTTCGTCCTACTGTAATGGGAGGACCTTCGTGGAAATCTTTGAATGTGGCAATCTATTTGCTTTATTATTGCATCAGGAACAGCATTAGGACAATTAGTGTGTCTTCCTCTCATATCCACTGGTGCAGACGATTTGGTTTTTTTGTCTATATAAGATGCTAATATTTCAACTCTTTTTCTAGAGACTACATGAATAGCACAAAAAGCTATTTTGCATACGTCAATATTGGTAGTACCAAGTCGGACCTGCAAATAATAACAAAAAACATGAAGAAACCTTACCTTTTTGTTAAAAAGACGAAACCAACCTTATACTTGTTAGACATTGTACGAGGACGTCCACTACCAGATTTGGCACGTTTGCGTTTTATGTCAACACATGTTATTAAACCACACAAGTACTCGTCTTGCCCTGGCTTGGATCCTATTTGGTAGAAACTATTAAAAATTCTCGTGCGTTGATCGACTGGAACCTTTTCAAAACACTTCCATCTGCAGTTGCAGTCATTGCCAATTTCCTTCTTTTTTATCAACGCTCCTCTGGAATTGGTATATTCTTTGCCTTCTGTTCTCATTTGCTTGCTTACATTTCGTTTCCACATGTTTGAATTTACAGATTTCCTTTTCTTAACCTTACTTTTAGTTTCTCCTTCTCCTGCATTTCTAACACTTTCCGGGTCGCTTTCGTCGCTATTGCTATGACTACTAGTGCTAGGTACATAATTGTCCGAAAAAGAAACACTATTTTCATCACTTTCTGAACCCATTTTTACAAAATCATACAAGTCGAACCCACTACACTTCACCAACGCGTCTGATGCATGAAACGGACAAGCCACCGGGTGAATAATAGCAACATCGACGCTGACAGAATATTTTTATTTGGTGCAAGAACGAGGCAACGCCAGGAGCTGCCTCTGTTTTGCACCAAATAGTAATGGGTGGTAACTGCAATTCCTATAGCCACACAGTTATTTATTGTGGCTGTTACCTCGTTCTTGCATCAATAGATGAAGCCCTTTTTAGCCTATCAAACCACGTATCTAACTCATTTTCGCTGGAAATTGGAACTGCCGTCTTATTGCAGCAAGGTCTTCAATTGTTTGCTTTAATACACCTAAGATGTTCAGCCATAACACTATTAAATTTTGCTATTGTTTCAACCATTTTAAAAAATTTCCGTTACTTTTTTCATAAAGTTTATTACTTTACCTCTAAATGCGAAGTTCTGTGAAGCTAAGTATTGAACAACGTAAATAATAATCTTTAAAACATCTCTCCGCCTTTCCTTTTCCTTTTTTATCAAACTTTCATGAGCGGCATCTATCGTGTTCCCTAATTTTAAGTTTTTAATTAATTCCCTCCATAATTTATACGATTTGCTACGCAAAAGCTCTTTTTCATGCCCTTTTAAATGTCTTGTTAAATGAATCCAATCATTGAAACCATTTGTTGAACTTAATGGGCACATATTTTCTTTAAAGATTTTACATCAAAAACAAAATACTACATTTTTTATTTTAGAATAAACTAACCAATTTCTATCTTTTCACCATTATTTAATGTCCTTCGTAATACAGATCTGAGAAACTTCTATCATCTTCATTTTTTGGATAAATCAAATTTTGAAATTTAATCAGACGTATTTCAATTATTGTCATTCTAATTTTATCGTTCATTTCATCTGGCCATAAGCCGGGATCAGCAAATTTTTCTCTTGGATCATCAGCATTAATAACATCACTAACTGTTTCATCCTCTGAGTATTAGACAAAATCGACTTTCTTACTAGAAGGGAACGATGACGACGTTGATGATAAACTATCCGAGGAAGACGATTTCAATAGTAGCAATTTTGGCGTTGGAATTTCTGCATGATGTGTGCTTATGCTTGGTGTTGAATGTAGTTCCGGAATTAAAAATTTTGTTATGACATCTAAATTAGAAAACACTTTTTACATATTCTTTTTATAAATAAAACCAAAGAAATAAATTATAAATAAAATATTTTAAGATAAGTATTATGAATGACTTACCGTTTTCAGTGAAACAAAATGTACACTACACCGTTGAGTGATAATATAAACAGAGGAACAAAAAGATAGGATGATTTTGTATCGGTACTATATGAGAGCATGCGAATGTATTCGAGATTCGGTAAGTCGCGCCTATCTATCGATTAAAAGTGGTTACTAGGTAGGGTTTAAGTCAAAACTAAAATAATAAGTTACCGACATATCGAAATAGTTCTGCTTTCTTTTAACATGCAAGGCATATTGTATTGCTCTTTCATTCTGGTGGATACACAAACAAATTCAATACACACATTCACACGTTTCTTATTATCGTACGTATATTTATAAACAAGTATCAGATTACATTACATATTACCTTTAACGTTGAGTGATAAAACGCCTTTAAACTAAATAAACATATTATTTATTTTACTAAATACATGCTATATTATGTACACAGACATGGATCTGCAATTTTTTCAGTTGTTTTGATTTTATTATTACAAAATCGTATTATATAGAGTTGACGAAATATAATAATATGTAGATATAAACCAGGAAATACAATTTAGAAATAATTATTTACATTTACTTTTTAATAAAATAATTTTTCCGTATATTGTTAGAAATCAGATGTTTTATTGACTTTTATGATATTTGCGTTGTGGACTTATAAAATGCAATAAATCTGCAGCAACATTATTTATTCTTCTAGAATAATTAATTTTGTGTCCAGAAAACGATTAGCTTTTGCTGGAAATGAGATGTTTTATTTTCCTAATGTGTTAGAAATATCACGATTTTTAATATGTCAAATTGTGTAATGCCATAAATATGTCAAAAATATTGTTATCACTACGAAATGCTTATTTTTCAGATGTATGTAAATCCATAAACATGTCAGAAATAGTGTTATTAACTAGGAAATGCTTATATGAGGGCGGCTACCGGTCAAGAAAAACATCGCCTAATTTTGGCATAGGGTAAAACATCCAATGGTTGGCGCTTTTAGAGCTAGCTTATCTTGATTGCTATATTACATCAATTAAATATAAGGAATATTGAGAAAAATTGATACGCGTATTTAAAATAATGATAACATTATCGAATAATATACATTTTACCTTTTTATTTTTATTTTGGATAATAAAAAAATAAATTCTTTCTTAAAAACTCCTATTTGGTGTGATTGGCACCAAATTCTAGTTATTGGCAGAATAGGTTTGCCCAGTCATTGGCATTCTGGTGACCCAACTATTGTCATGTTTTGTGAGTATTAAAAAACTCCTAATGCATAACAAAACTAAATAGCAAAACTACTACTACTAAATGTAATAAAAATAACATTGCACGATATTAGAAAACTAATTAGGTAGTACCTATATAAAAAAATCTTTTTTACATAATCGAAAACAATAACACTAGTTCAAAAAAATAAGTAGGTGTATACCCAAATACTTAAAATAGGTAGTAAAAACTTAAAAACTAGATTTAACAACATTTACCTATTTAGTCTTTAAAGCAGTGCAAACTTTACAAGTAAAATATTCTTTGTAAGTGTTTTTCTTCTGTAAACAATTATAATGGTATGCCCTAGTACAAAATTGACATTTTATTCCAAAGCTTATTACAGAAAAATTGCGGGTACATAAAAAACAAAGTCCTTTATTAAGTACTGTGTTATTTTTTGGAGGTATTTTTAAACCTATTTTTTCGGTAGTCGAATTATCTGTTTCCAGAGAAGCAATATTTCTTACATGGGTTGGTTTTGTCTTAATAATCTTTTTTTCTTGTCTCTTCTTTTCTCTTTCAAGTTTTGCATTTTCTTTATCTTGCTTTCCTTTTTCTTTGTCCTCAAGGATTTTCTTAAATCCGCTGGAGCTTATGACGAATGGAAGCCGTTCAGTCTGATGCTTACCTTTCCTTTCCGGGGTTTTGGGCCATTACAAACAACAACTTAGATCAGATGTTGAAGGCTGGTTAGAACAATTTGTCCGATTTCCATGAAGAGGACTATTCGTTAAAGTAGTCTGATTTATTTCAAAAAAATCCGAATCCGTTGACGTATTGCATTTTACTCGTTCGGGTAAATTTTCACATATAACTTCAGTTTCTGGAACTACGATAGAAGCTTGTTCACCGATAAGAAATATAGGCATATTTTCTATATCAAAATCTGGATTTTGAGAACTTGGTTCTTCTTCGACTATAATTTCTTCTGCAAAATTGGAATTATTTATTGGATATTGATCGCAACTTGAAATGTCTTCGGCCATATTTTCCACTGTAATTAAAGATTCATCTTGATCAGATCCGTTGCTACGTTCTTTGGTTAAAAAGTGACTGTAAATGTTGATCAGTAATCTAAAGTTATCCTCACATTCTGCTTCGACAAAATTTTTTAATTCACCAAGTTTAGTAGGTCCAATTATGTCACAAAATTGGGTGTATGTCAATACTGATGTATTTTCAGCATATACTACAGTCGATGCTTCCCTCTTTTCGTTTTTCCCCAAGCATTTACTGAAATCTATAGCTTCACAATTCCAGGGATATAAGCCGCAAGCCTTGAATCCATTGGAAATGGTAGATGTTTTTAAAGTTTTAATGGCGTTGTCGAAAATTGGAGCAAAGTGTTGCTTACCTAATTGGGCTAGCGGATTTGTTCTTCTCCAGTCTAAGACAGCACGCTTCCACATCGTTTTTAAAGGTTTAAAGCAAGCAACGTCTGCTGGCTGTAAAACCCGTGTGGTGTTAGGGTAAAGCGCAATTAAGATAATTTCTAACTGCGTGCAAAGTTGACTGATCTCATAAGTTAAGTGGGTTTTGTGCCCATCAACAAAAAGAATAACAGGTCTCTTAATCTTATTTTTCTCTAGATACTTAAGAAAAATGTTAGAAATATATTCATAAAATATTTCTGACTTCATCCAACCATTTTCTCTTAAGCCTAGACCCCAGTCGTCTGGAATACTAAAAGCGATATTTGAAGGCAGCCGTTTATATGGATATATTATCATTGGCGGGACCATTATACCTGACGCCGAAAATGTAAACATAACGGTTAAGTTAGATTTTGCTTGCCCTTGCTCAACTTCATAGACGTTTTTTGCACCCCTCGGAGCTAACACCTTGTCGTTTTTGGGACATAGTAAAAAACAAGTCTCATCCCCGTTAAATATTCGAGATGGCTCATGAAGGACGTCTACAAGTTGTTTTTCTTTTAAGTAATCCTCTACTTTAGTGAACCAGCCTTTTATGTCCTTCTCAGAAACAGTAGCACTAGAAGAAGTTACACCTTCAGGGCATCGGATAACAAGTGTAGGATGTCTTTTCAAAAATGAGTGGTACCAATGCTTTCCAGGAGAATTGTTTTTAAAAGGATTTGGTCTTTGGTTTCTATCAAGAAAAGACTTGACAGCGGCTTGAATATCTTCCAGTTGACGCGGAAAACCCTTTTTATGGCTTTCCAATATCCAATTTACCAGCAAAGCTTCCTCTTCGGAGGTTAGATAAGTGGCAGGTCCTGGGTGGGTTTTTTTTAATTTTTCACTGAGGCGGAACTGCAGAGTCTGACGAGGTACTCCATACTTTTCAGCAGCTTTTGATTTTGGCATACCATTTTGAACTGTCGCAATCACTTTCTGGATAGACTCTTCGGTATATGATTTGGTATATTTACGTGATTTTGCTGAGACTTTAGGCATTTTGTGATGATGGAATCTTTTGCAATAGAACGGACTAATAGTAACGTAATAGGTAGTTCCTGAACATAACTAGGTGCACAATTATTGGAAAGAAAATGTTATTAAAAAAAATTCGTAAGCGTCTTAATAAACTTGAAGAAACTTAATGACCAGATCTCACAAGGGGATTATATTTTATAATGTCTTTATTTATTAATTTTTATTTATTTCTTCAATTAACGGTGCATCAAATTAACTGAAATAATGTTTAAATTTGTGGATAGTTAGGTAATGCCAATAATTAGGCCGTACAAATTTTTACGATGCCTAATCATTGGCATTGCTGCCAATAACTGGTTTTAATGAAATAAAAGACCCAATAGTTGGCACCTATTTAATTTTTACTTTATAAGCCCAAGAGACGCTTGAATAATAAATTATGTTACAAATAAAATTATAAACTTTCCGACTGAGTATATGAGTAAACGGTTTTGAAGCTAATAGGTAATAAAATGCTAGACTAACACTCACCTGTTCGTTATAAAATGGCTTCTTTTCGGCTGCGTGCTTTCCTAGGCTAGAAGAATTTAACAACTGAAATGAATTCCCGCCAATCTGTTATATACAGATGTGCGAAAACGATAATGGCGACATCCCTTCATACTCTAAAGAAGTTTATTATACATATAAAACAGAGTCCTGTCTATAAATAGCAAAAATCGCCTCCAATGCCAATGACTGGGTCTATGCCAACCATTGGGTGTTTTACCCTATATGTATTTAGAAATAAAGAGGATGATGAACAGTCATTCGTAAGATTTTCCGGTGCTCTGATATATTGCCGTTCTCTCATTGTTTTGTAGTTGAATAAAATTGCCCGTGTAGTGTTTGAATTTTATGTTTACTTTTGTACCTTTAATGGTGACTTTAATTTTGATTTTCTAACAATATACACTGATATGACATACTATTATAAGTAAATTAACTTTTTTTTTTCTGAAGCATATGTACATGGTACAATCGTATTTTCTAGGGATCACTTATTTAGTTATTACAAGATGAAATTAAATAGAGTCGATGAAGTATATAATAATAATTTAAAGATTCTCCAACTTAAAGTAACCGATGAAAATCTCATTGATGAAAATCATTTTAGAAACAATTATTTACAACGTAGTACCTTATAAGTAAATAAACTGCATTAAATTTTTCTGTAATGTACATATATACAAAGATGAAAACCGCATCCGGATTTTTTATGGATTACTTATTCGTTATTATAAAATGAAATGATACAGTTAGTATCAAAGAATACGTAATATATTACATATTCTTTGGTATTATATTAATAATAAAGATATTAAAAGAGTAACGTAGCTATATATCTACACATTATTTTGAAAATTAGTTGCTATATGTGTTACATGCTTTACATTTAATCTTGTTTATTTTCACAATGTAACAATGTGTTAATTTTGTTGTGGTCCGTCTGTACCGATCATCGAACATTCTAGGTATTAACGGCTTGCTCTAAAGTAGTATGTTAGCAGTTCTCAAGCTGCAAAGTCATTCAAATTCAAGATTGACGCTCTGTATTATTGCACATGTTTTATTACTCTCAATATACATAAAAATTATATACAGTCCATTAGTTATTATTTATAACTATCGACCCAAAACATGATGCTTTCGAACCGCATTTTGAAATAGAAATTATTGTGATTAAAATTACGCATAAAGCTCAACGGTCAAGAGATGGAAGTGTTGATGGTGCAAACTCGATAGAATAAACTGGTTTTATATACTGCAAGTAAGTGTCCTTCAGCAATCCTCGCTCGCATTTCACCACAAACAAAAGCTGTGTGTTCCATTTATTTACCTAAGACTGATATATATTTGAACGCATGTGGAATATTGCTCGCAACTTTTATTTGCTTGTACTATTTGGTATTAGTAATTACTCCTAAATAGTTATTTAGCTCGAATGTATGCAATCATAAACACTCGTTTTTAATACGTATAACAAGTTAGCAACGCGAGACCCAGCAACGAAGGATACAGCAGTGCCGCACACCTATTATATCGGACCGAACTATCATATTAACGCATGCCATTAAATTACTGATATAATGAAAACCTGAAGGAATTAAATGCTCCTATTTTCAGAGATTAATATAAACATTCCAGCCTTTATATCTTCTAAAGCTTCGATCAGTAACGCAAAAATAAACACGGAAAAATTACGAATATTGGTCGGCACTTAAAAAACGTATTCAGAAATGATTGATTTACCTAGTAACGTTGCGTGTACAGGAGAAAACTGGCTAAACCATTCGATTCGGGACGCCTTTCTGTATATACTTGCAAAGTTTCGAAAAAAAATCTGCCATAAAAAACTCAGAAACGCCAAAAAATGCGCGTTTCCGATATCAATATAGTACATGCACTGTTGCCGTAAACACTTCTAACCGCTTTTGATTAGAACTCATAATTGGGGGGATTGTGCACAGCGTTATGTGTTCTACGTTGGTGTGTAAAATTCTTTTGATTAGGTGCGTTATTACATTCTTCATGCTTTTAAAAGTGTGGTCCTTTAGAAGAAAAAATTATTATTGGTATCATGTTTTTCAAAGGCAACTTACACGTAATACGTCGTTTGTTCCAATTAATACAACGACTCGCCGTTGCAACGATGCCGAATACCGTCCGGAAACGCTCCTCCCTACTTTTTTTTTCAATTGATCTGCGTAATATGGCAGATATTTTTTTAATACAAATAGTTCAAAAATTCAGGACAATGATATGGATTAAGTAATTCTACTGGTGATTTAAGTGTTTTCACTACTGTTTCTTTAATTTTAACAAAATCTTGGTAAAAGGGGCTTTTTGAGTATAATTTTTTTAAATTAATATTCTCATTGTTTTCGTAAAACTCGTTTTCTTGTTCGTCTGTGTCTTCTTCATTAAATGATTGACTGTTTTTAAAACGGTGTATTGCGTCCTTTACTTCGTCCGTGTAAGTGTTACTTAATAAAATTAATGTAAAGTCCGAGAATAAGCACTTTGCTTCATTATAGGTTTTTGCGTGCATTAAATTATTTACGCCACAGATTAAAAAATTTTTTAATTCTTTATTTTTCCCGGCAATAGCCTTTGCGTCTGTTGCTACAATTTTTGTGAAATGGGAACAGCACAAATCGATGGTGAAAAAATCGCTAGGGGTACTTTGGGACTTATGCAAAATATCGTGACTAGCTCGTAAATAATCCAAAACACTTGTTTGACCAAATGTTGTCAATACTGCGTTTATAAGTGCCCATGAAAAATCAGTAACAATTGAATTAAAAGGTAACGTTTCAGTTCGAAAAGCTTTATAGTGAGCAAGCCAGAGTTTAATAGCGGCTGATGTATGAACATCCGAAATCATTTTCAAAACTGGAAGTGTAATCATACCGTTTTTTGTTTGGTAGTGCATTACAGCCGCGTGATAAAATACACGCGAACTACCCTTATGAAACTTTCTAAGTACTGTACCTGTGCAGTCTAAATACAAAGCAAAATTTTTTTTTTTGTATTGGTCGGCGCATAAATTAGTACACCAATCAAAGTAAAGATAAATACCTACGTAAGGTACATTAAAAAGAAACTGTATATATTTATTTTTTTCTTGTTGTTCTCGATATAATGAACAATCTGCTTCGTAATCATCTTTTACGGGATCCTTTTCGCATGCGGCTTCCGATTTAATTGTTCGCGCGACACCTCCCGTAGGAATATCGTGAATTGTTTTAAGTTCTAACAAATCCTCATCGGCATTTAATACTTTATTTTGACAGAATTTACATGCTGAAATTTGTTCCAACTCCTTTTTTGCCAAGACTCTCGCGTGACCGCTAATTTGTTTTCGACGAACTATTCCCTCATGGTTAAAATTGCCAAAAATTTCAAAATTGCATTGTAGGAAACCGTCTTCGCTTATTTTATCTAGGTGGATGGTGCAAGTGAATTTACAGCATGACCCGTACAAACATCGCATATAAATTACCGCTGTCTGTACAAGAGAATAATTTATTCGTTTGTTTTTAATAATAAGTGGGCACACTTACAGTCATGATTGATTGACACAAAAAGTAGCTATCATTTTTTTTTAATCTAAAATCTTTTTCGAATATGGTATCTGAATCAATCGAAAAATTATACACCTGCCCGACGACGATGTTTGAACACTGCTCTATTAATTTAGGATTTATATGACTGACCCTAACCTGTGGACTTGGTGTGGTATTTTCCGCCACTTGAGGCGAAATTGGGAGGAACAAAAATAATCCAGAAAAAGTACTGGATGTTTTAAAGCAACATTTAAGGCTGAATGATCATTGTAATTTTTCTGCGGCACATCGAAATCATTATTGATAACAGCTGCATTGCCTGTACTAGTCATAGAACCCAGAGTAATAATTAAATTTTCTTTTACATGAGGAAATCCCGAACTTGAAATAACACTATCCTTAGCATCTACTTTTGTATCATTTGATTTACACTCATTAACCCTTTTGTTTTTTAGTAATGCAGTTAATAATCCCTTAACATTGCCCACATTTCTTACCAATCTTTGCCGAATCATTTTTCGAGTATTCTGAAGGTTGGTTCCAAATACATGAATAGCGGTCTCATAAATTATTGGGAAACTAGAAGTAACACCATCTAACTCGTCTACATCGCTTACCTTAGTTGCAAAAAAAGAAACTAAGTCTTGAGAAAGACCCGAATCAACTTTGCGTGATACCATTATTGAAATATAAAAGAAATCTCGTAAAGCACAGTTCACAAATTAATAGCAAGTTTACACTTACAAAATGAAAACTGAAGTTCTCACAAAAATAATTGGAATCAAGTATATTCTATTCTATTAAAAGTTTTTTAAAGTGGGGATGATTGATATAACACAATTAGTTAATATATTTTAAATTACAGTTTGAATAGTTTCCTATTTAAGAATGCAAAACATAATTACAATTTCACTAATTATAGGAGTATTCAACCTTGACGAGAATCTTGTTATCAGAAGTAATAGAATTTAAATTTGGGCAGTATTAAACTATATTTTTCAAATTCCGTTGAAGTAATTTTATTCAGCATATATTAAAATCCATCAAAATACAAAAATTGAATTCTTTAAGTTGATTAATTCTTTTTTAAAAGGTTGTTAAAGACAAAATTTGTGAAAAGTAGGGGGGAGCGTTTGCGGACGGTATTCGGCATCATTGCAACGGCGAGTCGTTGTATTAATTGGAACAAAGACGTATTACGTGTAAGTTGCCTTTGAAAAACATGATACCAATAATAATTTTTTCTTCTAAAGGACCACACTTTTAGGCCAGTCATTTTAGACATTTTGATCATAAGTGATGCGACACGCAAATTTTTTTTTCTATGTGTAGGGGGGTTCAGAAAAGCTTATTTCTGAGTTGTTGTAGTCAGGGGCCCGGAGGAAAATTAGGGGGGCAGGGGGGAAGAAAAAAATCGTTTTTTCGCTATAACTCTGCGAATTTTGGTCCAAATTGAACGTTTAACCCCTCATTTTGTAGTTCTTTTCAAGCCCTATAATTTTCCTTGAATACCCCCCACCTAAAGTCCATATTTTTCGAGTTTTAGCCGTTTTAAGGGGAAAAAATTAACATTTTTACGTTATTTTGCATTTATCTCGTTTCGGTCAACAGACCGCGCTTTTTTATCTGAGAAAAAGTTGCAATAATACAAGTATATGATAATACATAAAAAGAAACAATAAAAATGTTCAATCCATTGAACTGTCTGCCTCAATTCTGGAGCGCTTCGGTGAAGGTGGTTGAGATGAGCTGGATGTGCTGCTCGATTCGTTCAGCGTGTCGTCGTTGTCGTTATCGGTGCCCTCGTTACCTTCTTGGGTTAGGTATAACAAACTTGGACCGTCAAAATCAGCATCGTCATCATCATGATCGACGTCTTCCGTAACAATTTCCACATTGCTACAGGATTCCCCGTTACAATGTTTGCAAACGGCGGAGCATTTTAGTCCGGATTTTCTGCATCCGCAGGCTGATCCGCACCCACTCTTGCATTGGCATGAAAGGATTTGTAACAGGTCGCTTGGCACGGGATCAGCTCTGTTAACGACCGGCTCCAGACCGTTTTCCGTTTTTCTCCATCCCCATTCTGCAGGGTTCTTGAAGTTCCCCATCCAGGTTTGAACTTGGAGATAAGTTCGGAAGGTATGTTCCCGAGCAGCACTTGTCGTCGGCGGAAGTGTCGATAGGTTTAATCGGGTCTTCGTAACCGATTTCGCGAAGTGTTTATGACGTAGGGAATTTAAGGACGCCTCATTTTTGTTCCCGCCATACACAGCAATGAGGAAACGTTCCCCAGCTGACTCAAGTACTTGAGGGTCGATATTTTCATTCTTGAATAACTCCACTGATGAACGAAGCTGAGGATTCTTCAGCGATGCCGATATAAACTTCTTTTTCCCTAAGTTGAAGAGTGCGGACGTAGTGTCACACCCGCTCAAAGCGTGTAAGAAAAAGATGTGCTCGGCAATCGACTGATTTTTTAGAGAAGCCGAAGAAAAACGAGAGGCTGACGTTTTTAATTTAGCGGGTTTGTGGAAGAAAACGTTGCTTTTCTGTTCGCCGAGTCCGGTAAGTAAAATAAGCAAGTCGATATCCTCGCCAACGATTTCGACGTAATCGTATGCATCAGCACGTTCAACAGCGGTTTTCACGATAAGCGTATCGGCATCTTCACACGCTTGTTCCACGATGATTCCAACTGCTCTGAAGTCCGAACTGAGCATTGATATCAACCGGTCTTTGTTCTTATCGTGTGCAAGAAATTTTTCCTGACTTGTTGATACGGCTGTGTCCTGTTTGAAAATAATCTCAGTAGTTTGGTGCATCTTAGACCGTCTCAACCTTTCCGCTGCTTTGGTGCCCGCACAATTGGTATCGTCTGGATATCCATCGAAGATGATAGTTACGTCATTGCGAAAGTTGTTTTGTACGTACGTAACGTATTTTTTGCATACAAGGTCAAATGTTGCTAGTCGACCCCAAACAACTTTGTGTAACAGATATCCTCCATCTATTACAGAGAGTATTTTCTGTCCAGGTTGGATAACCATTTCTGAAGGCTTGAATTCAGTGTACAGCGAAGACTAGTTCCTTTCCTCATTCCTTCGGCAGTAAAAAGAGATAGAGGGAAAGGAGCGAGCTCGAACTTGAAGTACGTTTTTATATCGTCTTCGGAATGTTTAAGAATGCAAATTCTTTGGAAAAGTAGCAACGGATCAATTGGTATTCTCGTGGAATTGACTGTAATACTGCAGTTCTGAACAGCCAATGGCTGCACTTTTCCTTTTCTCTTTAACTTTATGGAACCGAAAGTGTTGTTGCTCATTACAGACATCATTTCTCTTCCTACTTCTTCAGCCTCGTGGCAATTTATGTCTGATGATCCGACGACGCCTGATCCAATAGAATGAATGTTATCGGTGATGGGAAACGGATTGTGCTCTGCGAGCCACATATCTAATTTTTCGACGTCTTCGTTGTCCCGTTTAATACGCGTTGGCCGCATGTCAACGTGTTGCTCGCTAGTTGCACAATACGCTCCTGTGAAACGTTCAACAGATTCGCAAATATTTTGCAAACTTATCATTCCTAAGATCCACGAAGCTGAAGTACTACTTGTGATATGTCGTAGCGTCAGTCCTCCAATTACCAGGAAGGTTCTCATAAGCACTTGCTCTATTGTCTGATCCGTCATTATACCTGACCAGAATTTGTTGCTTCGTCAAATAAATGAAACACCCCGAGATGAATTTTTCCAACTCATCCGCATGCATTTTTTCGCGCAACGTCAGCATATCCTGAATGTACATATGGAAGCATATGGAAGGTGTCCACTAGCGTGGAAAAAAGGGAGCATTAGCTGAATAGTTTCTAGATGCAGCATCCAGTTACCCGTCCTCTCGGCTTCGATAAAGTGCTTCAACAAAGTGACCATTTTATGATACTGCACCCATAATTTGGCCGTAGGGCCCCTTTTTTCCAGCAACAGCAATGTCAGACGGAATTTTTCTGCTGCACTTTTCACTGCGTTGTTTTCATGTGCGTTGAGTACAATGGGTCGATTCAAAATGTCCACAAAATTGTCCATCTCATTGCGTTCTTCGTCGCTGAAGTCTATGTTTTCCATCACTATTTTTGTTAATGCCAGGTGCAATAAAATATGCGCGCGAACAGCTCTCGCATAGGCATGTCCAGATATAATTTTCTGAACACTGTTTTCAGCGTAGATCTTGTAAAAGAGCTGTTCAAGTCCACTGCCTTGCATTATGTATCCAATAGATCCCATAAAGGACATTAAAAGATGGAATCCACCGAGACGAACGATGACCTTATCAAATCCAAACGATGGATCGGCAGCAGCAACGACATCACGTGCCTTCCAGTAGAGAGGCTGGTCAAACGTCACGAAGCATGATTGTTGACCGCTGTCTTGACATTTTTTACTGCTGGACAAAGTGACGTAAGAATGGTGTCATAGTCCGATGGAGGAGCATTGATGAATGGCAGACATAGTACGCGCGATATTTCGTACGGTAAATGCGCGGTTGATTCCTCCATAAATCCATTCCATCCAGGTATTCCAGTAAAGCAAGACCACATTCCGTACAACCATAGTAGGTCAGGCGTGGTTGGCACAATAACGCGTGAAACTGGATTAATATCGTCGATGTCAGTCACTTGGATGGATTGTAATCCCGCTGACGCATGATTTTTATAAGATAGTAGCGGAACTAACCCCATTGCAGCAACTTTTGCAGCACTTTTCTTTTCCTTAATTCGTGGTACTGAGACATCTTTCACGACGCAGGTCTTCGCCGTTACGCAGTGTATGCCACCCATGGCATGAAATGTCCCGTGTCCGTCTATGGTCTTGATATTAAAGTCCGCATTATCAAAAACAAATTGCGAAAATGCACCTTCCGTAACTGTTTTATCGCCTGCCTGAATGCACGAATTCTCATACGCCACAACCTCGGCATATGTCGCCGAAAATCCTAAGTTCGATAATATTTCGATCAAAGTTTTTGAACCGAACTTTTTATACAGAAATACCCCGACGCCAATCTTCACCGAAGAATTGAATGAACGAGGGCACACAGCGGATATAATTGCGTGCGCTATAGATGTACACTTCGGTATCGATAGATTGCACTGAACTATCCGAGGTGAAACGTTTTCCTTTTTTCATTACGCCAGACAAAAAAACTTTCAAGGACTCAGGCACTTCCGATGCTGCATTGTCGAGGAATTCATCGGCGGGCGGGTAAATGCTCGTGTCGTATACAACCGATCGAATATCTTCGCGAATAATCGCGGCAGCTTCACGAACTATTCGTAATCTTTCTTCGGCAATGTTGTCATTTCTTTGCGCGTACCATGAGTCGGAAATAAGTTTGTAACCCGTGTTTTTGAAACAAACTACGGTTCCGCGAGTCGTACCGATCAAAATTATATCATTGCCGTATTTTTTCTGCAAATGAGCTCGTACAGTTACTATATTCGGACGAAACTCGCCCCGTATTTGAGCCATCAAATCTGATAACAAAAATTGACACTCGTTGCTATTTTCTGACAAAATAATCATAAATATCATTTATGCTGTCGTCAATTTGGTTTCCGGTAGGTCGCCCTTTCTGGCATCCCGTTAACGGTTTATGATATACATACCGACGACTACAATCTGTGTGATATCGAGCCCCTGCGCTTATTAAATCCGGAACAACTCTATGCCTTGCAAAATAACACGAGAAATGGCATCGTTGCGATCTTTTAGGATTTTCTTCATATTTTCTGCCGTCTCACTATGTGTTAATGACACTGTCCGGATTCGTTTTTCTGGAGGACGCCTCGATTGATCGGATGGAAATGGTTCTTCACAAAACAAGCAGTTGTTCGCAACATCAAAACCAGATCCATTTCCTTCTTCGTTAGCTTCCTCGTTGGCATTATCGTTATTTTCGTCGGCATTTCTTGTCACTAAATTATTAATCGACCGTCGTAAATCTACGTAATTCAGGTAACAAGTCCGGTGAACTGTGATAGTTTGCAAATTTTGTAACAAACGTTCATGTTCTGGTATGTTTCTTTCCACACTAATCCGTTGTAGAGTCCGCACAGCACTCACTTTGGCTTCGTACACATTTTCGTTGCCTAACGACTGTTGGCATATAAAACAGTCACTCATCGTACTATTTTTTCGTAAACGCGTCCACCCGAAATGCGTCCGTGCGCTCTGAACGACACGAACGTACTGGCTCAATGCGGCCCCGGCCGAGAGCAGATGTTTTTTTCCGTTGGACACGTGATGCAACTTTGAACGAGTCGAACCCTGTTATGACCTGCGCATTCCACAGCGGTGAGAAACGTTAGATTTCTAGAAGAAAGAAACTCGAATATACTTGCATTCCATCAACAGCATGAAAATATTCTATTTCATACAAAATATTGTACAGTTTAGACGTTTTATATGTAATATTTGCAACAATCTCAATATTTTAATTTTTATTTCCAAATTTAAATTAATATTTATGTTTTTTATAATATACAATATTCAAACTTTATATAATATTTGCAGTAACTTCAATATTTTAATGTCTATCTGAAAATTTAAATAAATATTTATGCATTTCACACTACAAAATATTCAAACTTTTGACAATATACATGTAAAATTAATTTTAATTTCTTCAATTAAATTAAGTATTTCGGCCGATAATTTGACTTTCGGGCTCTCTACTGTACGCAATTTTCAATTAATTTCGATGTAATCTGCGGCTAATGGTAGGTATTTTCATCCTGTACAAATTTAATATTAGTCATTTTTCGATTGCATGTGTTAAAAAAGAGACAGAAGCGAAAAGCGCGCCGAACCCGGCCCGACGTGCGGCAGCCATTTCGTGCCGCTGCGACAGAGGCGACGGACGGAAAGCCTGCCTTCTATGGTTTCTTTTTGACGAATCGGATTGAGTCACCCCTCATTTTCTTCGTCTTTTCAAGCTCTACAACTTTTTCTCAGATAAAAAAGTCTGTTGACCGAAACGAGATAAATGCAAAATAACGTAAAAATGTTAATTTTTTTCCCCTTAAAACGGCTAAAACTCGAAAAATATGGACTTTAGGTGGGGGGTATTCAAGGGAAAATTGTAGGGCTTGAAAAAAGCTACAAAATGAGGGGTTAAACGTTCAATTTGGACCAAAATTCGCAGAGTTATAGCGAAAAAACGATTTTTTCCTTCCCCCCTGCTCCCTTAATTTTCCTCTGGGTCCCTGACTACAACAACTCAGAAATAAGCTTTACTGAACCCCCCCTATGCATAGAAAAAAAAATTTTGGGTGTCGCATCACTTATGATCAAACGCCTTTTTTTTGTCTAAAATGACTGGCATGAAGAATGCAATAACACACCTAATAAAAAGAATTTTACACACCAATGTAGAAGGCATAACGCTGTGCACAATCCCCCCAATTATGAGTTCTAATCAAAAGCGGTTAGAAGTGTTTACGGCAACAGTGCATGTACTATATTGATATCGGAAACGCGCATTTTTTGGCGTTTCTGAGCTTTTTTATGGCAGATTTTTTTTCGAAACTTTGCAAGTATATCGAGAAAAGCGTCCCGAATCGAATGGTTTAGTCAGTTTTCTCCTGTACACGCAACGTTACTAGGTAAATCAATCATTTCTGAATACGTTTTTTAAGTGCCGACCAATATTCGTAGTTTTTCCGTGTTTATTTTTGCGTTACTGATCGGAGCTTTAGAATATATAAAGGCTGGAATGTTTATATTAATCTCTGAAAATAGGAGCATTTAATTCCTTCAGGTTTTCATTATATCAGTAATTTAATGGCATGCGTTAATATGATAGTTCGATCCGATATAATAGGTGTGCGGCACTGCTGTATCATTCGTTGCTGGGTCTCGCGTTGCTAACTTGTTATACGTGTTTTTAATGATGCTCTCAATGCTCTTTTTAAAGGCATTTGACAACGAAATTTCGCAAAAAAAAAATTGTATTTGTGCTCTCTTAGCTCTTTGTACTCGTTATCAAACTCATAGTAAAGCTCACAAAATTTGTATTTTTGTTGAAAAGGCTCTATTGTGCAATTATTGTAAAACGCTTTGGCATATACACAATTAACATTTTGTTTAATTTTCACTCTCAAAAATGGCAACAGAAATTGAAGCCATAATTAGAAAACGTGCTGTGCTCAAACGTAAAGCAACAAATTTTCGAAATTTTTTTGACAATTTGCCTGAAAGTAGTGCTCTCTCTACCGCTCAAATAACGGAAATACGTAAACGTTTGGATGATTTTACGTGTTTACCGCACGCATTTAATGAAATCCAAAATGAAATTGAATCTTTGTCTCAAGATTTCGAAAACGAACTCAAACAGCGCGATGACTTTGAACAAATTTATTACGCTCTAGTATCCGAGGTTGAATTATTGTTAGCTATCAGCTCAAAAAATACTCGTGTCGATTTTAAGATCGATTCTAACCTCGCAAATGCTAACAGTTCGCCAAGGCAATCTTCAGATCGTCGTTCAAGTCGCTCAAGCCCCGATAACAAGCCTAGGCAATCGTCTAGTGCCCCTTTCGTGCGCTTACCCGTTTTGGAACTCCCTCGCTATAACGGTGTATCACAAACCACTTGGATAGAATTTCGCGATACGTTCGAAAGTCTAATTAACTCTAACGTCAATTTAAGTGATATACAAAAATATCATTATTTGAAATCTTCTTTAACGGAAAAGGCCGCTGATGTTTTGCGTACCCAAGCATTTAGTGCTGATAATTACGAAACTGCGTGGAACATGATTTGTAAACGGTACAACGATAAACGGGGTCTTATTAGAAATCATGTTAACGCTCTATTCTCTTTAGAAAACGCTCAAAAGGAATCCTCCGCGCATCTCAGAAAAATTATAGATAATACTCTGGAGCATTCCAAATTTTTAAGCTCTCTAGTCCCACCTGAAAAATTAGGTGAAGTAATCATAACTCAAAATTTAGTTTCGTTTCTAGACCCAGTCACCAAACGCGATTGGGAAACTCAAAAAAATGATAACCAATTATCTGCCCTTTCGGAATTTATGGAATTTCTAGAACAAAAAGCAAGTGTGCTCGAAGCCCTAGAAGGTGAGAATAATTCGCGTAAAAATAGCACTACCTATCGTGACAATAAAAATATTGTCAAACACAAATCATCAAATCTTCGGTCTAGGACACTTAGGCGCGGCCACTTCGGCGCGGGCCACTTCGGCGCAGGGACACGAAGGCGCGGGTCCAGTTAGACGCAAGACTCGTCGGCGCGGGGCCATTAAGGCGCGAGACCAGTAAGGCGCAGATCCACAAGTATTGAATATTGTATTAAGCCTGTCATTGTACATAATCCTAGTAACGATTTTTAAATTACTGTTTAAGTATAACCAGCTTTTCTATTTAAATATTTCTACAAACAATTGTTAACAAAACGTTTGTTACTTAAGGCGGCTAAGGATAGAGGATAGACAACAAACTTTACACAATCAATTTTTGAATTATTTTTCAAAACTTTCTACATAAATCCTGGGTTTTGTGATGCACTTGAAGAAGTGGTCGTTTCGTTATGTGATTTGAATGTGCAGTACAATTTGTTGTGCGGATTTGGCTTTTTCAAAAAATGTTTAGAAAAAAAGTAATTGTATTATTATAGAATTTTAATTAATAGTAATATAAAGAGTAGTTTTCAAAATTTGGGAAAAATCTATCCGCACCTCTAATTACATATATAAGCAAGTAGTGGTGGGCAGGAGTAAACACCTCCAGAGTAATCAGTGCTCCTATAATTTATGTAGGAACAATTTCATTTCTGATATATTTCAGTTTTTGATTCAAACAAATGTTTCAGGGTATAGGCAACCAACATTGCAATATTTGCCAAAGGTGTTTTACAGGTAGTTTATTGTTCATTTTAATCCGATTAGGTATGTTTATGGATGGTGTGGTGTCGAACAATAAGTCATAAGAACAATAGGTGCAATAACTTTATTGAATTAAATTGTGAATACGTAATAAAAAGCTCAGTTTAAATAATAATTAATTTAAAAAGAAAACACTAACACATTTTATATTATTTTAAATACGCGTGTCGAATTTCTTGCTGTCTATGCCTTCGAGAATCCACCAATTCTGGTAACAAACTATAGGTAAAAAATTGACACAATCTATTCTTCATCCTAAAATACGTCATCTCTGCAAATTGAAATAATTAAGTTAGATCATATTATAAGCGTAAGGTAACATTAGCTGTTAATTTCTTCAACATGCAAGCCACCCTTCGTATAAACTATAAAATAACACAAATTTCGATTAGTAATATGCAACAGACCTTGAATTTGGTAGTAAAAGTTGTGTGTACGTTTCAAATATAATTTTCCATTTTTAAGCGTACAATAACTGCTTGAAGGGGAGTCAGACTTCCACTTTTATGAGAGCTTTTAATTTCGATTAAAGCGTCATCGCCTATTAAACCGTCCGGAGAACATGCTAGATAAGGAATTTCATTATCAATAATTAAACCACTCCTTTGCACCGACTTTCCAATTTTTTTTCTCAAATAACGAAATTGCAACTTCTTCATTTTCTAACCCAAACCTAGTAGCTATGGAACTGGAAAAATTGGAATATAACAAAGTACAAACCATTTTATTCGTTGATGTTGTTTTTCGTAACTTGCAAATTCTTCCAAATGACGATGCAGTAATGCGCTTTTTTCTTTCAGTTTGCCAAAGATTACTTTTTGATTGTAATAACGTGTTCTGAAATATATTTTGTTTGTCGGCTACTTGAAGATCGTGTAAAAATTTTTGTGCTTTTTCCTGGTACAGACTTTGTTCTAAATCTGGAATAAAACTACTTACGTCCGGGCCGTACTTTTCATCTGTTTTTGAAATAGCTTTTCTTTTAATGCATTTTCCTAAAAAGTAATTATATTACGTTTATATATTATATAGTATGCCAAGTTTGTAATTTGAAACCTACTTTTCCTGCGTGCTTCTCTTGCTTTCCTTTTGCGTTCTAGGAATTTTTCTAGGTAGGAAGTATCTGTAGAAGTACAGTGTAATGAGAATCAGAATTATACGAAATAGCGGCGGCTCTACATTTCATCTCGTATAAACCCTTCAATGAATAATTGATGCGTTTGCCACCCACAAACTTAGCCACTATCGAATTGTAGTTCTCAGCTGCATTAGTGTCAACATCGTACAATAAGCTTATTGCATTATCTGCAAGCCGCTGATTTAATGCATTAATTACATTAAATAAACCGCATGCTTTCAACGTCGGAACTAAGTTTACTTCTTCTCGAGTTTTTTTGCAAAAGTAGTCGTCACATGCTTCGTGATCACCAAATATATGGTTTGGTTCATTTTTAATGTCGGTTTTTAAATAATTTGCTCGAATAGAAAATGATCCCTGTTCTTTTTGTCGATATGCAATAGCTTTTGTTACGGCGCTTCTAAATCGGCCCAAAGTATCACTGCTGGTTAATTTTTTTCGGAGGTCAATAGGAAACTTTGAATCTTTCGAAAGATCAGCAAGCCTACTTAGATAGTTTCTTAGAATGTGATTGCGGCACTCAATTTTTTCAATTAACAAACATCGGTCCATATGGTGCTGATTCAATTAACTTTCGATGAACACTGCTGTCTCCGTCCCCCATTACTTTTCCGTATATTAAATTGTGTGTTTCCACAGATTTCATAAACCCTGTTACTATAATATCAGCTTCCATTGATGTAGAGCTACTGTTCCAATTTTTGTAACAATTGTGGTCTTCAACGGTATTCAATCGCTCACATACGTAGCAATACTTATTTCTGAGACCCATATACAAAATCTTTTTTGTTTTTGCGCCTATAATACATCCCTAAATATAGAGATAAAATTAATTTTAATAATCTGAAGTAGGTTAGTAAAATACTTACAACTCTTGATAAGGCATTATAATTGGTTCTGTACGAACGCTTGCTCCATGCTCCATCAACTATAACGGATATAATTGGTATTCCGTCTGCACTTACATCACCACATTGTTTTGCCAACCGCTCTTCTTCTTCTCCAGCTTGTTTCATTATGTCTTCAACTTGATGGTCAACTACGGACGCAATCCTATCGTGATACTTTGAATATGTTTTATTGGACATGTTTGGAATCTCCATTGCCGGAAACAATTCAGATAATTGGCTATATCCGATGCCACAAGAAACAGTACCTAAAATGGCCGACACATTAGAATTTATCGAATTACTAGAGTGTTCAGATTTTATAGTCTGTAAAATATTACAAACAGCACATTTGAAGGTAAAAATACTGTGCAGCCCGTCAATTTTCTCAGAAACTAAATCCATGTTAAAAAATGAGCAATCAAACCCTAAAAGTAAACATTTCTTTATGTAATAGAGTAACAAATACAAAACTCTTACCTTTATGTCTCAAACTTTTTAATTGATTGAAAAAATATGATATATTTACAATTCGCCTGCCCTTCAATGTAAATATCTCCTTTGCTGTTTCATTAGGTACACAGAGAAGTTCTTCAAGATCACTAGACTCATCTTCCTCACTATTTGAGGAGCTGTCTACTTCATTTTCGGTATTACGGCACTCACTCATTGCATCAACGTTGCTGTTGGACATAATCCTCATCAACACCAAGATCTTCAGTTAAAACCATGTTTTCGCAAAGTTTAGGATCTGTATGGTCAAGCGAATCTGCATCAGATAAAGAGAATGATCTTCTACGCTGCACAGGAGGAGAGCTATATGACATATCTGTGTGACTAGTTTCAGACCTCCTTTCGCCAGTGGCGTCATTGTTTTGCACCAAATTAGACTGAGCTAAAGTTTTCCATCTTCTGTAACTTTCTTCTGTAATTTTAATTATCTCTTGATTAAATTAAATAAACACCATATTGTACTTACTTTTCTGATAATTTTTTCATAATTAGTTTTTTACTTTTTCTTGGACGAGATAATGCCAATTTAGTTTTGTCCATTTTAAGAAAATAAACACTCAGGTATTTCCACAGAATCACAAGCTGCAGTACTATGCAAATTAAATTAAATAAAATCAAAATCTTACTTTTATATGTCCGTCAATTAAAAACAAATAAACGTCAATTGTGATATTCTTTAGTTCATTATCTACACCTAATTAGTTTCAATTACTACTCCAATAGTGAACATAAACACCGAATCATAATGCAATTGCGAATGAAGCGAAAGCGAATACAAAAATAAATTAAAAAGTGATTACTTAATTATTATAATATGTTTTGAAAGCTAAATATATTTTTAGTAATAAAATGAAATAATTGCGTATTAATTTATTTTATAGGTTCAGAAAATAAAATTCACTAGGTACCCTAATAGAGCTTATTGCTTTTGTTCAGGGAATTACCGTAATTTTTACCGGTCTTGTTGTTTACCATGGCCTAAGGGGACATTTACTTTCTTACAAATATGAGTCAGTGTTCTTTTTAAACCGGATAATGTAATGCATATTTGGTTGCCTGTACATTTTTTCATAAGGCGCAAACAAAAATTTTATGGTCTCTCCTTAGCCGCCTTAACTTAAACCATCATATTTGAGGGTTTAAGAGCAGTTTAAGAGGTTATGTACATATGTACATATGTACATTAACTATTTTACTCCCCATGTTTTTCCCTGTTCTGCCATACTTTTTATAACATTCCACACATCTACCCCGCACTTTCTTGGGAGGATCACCTCTGAAATGATCTATCAAATGGTGTCGCACTTTAGTAGATTGTCTTGGAGTTTCGAGGTTGTTTTCGGTTGCTTGTTTTAGCATCGAGGCGATGACTCGTTCTCGAAATTCAGTAATGGTGATTTTCCTTCCTCTTGTGTTTTCATTATAAAGAAAATGTGCATTCACCAAACTAGTGCCCCATATGATTTCGATCATCAATTTTCGGTACCACTTAGTGCATCTTCTGAGAGCACTGCCGTAAGTTGCCATCTGGTCGCTTAGATCAATTTATGATTTATCATTGTTATAGTCATCAATGCATTTTGGTTTCTGGATAGACTGACCAGTTCTGCTCCTATTCGGTTTTCAACGCTGAGGTCTTAGTGGTAAGAATCTGTACATCCCGCTTATCTCGCCACTTGAGCACAACAATACCATCGTCAGTTTGATTCGCTATCATTTCTCCTCTTTTCAGTTTCGCTCCGGTAACTACTTTGGGTAAATATCTTCTGTTGGACCTTAGGGTTCCTACTAGATGAGTTTTTCTGTGTCTTAATCGGTAAGCCAGAGGAATGCTTGTGTAATAGTTATCAGTATACACTGTCCTGCCCTCATCAAGTAATCCTTCTACCAACGTCATAACAATCTTCTCCGCAACCTCCGTTCCATCTTCCTTGCTCTTTCCACAATATATAACTAAATTCTAAGTATATCCTTTTGCTATGCACAATTTGAATATCTTTATACCATATTTGGCGACTTTATTTGGTATATACTGTCGGAATATGAGCCTTCTCCGCCATGGTATGAGAGATTCATCTACACAGATTTTGTCTGTTGGCGTGTAGACCCTTTGATCATTTGAAACAAACTTATCAATAATGCTTCGAATTTTGTAAAGTCTGTCTGTCTCGTCACGAGTAGTGTTGTCTGCAAAATGCAAGAACTTCAATATTAGTTCAAAACGGTTTCTTGTCATTGCTTTACGAGCTAGTGGTATACTATATAATTCATGAGCTCGCCAATAGTCCTTTATGCAAGGCAACTTTACCAGACCCATCCACCTCACTAGAGCTATGAACGCAGTCATTTCATTTCTGGTAACAGGTTGCCAAGAATGTAATCTTGATCCAGTAGACATATCGTTGGTTAGCATATGCTGTGTAGCATATAGATTTGTTTGATCTACAATCTCGTTCACGATGTCACTTGAGAGGAATAGATTGAAGAAATCAATAGGCTCTGCATCAGCTAAAATGCCGGCATAGATATCTTTCATTCCCCAGGTTGGGCCCGTATAATCAATTTTCGGTGGGTCTTCATGAGTGGGGCCTTTCCACAAAATGTTCCCTAGCTTCTGCTTCACCCATTCAGCTTCTGTTATCCCAGTACTTGTTCCGGAAGTGCTTGGAAGATTGTCAGATGATCCTGATATTTGAAGTGAATCTTGATGTGGGAAGAAAGACGCACGTCTAGAAAATGCACCGTTTTCATCACTTTCACTGTCTGATTTTCCTGAAACCTCTTCACAGGGCTCGTAATCAGGGTCATCCAGAGAATCGTCACTCCCTAAGTACATATTGGTATCTTGTCTTTCACGAAGTTCATGCGCGGAATCGTCAAACGAATCGTCACTCCCGAAATCTGAATTCATTGTCTTATTGCAACGGGAATTACTTCACTAGAACAATCTGAAATAGAAGGAAATCAAAATAATATACATCGAAAAAATAATAGCAAAAAAATTATGCGTACAAAGAATGTACAAACAATATGAAATAGAAGGAAATAAAAATGATATACATCGAAAATATAATATCAAAAAGATTTGGCGAACAAAGAATGTGTATCATTAGTGATACACATGGCCTGACACACAGTGAATAGTAAAAAACATTGCCACAGGCCAGTGTATCAAAATTGATACACATGCAAAAAATGGAGAAATGTATACAAAAATCAGTTTTGCAGATACATATATACAGGTAATTGCATAATCATGATGATTCGTGAAAAAAAATAATAATTACAATTTTTCGTGGAAAATCGTAATTGGGCTTGGCGCTTAACGTGTTAAAAAAAAATAATATTAAAATTTTGACGCCCTGTATATCGAATATGTACATTGTAAATAGAAAAATGGTATTATATAAGTGATATTACTTATGTTCAAGGAATATATGGTTAACAGATTGGCCTCCTTTTTTCGGACACCCTGTACAATATGAGTCATCATTTTAGTAACATCAAAAGTATACTACCGTTCAACTTGAAAATTTCGAGAAAAATAACAAAAATTATAAATTTTTTAATCTATGTTATCTAATCTATTGACCACTATGAGAAGTGCGGAAGAATAGTTTATAGCTTAAATTTCTTAGTTTTGGTTAAAGCAATATGAAGTTATTTATTTTTCTTCAAGAAGAAGTTTACGCTTCAAGCACCACTTTATTTAAAGAATTAAACTGATGAGTCTAAATATACCAAAGTTTTCGAGTAATATAAATCAGATATCTGCCGTATCTTAACTTGACTCTTTTTGTAGAAAAACTTTAATAAGTATAAGTACCTATTACATACCCTCTTTTTCTCATATGCAATTTTATTTCATGACCTTCTATAACTACACACAGGTAGGTTGGAATATAAAAATCAAGTACTACCACGCTTTAGATTTCAAAGAAGTAGCTTAGTTACTGGCGGTACGATCTAATTAGTTATTATTTACTAATTTTCATTACTTATTTTTTCTTTTTAATTACTATTGTACTTTTAGGATGATAACAAACACATTTTATAATACTTATATGGGTTTTTTACTTTTTTTTTCGTATATTGCAGTTCCACATCCTTAAACAAAAAACATTAATTGCGATGCAGGCAACACAAAAATGTAAGTTTTAAACCTATTGAACTCTGACAATTAAATCTAAATGCAATTGAGTATACCGTTCGTGCAATTAAAACGCATATGATGCACTTAAGCTTTTGTATACGTACTCTTACGTCAACATACAAGAGGAATTAGAAAGTTTGTACCAAACGTTTTGTTGGTGAGGTACAATTACGTTCAAGAAAGTTTTGTATCTATTCGTATTTTGCTTGCACAATTCAAACTTAAAAATAAATTTCTATTAGGATCTAATAATTTGTTAACAAAATAAATTACCTCTTAGTTACTAAGTAAGCCGGAAATTCAGGAGCTGCAATTTTGGATTTAGTAGGTTCTGAAACAAACGATATTGAATTAGCAATGACAAGTTAAATTTTATTTCGTTTCATTTTTTTTAGTTTTCACTAATAAAAAAGTACTTACTTAACTCCTTTTCGTATAATAACGTCATAGTCTTCTTGTCTAGAAAAAAGTTAGTACCTATTAGTGTATCGTTTACCTATTGGTTTATAAAACATTCAGTTTCATGACGCAAATATCAAACTTATAATATAAATTTATTGGCACTGTATTATAGAAAAATATATTAATGAAAAATACTCACCACCAAATGGAATAACCTTTACTTCATACCACTTCCCGTCTGGTGGCCATTTTGCCTCTGATTTACATTTAGTTACTCTAAATCTGGGACTGGAACATAAGTATAATACATTATCTTCAACGAAGCGTACTAACCGAAAGGCTACGGATTAAAAAATATTAAGTTAGATTTTATTTTTATAGTATATGGATAAACTATTTTTCTGCAGAATTTTCCTTCCGATTTATTAACGTACTTACACTAGCAATTCACTGAAGCAATTAAATGAATTTTAAGCCTATAACATGAATATACCTCACAACGAAAAAGCGCATTTATTTTTTGTCCATAGCCCACAATTTGTCACGTACGAAAAAACCTCGGCAGATCACTTGAAAGTTGAACAGTGTTTCATTGCATCCCGGAATGTGTAAGATATACTCAATAACACGGTTTTGTTCATAAAGCCTAGCAATAAAATCTGTTAGATTAAACCTATTCCAAAGATTCGTTGCTGAAAATCTAGGTCCACGATCGATAACTCATCAAGATTTTATCAATAATCATGTAACTGATTTTGCTAACGAATTGTATAACCCCGATCCCGATTACAAAAAAGCTATCGTCTACGCACAGATGGTACTTAGTTAAAAATACCAAAATCGTCTAATTTTCAATCATTACGACAGTCTTATTGCGTACATAAAAGTTATCATCTTTTAAAACCGGTATTAGTAGTTGCTCCAGATAGATATATTTTTGATGTGCACGGACCTTAATTTTCAGATTCGCGGAATAATAATGCTTCAATATTGCAGCACAACTTCGCTAATCAAGAAAGACAAGATGCAAATCAGTTAAATACTTGGCTACAACCTATAATTGTTGATAGGGGTTATCGTGATGCTACACATTTGCTTGACAATCTAGGTTTTCAATGTTATATTCCGCGCGCACTACTCCGTGGTTATAGGTTAGCGGTGCTAACAGAGCACGACCCATAACAAAAACAAGGTGGATTGTTGAAAGCCGCAATGGTCATTTAAAATCAGCATTTGAATTTTTTAGAAGGCAAATATCTATTCAACACGTATCGAATTTAATCATTTTTTCGTATTGCATGTGCAATAATTAATCGGTACTTCCCTCGCGTATATATACATATATATATATATATATATATATATATATATATATATATATATATATATATATATATATATATATATATACACGTGTTTCTAGTTCTTTTATCTGTATAATTAGTTACAGGTTTAGTTACATTAGAGGTGCTAAGTTAATGATTAGGATTAGGACATAATTTGTTGAATCAAAAAAATATTGTCTTTACTTTAAGTTCGTTTAATAAAATAATTATTTATATGGGGTTCAATAAATTGTAATATTTCGATCTGAAGTGCTCGATTTTTTTTGTTTCGCCGCGCCCCGCCGTCACGACCAACTAAAAACAAAACTTGAAAGCCGTCTAGTCTTTTTACAATAAAAAAATGTTAAATTGTCATTGTTTCAAAAACTACAATTTTGTGGAATATACACTCTTATACAAAGTCGCCCTTATTTTTAATGCTAAATAAGATAGAATTAAAAAAATAGGGGGTTTCCATAAAAAAAATGACTGTAGGTTTTTTGACAAAAAAATTGAAATTTGTCAAAAACGGTTAGACTTAGGTATAGGACATTATACATAAAATGTGTCTAAAATTGTATGTAGAATCTAAATATGTAATAATATATAGGGTTTTCTATTTAAAAAAAATTTAAAATTACTTCTAAGCTTTTGTGATCTACCCTGTATAATTAAAAATATTTTTGGAATATGCACCAGAACATATCTTACAACTTTTGTATTTAATTTTGTTTTGTATCTCTTTAAATAAAGGAGATATAGGATTTTGTCATACTAATGCGCCACCCTGTATATGTATATATATATATAGTATATATATATATATATATATATATATGTGTATATATATATATATATATATATATATATATATATATACACATAACACCTTGAAGCTTTGCTAGCCTTCTTGCCTTCATTTTTACGCAGAATTTGATGTCACTCCACTTTCTGTACTTTAAATTTGGAAACTTCTCTTGAAATTCCAAGCATTCCTTTTGTCTGGGTGTAATATTCTTTCTGATGTGAACCTTGAAATAATTTATTACATTTGATTTTTCTTCACTTGACCAAAGTTGCTTCTTTGTCATCTTGGAAGTTTTTGCTGCAAAAAAATAATAATTTTACAATTAAGAACCAAGATAATGTATGCTGCTTCTTATTTATGTATGCAATTTCATTATCCATTTCAACTTAAGTGGTAACTAAAATCATTTTTTCTGCCTTTAAAAGCTTTTCCTTTTAATTTCAAAGTGAAGGTAGGAATTTTTATTTGATGTTGACAGTGTCAATTATTATTTCAAGAATTAATAAAAAAATTGTTTAAATTAAGTAATAGATAGAACAACAATGTGTTAATTTGAGGTAACATAATATTTACTATCTTCAAAAAGTTACAACTAATGTGAAAATTATTCTTCTATTTTAACGATTTCATTCTAGAATCAAATATAAAGATTTAAGCAGTATAACAAAATTAGTTGCCCTTTATACAGTTTAATAGTATTATGTATTAATATACTACACCCTGCTCTCCGGCAGAATAATAAATTTGCCATACCATTTGTCTCACTACTTTTTGATCACTTCTTTCAGCTTCCGTTTCAGTAGGCAAAGAATAGTTTCCATTTGATACTTCAACTTCCACATCTTCAATCAATAATTCTTCTTCTTCTTCTTCCAATTCAGGTAGTTCTGTAACAACAGCTTAGGTTTTTACATGATTGTAATATAATTCGTAGAAAAAATGTTGTGTCCACTTTAGATATGACCATTAAACTATCCAAAAAATCAAAAAAATATGCAGAATAAGTGAAAAATGTGTAAATCTACACGCGAATAAATGCGATTGTTAACAATACAATACACTTACCATTAAAGTTTATGTCAGACAACTTCTTTCCTTTGAATTTGTTAGCTTCTCCGGCATCCACAGCTAATAGTAACCTTGAAATTGTTGTCAATTTACCTGCATCTTCGTGTAATCTATAAAATTCTCTATGTACTGTTAAATCATAGCCCAGATGACGAGCTAACCAATCGTGTTCATTATCAGTTAAACAAAAAACTTGGCATACTGTAGCTACATATTTTCTTAATTTTGTGCCAGTGATGTAAGTTGGCTGCTTTAGATCGGATCCTAATTCAGAAACTATTTTTCTAAGATAATCATCACCACGAAAATATGACATACTTGGACTGCTGCAGGCAAAAATGTAGGGATTAGTTTCAATTATATCTGATTTTTCTCGAACTTCAATTAGAAGATCAATGCATGATCTTATAGACGGTGTTAAAATGACAGGTACTTTTCGACCATGGTTTCCAATTATGTTAATTATTGTAAATCTTTCAGCAAGCTTTCTTTCGTATTCGGATAGAGAATTTTGTATTTCCTCTGTAGCCTCTTTTGTTCAAACAGCTGTTAGAATACTGTTCCACGGTCATTCCAGCAGCTTCACCTGATCGACGTTTGTTAAAAATAATAATCCTAGTCAATGTTAATTTCGTTAACCTCCTCCAATTCTCTCTATTGATGTTTAAGAGAAGATCTCTTTTGGCTTTTTCAATTTCTGTATTTATATAATTATTAAGTCGTTTAAGATCTAAAATTATAGGAAGTAATTGACCAATATTAAGTTTTCTTTGTTTTAATGTTGTTAATGCGCTTGAACTAATTCTGGTACACCATTCTATATCCATAAGACTCAGAAAAGATACAAGCGATTTTTCTCTCTTGATGTTTCCTACTTTGAGAGCAATTCCTCTTTCAATATTGGCACATTTTCGTAATGCGTACCCTAACTTAAGGGCCAATGAAGGTATGTCAAATTGAGGTCTCTTACTATGATCGCACATACTGGCAGAACACAGCAATTTAGTAGATTTTATAATTTCATCAAATTTCTCTGGCACCAAAAAGTCCTTTAATGATGTACTTTGCACCATGTTGCTTCTTAGTTGCAACGTAAGCCTTGCCAGTTGTCTCATATTTTGTCGTATAAGTTCTTTCTGGGTGTTACCATGTTTTTCATATATCATTGAACCGAATCTTAATATCAAATTATCTTCTTTGCAGTAATTGCCAATTTCGCCATCTCTAAGGTGGCTGATAATATGCAAATTAAAATCTGCCGAAAAGTTATGCCCAAACATGCTGCTGAGTAGAGCATTACTTTCTGCAATTACATGATTATTGGGACCATGATCGTCTTGTAATTTCGATTTTGCTTTACATGAAATTTTTATATGATGCCAAAGGTGCTTCTTCAACATGTACCCCAAACAGTGGGGGCATGGGCCATAATCAGAATAGGTTACATTTTTAAATTCATGTTCCGAAGGTCGCCTCACCAAAATCAATTCGCCTTCTTTAATGGATATAACATTGCAATTATATAAGAAATCTCCAGCGCGAACTATATCGGCAAATCCTTCTTTTCTTTGTTTAGATTTTGGAGGAAATGCCAACAGTTTACTAATACTCAATTCTTTACCATGGAAAATTTCCAAATGCTGTACAATTTAAACTATCTGAACCATCGATGTTTTTTTACTATATCTGGAATTGTTGAGTCTACACCATTTTGAAAATCTTCTCGTGATGAGAAAATGATTAATTACAAGTTTTGGACGAATCTGCTCTTGATATTAATACATTTGATATTATTTTTACTTTTTTCGGTTTGCGTTTGATTTATGTGTCTTTTCGCATTTGCACCATCTTTGTGCTTTCTCTTCTTTTGCTTATTATAGATTTGTTCCTCTATAGAATCATCTGAATTTGGACTTGAAGATTCGTAATTATCAGATGAACCACTAGAGAAATCGAAATCATTTATAATGTCCTTTTTGTCGTTTGAAGCAATATCCTTAGTTCCCGAACTTACACTCCACTCTGAAAACAAAACGATCTTGTACTCACAGACTTCAGGTAACACTATTATTTCACTTTAAAAGTGTTTCTATAAATGTTTCTAAGAAATCAAGTTTTTTAATAAAATGAATATTAAAAATTCTCATATGGTTTGGCTAAGGCTCCTCTGTTGTCAATTTCGATTTCAATTTCATTGCAATCACTAGGCCACCAACAATACGTCCTCATTGCTCCCCCGCACCCTTGGGGTTTATGGCGAATACATTCATTTATTGTTTAACAAATGAGGCAGGGCAGGTATAAAGATTATGGACTGATTTTGTAAACCAGTTTATTGCAAGAATAAGTTAATTCTGTTGCTGTGTTTTTCTACCTTTTATTTATCAGTGAAATTACCTGGCAATGCTATAATTAGTGTACTTTACTTTACTACTTTAAATATAGTAGCACTTATCGTTACAATTTTCCAATTTTTCCTCTTGTTATTTGTTGTTCTAAACAATACATTTGAGCACATGATTTACAGTTTTATAATTGTTATTATAATATATCGTGCATCTGGAAGAAAAGGGTTATAACTCAAAATCACTCATTTTTCAGGAGAAGCGTTAAAACGTTACGTCAAATTTTGTTTATTGTTTATTTCTTTTTTATTAATGATTACGATGATTATATTTAGACCAGTATTAAATACCTTTTGTTTTCATCTCTTAATGTTTATTAGTATATTAAATCAAAGAGAATTTAGAAAATGTATCTTTCTTGAAAATAAAACAAAGATAACTACTGTTATGGTTTTTATGTTAAATAAAGATGAATTTCTAATAATGGATAGTTTTTAATTGCAAAATTATACCCATTTTACAAGATAAAGTAATACACGTGTACAGGGAGTGAAACAGAACCCTAAAATTAAAAGGAAAACAAACTAAGTAACTAATAGTAAGAATAAATGAATTTACAAATTTTCATAAAAATTAAGATAATACAAAGGAACACACTGTTTATTTTTAATTAAACTTATTAGTCCACCCTTTTTTTGCATCAGAGATTCCAATTTTTTCGTTGTAGGCTGGCTTGAGGTCAGTTTTCTTGTTCGGATCCTGAGTTCTTCGGTTTCTACTAATTTGGATTTCTTTAAATTCTGATTGTTCAAATGAGGTTTTATACAATAAAACTCCCAAATTATTTTTGTTCACTTGAAATATTTTGACGTCTGAAAATCAAAAATTTTTTGGAAAATTAATAAGCAGATCAGATGCCAACCCTTTTAAATCTTTGAAGTTCTGATGACTTAATTCATGTACAGTGTATGGTTTTCCCGTTTTTTTTTGCTGTTCGTATTAAACATGCATACTAGCCTGGAGCATAAATTGCATTTGACTTCTGATACCTCTTGATCTCCCTCTCGATTGTAGCATGAACACTATCTCCTTCATTTTGACTATGTCCAGTGATTAAAAATTTGTGTGTAATGGATTTTATATTTAATGATTTTAATACAAACATGTAAAGACCAAGGATAAACCTCTTCTTATTTTGCCCAGCACAATTGTCTGAGTAAAATATTATATTTAACCTATCGCCAGTGTCAGTATTCTTACACATCCTTTGAAGGAAGTCGAAAATGCAGCTACCGATTTCGTTGGCCCCCCGTTGAGCCTCGCCTTCGTGCCACAAATAGCAAATTGCTTCTTTGCTCTTTAAAGCATATAAAGTGAAGAAGCTTTTCCTGTAGGGCACGGTAGTACTGCCTGCATGTCATAGACTATTACTCTTGTGTGCTCCTCAATACTATTTTTATTGCTTGTTCTCTTTATTACAATTTTGATATTGTAAACACATTTCGCATTGGTCCTTTTTGGGTAAATTAAAAGCGATATTAAACTCTTCGTTGAAAATTTTGCAGTACATAAGGTAGTTTCCAACCGGTTTGTTTTGCTCTTCATACATTTTTTTATAATCGCGATGCAAGTCCGCCATTGTTTTACTTCCTTCTATGTATTCTTTTCTTGTGTGTGAGCGACAATAGTGGCTTTCAATGCGTGGTATTCATCGTATGTGATTTCGAATATTATTTTTTATTTCCTCGTCAATTTTCTTATGTTTTCCATGCTTGCCACGCTGATCACTTTCTAATACCTTTCCGCTGTCACAGTGCTTCTGCTTTTTAACTACGGTTTGTATTACTTTATTATTTATGGCTATGGTTGCCATAAACATTCTTTTGCACACTCTTATATTTGTATTGTCTACAAAATAATAAGTATTATTTGGTAGTCGTGGTTTTTCTACATTGCTATACTTGTATCTTGGGGAAACTGTTTTCATATTAGAAGAAATGAATTCCCTCTGCTTTTCAATGCTTTTTAAATTCCAGTAATCTTCGAGTATCTTCATCCTTTTATCTTCTGGTAATTTTTCGAAACATTTCAGCTTACATTTATTATCACATGGAGGTAGAAGTGATCTCTCTGGACGTTCCTTTTTAACTTTTTCTTTAGTGCCGTCTTGTCTCTTTACAATACTTAAATAAGTATAACCTTCACCTGCATTCCTTAGCCTTTAGGATACATTCTTTTTCCACGATTCAGGATTTAATTTTCGTTTTTTGACGGGTTTATGACATGCAGTTAGATTTTGAACTTTTCGCTTTTTAATTTGTTTTTCAGGGACTCTGTTTTCTATATTTTCTATAGCTGAATCATTCTCTGATAATTCAAATGTAGGGTCCTTAACACTATCATCACTACTGTAAGGATCTGAAGTAGGTTCGTGCAAATCAACTTTAGTAAGTACTGTTTCACTTATTGATTTCTTGGAACGCAATGACAAATTCAAATGAGAGCTACTACGTAGTGATGATGAATTACTTGTTGATGAACAACTGGACGACGATGATGAAGTTGAACGTTTACGACTTCTCTGTTGAATCTCTGTATTTGGTGATATCTCAGTAACTAGCTCGTGAAGGACATTAATTGTGTTTGTAACTTCTGCAAGAGACCCATCTTCTAAAAATGAGAGATGATATTATAAAAAAATGCTCGATAATTCCAAATCATTTACAAAATTGCTGGTGTTCACAATTTAGCTTGATTCGAAAATCAATTTCAGAACTATATTTTTTGGTACTACTTAATTTTTTTTAATTTTATAAAATAATATTTTTAGTGTTAAAATTTTGCGCATCTTACAATTTCCAAAAAGTCTTTTAACTTTTAGACAAACTTTTAAATGTAATTAATTGTTTTTACCGTTACCATCTCACATTCTGTCATAACGATTGTAAAATATTTTTTTAAAAAATCCACGATACTTTGCACTGAAACTGATTAGGATATTTAAGTATAATTATTTAACTATTAATCCTGAATTTAAAAAAAATATTTTACATTTATTAAAACTTTTAATAGTAATTATGATTTTCCAACCTTAAAGGTAATGTTTGATATCTTACTGAACGTATAAAAATTTAAATGTAAAACAAACTTTTAACATTATTATAATTATTATAAGTTTTTGTTATGAACGAATAAGTTCAAAGGTAAATATGTAATTAAATTAGAATTTACATCAGTTCTACATACATAAAGACAAAATTTACATCGATTGGGGCTTGAACCTTGATGACGCAGTTGGTTAGCGCGCTACTCTAGCAAAGTACAGGTCGTAGGTTCAAATCCTACTCGAGGTGAACTTTTTATTTATGTATTTAATAAAATTAATAATAATTTTTAATTAAACTTTTAACAGTTTGCCTCATTAATTAAATTATTTCTAATAGATTAAGTTATGTTTAACGTAGTTGGATTATTACCTGCAACGGTCGGTTGTGATTCACAAAGAACATCAGATACATTTGTATCGGTCGATACTACAGCTTCCATCATTAGCAGCGTTCTTTTTTTATACGACATTATAGGTGAGTCTAAAAAAATAATATGTATACCATCATTGTTTCTGAAAATTACGTTACATATTTTGCATGTTTGTGATACTTTTCAACAATACAGGAATATTTGTAGATGCCCCACATTACCGACTTGGAATTTCGAAAAGACAGTTACATAACAGAAAAAAAACGAACGTAGTTGCTTTAATTTGTGAACAAAATTATAACTAAATATATAATTTCATTAAAAATAAAATGTTAACGAATCACATTAACTATCTCTTAACAATAAAGTTATATTTCGACTTGTCACTTTATTGAATAGAATAATATTCTCAGAATATCACTTACCTTGGCAAAAACAAAAACATCAACCACAATATCTCCTTTTTCTATATGAAAATTGATAGTCTTGATGAGACAAAACGAAATATCACCGTTTTCTAGAAAATTGGCACAACACTCCAGACGAACGTTACGAATAAACTGAAATGACACAGTCTTTCCTGTACGCGTTGCGCAGAAACGTAAAATTCCAACCAGATACATGTATCCACCTATCGGGCCACAAGCAAAGTTCACATGTAACCTTTTTTACCATGATAGAACAATATATTTTAAGTCGATTCCTGCATTTAACTCCATTTTGCCAAATTTCGAGATGTAACCGTCTTCTTCCGGATGCACGATATGTATACCTATCATTTGCTCATTTACCCAAAATGGGTGTAAAGAAATTCTTATTATAAATGTCTGCATAATCTTAAAAAAAATTAAAAATGACCATAAACGTGCATTATAAAGCACATTCATAGTAGGTAAGATTGGAGACTTTTGGGACACCACCACAAAAACCGGTTTTCCACATTTCCAAGGTTGCCACAAAACCAAGGTCCCACCGTACCAAGGTCAAAAAAGCGCAATGTGTGACCTACTTACATATCATTACCACAAACCCACGGTCACAAACCCCGATTTCCTGTTCCACTACTACAAGGCCATCACTGTGACATATCATTAACACAAAACCAGGGTCACAAACACCGCTTTCCTGTTCCACTACTACAAGGCTATCTGTGCGACATATCAGTACCACTAAACCAGGGTCACAAGCTCCGCTTTTCTGTTCCACTATTACAAGGCTATCCGACCACGCTTTCCTGTTTCACAATTACAAGGCCATCCGTGTGACCTACTTAGCCACCTGCTTGCTACTCTATACCCCACTTGTATGTTTTTTACTCACTTGTATGTTTTTTGTCCACTTGTATGTTTTTTGCTCAACCTCACTTTTTACCAAAATAAAAGAAAACAATATGTTAATATATTTAATTGATGTAGACAGACATGTACTAATTTATTACTCAGATATATGATTTTCTTTAGGAATAAAACATTTTGATTTAGTACAAGTCCAGAAGGTCCTCTCCACTTCCGTTTCAGTACATCTGCGCGGTCGTAGTGCGAGGATCTGACCATAAGTGCAATGTGGTGCCCATCGTAGATCTTCCTGTAACGGATTGACATCTGGCTGCCATCGGTTTATTCTAACCCCACACATGAAACATTCAACCGTATCGTCTGAAGATGTGGAAATGAATCCTGCTGCAGCAAGCGATGAGGGTGAGTGAACTCCAGACCATGTTCGATACGTTAGTAAGCGTTTATCGAAACAGTTGTAATACTGAGGATAATAAAAGTTTGGGTCACACATGTTAACATCAGCGAAATCAGTAAGATACTGACAGGAAATAATGTATTCTATACAATATATACAATATATATACAATATATACAATATATACAACACATATATACAATATGTACAATATATACAATAGATACAGTAAAAAAAAAGACTACTCGTCTACGTAGCACACCTCATCACACAGTATACATGAGTCATCATCGTACACATCGTATAACTGTGTGAGAGGTGCCCTACACGACGAGCACCAATAATATTCGTGCGACAGGTAATATCGCGCAGTCCACCGCTCCATATGCGGTAATCTCCTGGTTTCAATCGAGCGAAACAGCAATGACACAAATTCATGAAGTCCACCAGATGGTATCGAACATGTATTGATACAATGTGGGCATATGCTGTTACACGACTTGCCGCAAAGTGCTCGCGTATTACCTTGCTCATTTCGGTATACCACGCTGAATTCCACTGAACCAGTTCATAATTATTTCGTAGCACTTTGTTTATGGAAGCCGGTAGTATTCCTTCCTTTTCAAAATTTACCCAGTTCGGAATTAATTGACATGTCCGTCGCGTACTAAGTTGAAATAGGGTTTGTGGTTGGTACATTGTCTTCCAATCGTCTTGCACTGGAGTAACTGACATAGTGAAGATCGGTAACTATGGTATATGTAAAACCCCTCCTTTAAGTATATGAAGAAAACTGAGTGGGAGTATGTAACCTTGTGTAGTAAACTTGTTGTGACAAAGTGGAACAACCTTGGAAATGTGGGACCTTGGAAATGTGGTGAATATAAGGTTGGAAAAAACGAAATATGGCAAAGTGGAACAACCTTGGAAATGTGAGACCTTGGAAATGTGGTGAATAAGTATGGCTGTGAATCCTTGAAGTAGTGGAACGAAAAGAAAACCTTGAAAAGGTGTAACCGACAAGACCGCTAAAGCAATGTGTGGTACAATCGTGAAGGTCACGTAAGTAGCCTTGAGGAGGGTACATAGTGGGGAGAGTGTCATATATAAAGAGAGGGAATGTATGTAAAGTCAGTATCGTATATAATGGATAACATCGTACGTCAAGCCATAGAAAAGGCGAAGATTCTCGGTGCTATAAGTTCAAGTAAATATTGCGATATTTTGCTTAATAATGTGCATTATTTCTTAAATAAAAGTAAAACAAAGTTTGTTAGTGTCGGTCTATCACCCAAATTTGGATTTGAGCCAGTCGTAAAACTAGGTGGAACGAAGAGTGGTGGAGTGGTGTTTGACAAGCAGGAATGGCGTATACTTATGGATAATCAAGGGTGATTACTAATTATTTCTACAGTCCTGAAGGAACATGGCTACCTACCAAACTGGGATCGAAGACTGTCTCGTACGAACATATTAACAAGAAAAAAATTATACGCCTCTGTGATAGTGACGAAATTGATGTCTATTTAGGATGGGAGTCTATAGAACAGTTATGGAAGCTTTTGAAGATAATATATTCCCGATTGGAGTTGGCAGATACTGTGAACTTTCCAGAGTTTTATAAAACCTAATACAGTCGACAGCGACAATTCCTGAATGTAACATTCACCAAGTTATAGGTCCATTGCGTGATGTATTTGAGGTCAACATAGCCTGCCTTCTGGAAATGGAAGTATTTGCCAAGGAGAAACTATATATGGATATGGATCTTACCAATCCTATAACTCAAAGGGGGGGGTAACGCGCTTGTAGTCAATAGTGGATAGTATTAGATGTTAGTCAATATGTGGATGTGTTATAGTGCGGAGTCGTGGCCTAAAGCTGTAGATTGTGTTAGTGCAGTCCAAAGACTAATATGCCAGTTACAAGCATTAGAATTCGATGCTGATCATGAAAAGTGTATGGAATGGGTAGATTTAGTGATGACTATTTAAATAATCTAGTTAATAAGTATGGGGGAGGAATACGCCTTTGTGAAAAATACATAACATCGCATGTAGGTGATATAGAGTGTATTTGTTGTATAAAGCGATTAATAGAAGACCTTAAAGAAATATCATTGGAGCAATTTATACACGAAATAGAAAGATATTTACCGAATTTTGAGTCATCAGATGACGACTCACCCAGTGAAGAAGGTGCGCATTAATGAGTCCAAAACGTAGTTCACTACATAGTAGTATGGGAGTTGGCTTACAGGCATGCGCGAAAAGGAGAATGGGAACAATTAGCTAGAGATTCTGCACGATTTAAAAAAGAATAGGCGACTGTGCTAATATAATTTCACCAATTCTCGAAAAACAGCATCGTGAGTGTGTGTTTGTCAGACGCTTTAGTAGTATGTAGTGATGTATATGTATAGGATAGTAGTAATAAAAAGTAAAAAAGATCTGTTTATTGCATATTAATATTACAGTATATATAATTAAGGTTAATTAGCGTATTACACAATGTCTTTGGTAGAAATCCAGGAGTTGTGAGAAGTATCAAAACCCAACCACTTAACGAGAGCTTTATTCCCTTGACGTCGGATGACACGTTCAACTAGATGAATGTCTGGATGTTTAACACTTTGTAGTTCGGGCTCATAGAACCGACCTTGAATCTCTTCATCTCGACTATCACGTAATGTGTAGGTGAGTGGGCTTGAACGTTTAACTGTTGATATTCGAAAGACTTCGTAACTCCAATTAGGTGTGTACCCCTTAGAGAATATGCTTCTATGTTTGCTAATGCGTACATGTTCCCCCACTCTAAATTTAGGTGTTTTACGGTCAAGAACTTTCTGACATTTTAAATGTTGCAAAATATCTGCAGCATTCTTTTCCGTTACATCTACCGGTTTATATCCGGTTGTTCTATGCTTTCTTGAATTATAATCGGTAACAATTTGAGGCAAGATTGATAGCCACTTATATGATCCTTGCATGCTGAATGTTTTCCACATTATTGCTTTAAGGGTACGATTGACACGTTCGACTATGCTACTTTTCAAGGTGGAATAACTACTGTAATGATTGATATTGAATTTTTCATTACTTTTTAAATTCTGCATTATAAAACTCCGTTCCCATATCAGTTTGTATATGCGTAGGCATCTTTTGCAATCCAGATAGCAGTTTATCCATTACCTCCGCGACTAGTTTACCATTCTTGCGTTTGATGGGAAAGCCCAGACATATTTAGAGAAGGCATTAATTATTACTAAAATATATCGAAATCCTTTATTCACATGAGCATAAGGTATCATTTCCACTAAATCAGCTTGAAAGAGATCATTTAAACCTTTTAGTACTACACAACGTCGCGGAAAATTTCTCCTTGCTGGTTTGTGCAGTTCTTCAACAACATCGGATTTACTCATTTTTACTTTGGATTGTAGTACAATCTCTAGGATGAATAATTGTTCTTTGTCGAAAGTGATATCTTTTGGAATTATAGGTTGAATCACACCTTCCTTACGAATAGTTTTATTATTTAGAAACAGCGGTGTCGTATATATTACAGTATCCACTCGAAGATGAATATCTCGAGGTAACCACTACAATGCAATATTTTTCCCTCTGTAGGAAAGAAATATCTACCATTGATACCCAATGGAATATCTACTGTTGTCTGTTGCAAGACACCTTGCAAGGTAAAATAAGTTTCGTAATATATATCACTTTGCTTCGTAGCATCACTGCGATGCTGAGTAATATGTTTTCCAAATTTATCCACTGTCATTTGATGATGAAGATGTCTGCCAAATTTATCTATTGGCATAACTGATGGACATGTAGTACTGCCTTTAGTGGTAGTCGGTGTAACAATGAAATGAAAAGGATATAGTAATAGGTTTATAACAAGAGCTGTTACTGTATTACTTTTGCTTCACGTAGTTCATCAATTATATATACTACTTCGTTGTGATTGCTAGTATTTCCTGTCGACATTGATCCTAATAATTTCCGTAGCCAATCTACTAACTTATTCGGGTTATTCCACGGTACAAATTCAATAGCTTTGTTATTGTATCGCAATAGTTGCATGCCACCACCTCTTTTGGAGATAGAAGTTGTTCGAGATCTTGTGGTTGGAGGGACAATAGATGATGTAGCTGACCGTTTTCTAGGTTGAAGTAATGGTTTAATGATTTCCACATATTTTTTACTATTAGTTCCTCGGATTTGGTCTGTCGAGTTATAATTACGTCGGGCAGCATTAGTACGACGCAATATGTCATTGTATTGCTGTAGGTCACTCTTTTGTACCCCGTAGGCATTTTTTAAAAAGTAGTTCATATAATCCCGGTGTTCCTTCATAGTCTAGGGAGGATCCATCAGGAAGAGTGATATGAAGGTTTTCACCAATAAAGTCTAATTCAGCATCACCAATAAAAATTTCTCTTCTTCCGGAATGAAATGTACGCCATATGTTAAGTCATACTCGTCTTCTGTATCTCTAAATATACCTTCAACGTAGTACTTAGCTAATCCTTGGTATTGATTTAGATAATCTTCAAAGGCGGGTTGAGATCCAGCAGCTAACAGTTCTGATTTCAATTGTTGTAAAGTAGGAATTTCCACATCATCATCGTTAGTGGTATCAGCAATTACAGTTTCCTGCGAAGGTTGCGCAATGGTTGCGGGAACAAGAGTGCGTGGAGCCTTCCGTAATCCAGCTGTTTTAGGTGTGTGATGTAAAAACTTCAGTTTCTTGTGCAATGACTTCATTTTGACAGCTTCTGGCGTAAGGGGTTCAGCTTTGATGAGAGAACCATCATTTTTAGTAATTAATTGTTTTAATGGTTGTGTAATAGGTTTAAAGTGTGCTTCTATTGCACGTTCTGTAAGAGCGGTATCTTCTTTCAAACTCGCATATTTTTGTTGCACGCTCTTGCGAGCACGCAAAATGTCTTGTACTAAGCGCTCCTTCATTACGACTGCATATGTTCCATACTGCTACCATATTTATAATGCTATAAAACAGTCAAATCTCTTACGGTACCGACCTGTATTAACATCGCTTTCTTTATCAATAACAATAAAACCGAATTTGTCTTGCCAGCAACAAAACATAAATCTTTAAACCTATCAAAGGACATATCGACATTAACGTGATCATCATACACATGCTTAAGATTAGTGTGATCTTGTTGAAAAGAATAAGTAAATTAGCATTATCACGTATAAGCTGTTTTGGAATTGAAGAATACGTTTGACACAGATAGAAACAATCATTATTTCGATGTCTGCCAAAACAGAAATGATCTCTTATTTCATTTTGCTTATGACACGCTACATCATCGAAAATCATTATTGAATTTTTACGGGAATCACTAGGGATATAACATCACTATTATCACTGTATTCGAAATACCCGACTTCTTTTATGGGTGTCAGTAAATTTCGTAGGTACTGGTATTTAGGTTGATATAATGATTTGCAATAAATATATACATTTTCAAAACGTAAACCATTTGGATGTTCTAACAAGGTAATCATAACATTTGTTTTTCCGCACCCAGATGGACCAACGATTATACCTCGTTTACATCCTCCTTTCAGTAGACCGCTATGTTTAGAGTAAAGTTCCTTGTTATCAGCTGTGTCATAATTTTTAATAGGTAATTCTGTGTCTTGCGGAATGAAGCGTATGGTGCCGTCATAGTACTAAACCACAAATTGTATGGTACTAATATATATACGTGTCATACAATAAAAGTAGTTTAGTAGTGGAGTGACAGCCAGTCTGGTATGAAGTATACTTCTCGGTGTAATAAGAAGAAAAGGGGTTCAGGATTAATTAATACCTTAATAAATAAATTACCCGTGGAGTTGCATATACCTGGGTATAGATACTGCGGACCGGGTACCCGTTTACAAAAACGACTAGCTCGCGGCGACAAAGGTATTAATGAATTGGACGAAGCCTGTAAAGAGCACGATATTGCATACTCCCAGTCAAACGATTTAAGTCAACGACACATTGCCGATAAAACTTTGCAACAAAAAGCTTGGAATAGATTTCGTTCCTCAAACGCTACATTTGGAGAAAGGGCAGCTGCATTAACTATAAGTGGAATAATGAAAGGAAAACGGAAAATGGGGATGGGTGGAAGATCACGGACAGGCAATAGAATGGGAAGCAAATCACGAAGAACAAAGCGTACTCCCAAACCAATTTCATTTAACAAAGCGGTACTTCTAGCGCGACGTCGTGTTGGTGGTAAACTTCGATCATCTTTACGATCTACAATACACCAAGCCTTAAGCGTTCTAAAACACAAAAAATCATGTCACCCAAGAGCAGAATATTACCTATACCAAAACGAGGGGTTCATACCTCTTATTCCCCTATTTGCAGCATTAGGAGCCTTAGGTTCGTTAGGTGGCGGTGCAGCTGCAGTTGCAAAAGCGGTTACCGACGCAAAAGCTGCGACAAAAACGTTAGAAGAAACCAAACGACACAATCAAGCAATGGAAGCAGCAACCGTTGGAAAAGGTTTATATCTAAAACCATATAAACGAGGTTTGGGCATATATTTACAACCGTATTCAAAAAACTCCCACTGAAGCTACCACGCCACGCCTTAAGTAATGTTGAGCTATCAAAATTTGTGGAGCAATTAAAGATTCCCTACTTTAGAGGGATATATATGCGAGATAAGCTACCTACACGAATCCATAGGAATGAATGTGGTATCGTGAATCTGGATAATCAAGCTAATCAGGGAACACACTGGACAGCATATATTAAGCGTAATAGACATATAACATATTTTGATAGTATAGGACATGTTAAACCACCCTTCGAATTAGTCCACTATTTTAAAAGTGATGGTAGCAGAAACACAATTGATTATAACTTTACTAAGGTTCAAGAGTTCAATACATACAACTGTGGTCATCTAGTCTTACGATTTTTATACGACTACTCGTTCTGATTGTCAGTAGTTGTTACGTGATCGTGATGTCGTACACATTTACCTTCACCGGTAAAAGCAGTATCCTGCAAGCCACATTTAATCCACCGATTTTTCTTGATAATGAGTCGGAATATGTAATGGGGTTAACTAGTTTTGAATCGTTCAATACTATACAAAACGTTACTTCAAAGAACAACATGCTCATATTTGGAAGAGATAAAATTACAATACCGCCAGGAACATACGAAATCGCAGATGTGAATAAATATATTAATGACTCAGTCAAAGACGATAAGGGTATATTGATTTACGAGCAAATAATAATACTATGAAAGCAACCATGAAAGCAACCCATAACATTAGTTTCAATGTAGTCCATTCGATAGGGCCTATGCTAGGCTTTAATAAAACTGCTGTTTACCAAGCTAAAAAAGTGTACACCTCTGAGAACCCTATTAACATCATCAAAATTAACTCATTAATTATCGAGTGCAACATAACAAGTGGTAGTTTTAAAAATGGTGAGTCATCACACATAATTCATCAATTCTTTCCCAGTGTACCAGCGGGATATAAAATAATCGAATCACCTCAACATGTTATCTACTTACCTATAAATACATCTACCATTTCAACAATAACACTTAAAATAGTAGACCAGAACCCTATTAACATCATCAAAATTAACTCATTAATTATCGAGTGCAACATAACAAGTGGTAGTTTTAAAAATGGTGAGTCATCACACATAATTCATCAATTCTTTCCCAGTGTACCAGCGGGATATAAAATAATCGAATCACCTCAACATGTTATCTACTTACCTATAAATACATCTACCATTTCAACAATAACACTTAAAATAGTAGACCAAGACGGAGATCTCGTCAATTTTAACGGAGAAGTCATAACGATAGGACTACATTTAAAGAAAATATGGTGACGCGGTATAATACATGTGCATGTAACCAGTGCAAAACAAACTATAAAAGAGTGAAGTGTGGAAAGGGTACAGTCAGTAAGCGTTCAGCGACCAAAGCGTTGACAGCGCAGAACAAAGCATTCTTGGAGAGTCTTGGGTTTACAGTACTACAATGGGTGTATTAAACGTTAATGAAAAAGTTGTTGTTGATAATGCTATCGTTAATTCCGAACTGCACACCCATCAACCATATACTACGAGATTTGGAAACAATGATGAAATCAGGATACCCATTCAGGAAGACATGTGCACTCTACCATCAGAAAGTTATGTTTATGTAGAGGGAAGATTATTGCGACAGGATGGCACTGTCTCCAATACCGCAAGGTTCGTTAATAATGGTATCGCATTTTTATTCAGTGAAATTAGATATGAGATGAATGGAATAGTGGTAGATTCCGTAACTAAGGTGGGGTTAACGTCTACAATGAAAGGGTTAGTATCATTGACACCCAATGATCTTGCCCGCCATCAAAATGCCGGTTGGTTTCCTACATCAAACAGCACACTAACAAATGAGCAAGGGTATTTTAATGTCTGTGTACCTTTGCGAATGCTGCTTGGCTTTGCTGAAGATTATAATAAAGTGATTTTGAACATTAGACAAGAACTTGTATTAATTCGTAGTAATATTGATACCGATGCAGTAATTTCAACTGTGGACGAAGCATTAAAAGTTAACATAGATAAGATTTATTGGAAAGTTCCACACATCGTTCCAGCATTAGCGGAGGAATTAGCGTTAACGAAATACATTGATAAAAATGTGACTACTCCACTAGCATTTAGAAGTTGGGAAACCCACATATATCCCGCTATACCAACAACAGATAAGCATACATGGGCAATCAAAACATCGACTAGTATTGAAACACCGAGATACATTATTATAGGGTTTCAAACTGGACGAGAAAATAATGTTATGCACGATGCGAGTAAATTCGATAAATGTGCACTGAAGAATATTCGGGTATTCCTCAACACCGACCGTTACCCGTATGATAATTTAAATGTTAATTATGATAACAATTGCTTTGCCACGCTGTATGAAATGTTTGCTAAATTCCAAATGTCATATTATCAAAGAGATGGACAACCATTACTCACACCTATTCAATTTACGACGGCTGCACCACTGATGGTGGTCGACTGCTCAAATCAAAAAAGTATTGCACTCGAAAGCAGTAGTTCTTCGTGTAGAGTTTGAAACATCGGCCAACATACCCGCTAATACGACCGCATACTGTGTTATACTCCATGATTGTTTAGTTACATACAACGCGTTAACCAAAGCAGTACGACAGTTGTAATACAATGTCCGTCATAATCGATGTACAAGGGTTCAAAATATCAAAAGCGTTTATACCAAAAGAACTCGCCATTTATAATGGGAAACAAATTGCCCATTTTGTTTTAAATCACCGTATCCCTGGCATACGTTGGATGCAGAGAGTCGTCGTCAAGCTACTTGGTTAATGCAAAACCAGCACTGTATTAAATGGGAAGAAGGGTATACACCACCACACCACTTTCGAAGAATACTCGAGAGATTGATTCAGCCAACAGATACTGTCTATGTCAAGGGCAGAGAGAAAGCAGATTACATCAGAAAATTTGTGACCCAGCCTGTTATTGAACTTGAGGAAAGTCCACCTCTTCCTGCTATGCAACCCGTTTGTTACTTTCATTGTAAATCATTATGCCACTGTGCTTTGGCTACTGTATATCATTTATATAATATATATATATATATATAATGCAATAAGTCTTGTACATATTTTTTAATAAAAAATAGTAAATAGTCATTTTCGTTTTTTTATTTATATCACACAGTATTTGTATAGTATATATTCTCTTACTAACGAATTAATACATAATATTAATATATTTCAAACAACTAAAGGAATAATACAACTTATTATTAATATAAGTTTCATTAGGAGAGAATATAGGAAAAAAACTAGCAAGTGTCAGTACCCAAACTATTCTTCTTCCGGTTAATATAAATTCATTTGCTTAGCAACCTGTAATAGTTCGCTCAACGGATCAGCATTCTCCAATTCCGGTATTCGCCAATGCCCCACGCCAATGTGGAACACGTATCACGTAGTCGATATCGTTTGTCATCCTGGGACCTAAAGGCAATTTTGTTTAACATTTCGGTATATATATCATGTAAGGTTGATCGAAACACAAGCATTTTACACATTACTGTTTTATCAGACCCTCCGCGACCGCTTTGTAGTCTACTTCCGTCAACACTTTCTGAATAATAACTTTCTTAACACCTTTCGCTTTCTTAACAACTTCCTTATCAGCAAGCTTCAGACAGTATGACTTCGATCCAGCACCATAAAAATAATGAATCGCTTTCCCTGCATACTCATCTTTCATTCGGCCAACGACGGAAGCAGTCGTAGGAATACCATGCAACTCATTATGATAGTTGGAAGTATCATATTCGTCTAAATTATTTCGCATGTGTGCATACATATCATCAGTTACTATCTCAACAATCAAAGAATCCGTGTCAGTATAGAGCAACGTGACATTCTTGCCATAATGAGCTCGTAAGATATCATAAAAAAACCGATACATTATAATTTTGGAAAGATCTAAAATACTGAATCCGACATAGACGGGTTTGTCGTACGTAACTACCTGTTTCGACAATTCCGCCGCAAACAATTTATCAGTGAATTGAATAAAATTTTAAATTGCGGTTTTGCAACGTACCGCGCTAGACCTACCCGACGACCGTTATTTTCCCAATGTGTTAACAGTTTAATAACTCTTCGTTTATCGACATTTTCCATTGTTTTACCAAACACGCCATTATTCATGATTTTATAGAAATCCTTTTCAAACTTGTTTTGTGCTGTGTTGCGGAGAGCTGTATTAAGGTCTACGTATGGTATTAGCCACGGACTCTGACGAAATCGTAAAACCCTATGAATACGAGTAACAATTAAGCCATGCTCTATACATTGTTTTAAATAGCGGTAATGTATAACATAGTTGGTCTTATCACACAGGTTCGGGATTAACTTCTCCTCCTGGGAATGTGGTGCGCAGATCATTTCAGGACAAAACGGATAATCGTTGTGTTCGTCATGCAGATGGTGGGGATAATGTATATCAACCTCCACTACAAATCCAACATCGGCGTCATCATCAATCTTTACTACGTCAAAGTGTTCTATTTCCTCTTGAGGTAACCACATAAACCCATCGTGAGGCAGGTATTGCTTCATACTCCAGCCGTATAAATTCGTGGCATCTAAATATTGTAAAAACACTTTCGGTTGTTTAGGATCATAGTTTGGAACAAACTCGTTATTAGCGATGCTTCTCCGCTTGATACAAGTACTTCCCACCCGAATACCTTGTTTAAAAAGTGATACATATCCATATCCGTCAGTAATTCTAGCTCTACTTTCGTACATTTCAACATGGCATCCCACGCCAATCCAGGTAAAGTGACATACTGTGCAGGTTCTAACCCGTACACACCCATACATAATCTCCTAAAGTTTTCAAACACGTCAGCCAATAACAACACATCTGATTTTAAATAAATATCAGCATAATCACCTAGTGTATTACACTTAAAGTGATCCCATACCAGTAGAACGCGACAGTATTCGTCATCGGAAATATTTGCATCGCGCATTTTATCGTAGAATTTGTCATATGATGGCACCGTGATGTCGTTCAACTTACTAAAGCTGTCTACGTACGCATAAGGAAACTACCTTATTTCTCACTAAGTTGAAGTCGCTATCATTACTAAAATATTTCCGTACCTCCATACATTGATCATCTGATAAATTCTGTGATAGAGTATCTAAGGATGCAGCCATGAATCTACAACTATCGACGAACCGTAAATTAATGTATTTCTTTTCCCTGATACCATGACTGTTTACATATCATCAACAAAAATATGCTTACCAAACGTTATATATTTTCACTGTTAATCGGAAGTACGGTAATTTCTTCCGTTTCACTCGCTAACTGTTTAATGAACAGGTGAACATCATAACCACTGAGATTATGTAGAAAACGGGAAGAAATGTAGGTACCTGATAGTTTAAGTTACACGTCGAATGTGCTGCACCACGATACTTACCAGTAACGTGACAGTGATCTCGTACTTTCGGATTTGTCGGATCGTCCGTAAAGTGCTTACCGCATATGTAACAACATACACTGCATTCATACGTAACCTGCTGTTCATCCGTTAATGTTGTCATTGGGACAATAGCTTTGAAATGTTCATTATATAACCGTTTTACATCACTTTCCAGTCGTCTTATAAATATCTCCCCATTGCTCCCTATACAGCTCTAACTTAGACCACGCATCGTTTAACTACACTTAATGTAATAACTAAACGAGTATGGTTCGTGTTTACACGTTTTTATCGTGAACGGTTTTTCGGGATCTGGTTCAGCCGTATCTACCGGTACTAAGAGCGCTTCAAAATCAGCATATATTACGAATGGTAGAACCATTTGTTTCTGATAGTTCCGAAAAGCGAGTATATTTTCCGCGTAGAATTCCCCGGTTATGTCTTTTTTTGTTTCACGCCCGGTAATTTTGTATATACGAAGTTACAGTCGTGTGACACGTGTCGGTTAATTGCTCCTCGGATCTAAAGTAATACAAGCATGCATCAAAAATACATTGCTCCGTTCCGCCGAGTTATTTGGTTGCTAAGTAAACGAGAAAAATTTTTATCCATACATAATGCTGATTATCTGTTTGGTTACTGACTAATAATAATAAATTAACATGAACTGCCTGTTTGGCTTTGGTGTAGTATAGAGGCCCCACTACCTCCGTGACACGTTGAACATCACGATAGGTATCGTCTAACCCATAAACATTAATGGAAATGTTGTTATTGCTCTCAAACGTTGAAATATTCGTCAGCTTAACAGGAACTGTACACCAGTCCAGTTGAATAACGTCTGGAAATCAGGGTAAGAAGATGTGCGTTGTGGTACTCCGTTGGTGTCACTAGTGCCGATACAACAGCCCATGCAAGCAGCAATTATCATTATTTTTACATTGACTATGGCGTGTTTATGTGCGATTTCGGCGGGGACAGCCATATAGGATGAACCAGTGGTGGGAGAAAATTTAAGCATGTTCACCTCTAAATAGAAATTGCACCAGGGACCACCCTAAAACAGTTGTTACTAATCGATTACACCATGACTCACACTTACCTGAATCTTTATGTGAAATTCGGATTGCTTTGCATCCAATATTTTACTTATTTTTGGAAATACTCTTCTAACACCGTCCCTACACTGAGAATATCATACTTAGTCTGAAAGGATTTCAGTTCTGTGCTTTCCTACTGTTTAAAAGTATAAACCAAACAGCTCAACATTACATTTTAATGAGTAGTGTTTCTGCAACTGATTTTGTACTACCTTCAATACGTTCCCTTTAACCTCTGCCATAAAGGTGAACACATCAGTATGAGTATTGCATGGTGACAGGCGGTACGACACAATGCGTTGTTTAAACGCATTCCGAATCACTTCGACCCCAGTATCGATAAGGAAACATACATTTGCTTTATGCCTATTGCTTCTGAGGTGTCCTTGGAATGCATACCTAGGTACATCCATTGAACAATCTGTGCAGTGCACACTCTCACCATTGTTTTTGGTTCTACCGGTTCATCGCGTTGGTCAGACTTCCGCTTTCTTGAGTTGCTCAACCCTGATGGTCCGGGTTTCGCATTATCCTTCGCATAGTTTACCCCAGATGGTCCTGGTTGCACAAATGAATCAGTAACATGTCTATGTACTGCTTTGTTATCGTCGGAAGTGCTTCCTTGCACCACATTGCTCCCTGTGGTTTGGTTTTGCAACGAAACCTCCTGCATGCCAGATGGTGGAGTAGATACTGACATCCAGCACGCTGTTTTTTGATGTCTCAGTAAAGAATCCTTTCGAGAAAATTTCTTTAGACATTCACATTGAAACATTTTGCTGCAACAAATAATGAATAATAACTGCATGCTGTAGTGTAGGTTGATGTGAATAAGAGTGTTGGATATGACGGGTAGCCGGGAGAGAAGTAATACGAAACTAACACTTACTATTCTTTGACGACATGATGTAACACCGCTTGAAAACTTTACTTGGTGGTTCATAAAGACGGACTAACACTGTAGTGGAACCGCTCCGTCTTAAATACAAAATTTGAAGTGTTGGGGGGAGTGGGGAATTGGAATGAGGGGCAGAAGTGGTGAATCCGGACTCCCCCTCTCCCCAGATAACCGAGTTGCTACCTACAGTAAAAATATCATTGTTCACATTTAAAATTCTTCTTTACTTCTATATATATATAAGTTCCAACATAATCCTTGTATTTAAGCTGTATAAGCATAAGCTGGTTTGGAGCTGGTTTGGTGCTGGTTTGGAGCTGGTTTGGAGCTTGTTTGGAGCTGGTTTGTAGCTGGTTTGGAGCTGGTTTGTAGCTGGTTTGTAGCTGGTTTGGAACTGTATTTGAACTGCTTTTGTTTGATCTAACTTGTAACTCGTTTCCGAGTTACGAGCTATCTCCGTTAGGGGGGGACCTATAAGGGGGTCAAAGATGCGCGCCGTCGGGGACGATGTTAGAGTACAAACTCGACGGGTCTAACCCTAACCGTCCCGAGATATCGCGCGGGGAAAAAATGGAAAAAATGAGGGTGGGGCAAAATGTTCCCCACGAAAATGGGGGTGTAAAAAGGGGGTTAAAAGGGGGTCGAAAATTTTGTCTTTCCGAGACGTCACCGACGCCCCGCCCCGACCGAATCGTCCACCGTTCCGGAGATACGGTACTTTCGAGAAAAAAGGGTCGCCATCTTGGATTTCGAAATTTCTCAAAAACGACGGTGGCGCCATCCACGAGTCCGACGGAGCGTTCGGCAATCGAGAGGAAAAAAACCTACAGGTATTCATTGGTGTACTATGATATAATTGAATTATACTACAAATCGGAATGAAAGCGTCATCTGTTGATAAATACCTTATAAAAACATGATTTCCTTTTTATTCCTTCTTCATTATAAGTATACGCATACCATTACTTAAAATCGTTCAATAAGAATCGTATTTGTACCTAAACCACTATACATGAATGAAAGGTCATCTCTCTGATTGCAAGTATACCAAAAACCGGATATATAAACTTATGTAGTTCTTACAAAGCAATTAAATTTATACAATTATACAACTCATATAGCTTTAACAATTAACTTGACCTTTACAGAATCTAAGATCATTAATTTATTTGGCGTAAAATTAGAGGAGTTTTTAATTATTTACATGTAAAATTGAGAAAGGCAACTTAAATTGCATTTCCTAGACATATATTTTGGGTGTAATATTACATAAATAGTAATAGTTCCCTTTCTTTTAAAAATTGGACTCCGATCATTGTATTTCGCGCAATGCGTGACAACTTCTTGAGGGGGGGCACTTACAGAAGCAATTCTGAAAGCCTCTATTTTTTACTTCACTTGCTGCTGAATGTTAAAGCAGAAGACATTGTTATAATGGTTTTTACTTAATTTTTATATTTGGTGCCATCAGAATTTTGGTGGCACTCACGTACACTCACGTACACTCAAGTACACTCATTATAGTACTTATATTATTCCCTTATACTCACTTAAGGCACTTATTTACTTACTTACTTACTCATACTTATATTTATATTTTAAATGGCTCTTAAGTTACTTATTTACACAAGTTTCTCTTCATTCAAATAATATCATCTTAAAATGCAATTTTAATACAATAAAACATCAAGAATACAATAAGTTTAGTGGATTGAAAATTCCTTCAAATACCTAGTTGATCGCGTTGTTACAAGAATACGCAAGGAAGATGTAGAAACGCTTTCATACTGGTTAACCGTTCCGCATCCATAATTAAACACTGGAAGCTGTCTATAAGAAAATCATTATAGTGAGGTATTTATGTGGTGGATTTTATATTTTTTAAGCTTAGCTTTAAAACCTTTTCTTACCTCTCCTTAACCATCCATATATTGGGTATTTAGGTTTTGTTATTCCTTGACAAAGATAACATGGCGCTCGAGAATACATTTAATTACATATTTTTTTATAATTTTTTACATTGTTTTTTTATTAATTAGAGAAAGGAAAATAATTAAGCAGGTGAGAAACAAGTCGCATTTCAGGTGTGTTAACAAGTCAATATAGTAGAACCCACCCTATATTTCATCTACCGATTGTGGACGAGACGGCATATAATTAGTGGTGAAAGGTTAGTAATTTAATTTGTTAAATAATTTGTATTTAGAGATTATATTTGGCGTTTAATCAATGTACAAATTACATCACCACTTTATTATTATTATTGTTATTATACTGGCGCCCGAGCAGGGAAAGGTTTAGTTTGGTATAGGGCAATTAAACCGTTTTTGCAAACTTGGGATGATCTTATTACTAAATTAAAGAGTGACTTTTTACCGGAAGGACATGACGAAGTTTTGTTAGAGGATATTAAAAATCGTAAACAGGCTTTTGATGAAATTCCAACCCTTTTTATTTCTGAAATGGTTAATTTATTTTCTCAATTAGAGATTCCTCCTTCGGAAGGTGAACAATTAAAGATTATAATGAAAAATTTACAACCTTGGTTCGCTACTCAATTAGCCCTTGTTAGTGTTAATGATATTTTTCATTTAATAGATTTGTGTAAAAAATTACAACAAGTGAAAGCTCAGAATTCTAAATTCAAATTTAATTCTTATACAGATTCACAAAGACAATCTGATTATAAGCCTTCTTCGGCAGTGAAACAAAATATTAAACCTAAGGTCCATTTTTCAGGTATTAAACCAAAAAATATGAATTCTACTTTTACTGCAACAAATATTAATACAGCTAAGTCTTCAACAACATGCTTTAAATGTAGACAGTTGGGTCATACCTATCACACCTGTGATAAGGGTGATGATAGAATCTTTTGTTTTAGATGTGGTTATTCCAATGTTACTTTTTCTAATTGTCCAAGATGTAAAGTTTCAAAAAACTGGTAAAAGGAAAGTGTTCCTTTAGTCGACACATTTCTTATGATTTTTCAGAGGCTGACAAGCATGTGTTTAACGAATGGTTGATTACAGTTAAGGAATTTTTTGGAACTTCGAAAAATTGTTCTAAATTTGTTGAGAATAATGATGATGTTAGACCTTTTATTAATGTTAGGATTTTTAATGAGAATTTTATTGCTTATTAGATAGTGGAGCTACCGTAACAATTTTAGGTAAGCCTGCTTTGTATTTGATTGATAAATATGATTTAAAATTAAATAGAAATTCGCCTTTTTCATCATTGGTTATTGCTGATGGTTCTTCACGATCCATTTTGGGGAGTGTTGATTTATCTTTGACTGTTAATGGTATTACTAAAACTATTTCTGTTATTGTTTCTGAATTTATTACTACTGCAATTACTTTGGGGTAGATTTTGTCGTTTATTTTAAATTAAAGCTGATTTTGGTGAAAATTCTTTTGTTGCAAACTCTGCGGAGACAACTTTTTCTATGATTAAGAGTATTGATGATCTTAATAATGATCAAGTTTTTGAATTAAATCAAGTTATTGACCTTTTTAAAACCTTATCAACTACAAAGTTGGGTAAGACAAATAAAGTTTTTCATTCAATTAATACTGGTGATGCAGTACCAATTAAACAACGTTATTTTCCATTATCTCCTGCTATGTTGGAGCATGCGAACAGAGAAATTGATGATATGTTAGAGCAAGGAATTATTAAACCCAGTTCTTCCCCTTGGAATTCTCCAATGGTTTTAGTTAAGAAGAAGTCAGGTGATTTTAGAGTTTGTTTTGATGCTAAGAAATTAACTTCTGTTACAAAAAAAGGTTGTTACATACTGTTTACTTTTTTTCTATTCAAATTACAGCGGATGTCATTTACCAAAAACGATTTTTCTGTTATTGCGATTAATTAAAAAACTATTTTTAAGTACAGTAGTTCTTCCCATCATTGCAAAGAATATACGGTATCGATAATTTGTTAGATTTGAACTATAAAGACAGTATATCATAAGAAAGTTTTGTTATTTTTTCTATATGGACGATTGACTACAGAGGAGCCTTAAGCACAATGTGCAATATAATAACAGATGTATGTTATTAAAACAGATTTCAGTCAGAAAAAATACAGAAATCTTGAATATGTATCCGTGTGCAAAAATAAAAACTAGAAATGACTTACCTTCAAGCAATTTCTGTTGCTCTTCTTTATTTGTCCCCATTGTAGTCTCATACCTTGGAAGAAAAATGTTATGAGTGACCGGAACTTTCGGGTGCTCAAGCATTTTTAGTATTATTTTTGATCTCGTCGAACACATTTTTTTTAGTTACTAAAAAACTAAATTTAAGTTAGTTAATTTTTTCAAAAAAGTGGCGATCTGAGCATTATATATAATGAGCAGTGATGAGTTTATAAATTGTAATTGTCCATCAAAAAAAATTTTAGGTACCTACATTAAAGCATAAACCTATCTAAATGGTATTAAAAGTATTAGTAATCTATCTGTGTAATAAAGGTTAAAAGGAACCCCTATTTTCCAAAATTAAAATTTCCTTTACCATAGTAGGATTGATTTTAATCACAATTACAATCATGCTTTTTTACTTCCTCTGAGCCCCCACTTCCTACTGTAGTTCTATACTTCTATGGGCAAGCAGGGTGCACTGCACGGGCTCTTAATTCCCGGTGAGCGAGGTCGTGTGTTAACAATTGAAGTTATTTTGGGCGCCACCAATTCTTTCCGCACCCTCAATTGGAAGGGTAAAAAAAAAGAAGAGACGAAATGGTGAGGTACTACGTAAATGTATTAATGCCTTGTGCAGAATCCGTAATGAAATCGTGACTGGTAATAATTAACAACGATAGTCGATGTTGACAAATAAACACATAACGATAAATAAATGGTAGTTCCATAAAAAGTAAAAACAAAAGATATAACCGCAGTTATGGATCCATTACGCGTTATAATAAATTAATTTATTATAAATGGCGGTAACAAACAAAAATAATGATAATTAAATTAAATAAGTATTTTATACTAACGAAGAGAGAAAACTCGAAACGTCGTGTTTTGTGTTTTATTTTATTGCTGTTAAGAAAATTTCTTCCTGGAAACAAATGTGTATTTAAGGTTTTGACAACAAACTCACCATGTAAATCGTAAAAAGACTATTGTGGTACTATATTTGAAAACGAAAATGATATCGACCGTGGACACAACGCTAATCTGCCATGTACGGTACACTAAAGACTTATAGGTACTTTTTCATAGGACTGTACCAAAAAAATGTTAAATGCATGAACAATCGAACGGAAAAGTTTTTTTTACCTACTTAAAATATCGTGTTTGTTACTACATATACGAGTAAAAAGACTATCCATTTTGATATTTGAATACAATTTAAACTAGGTAGCTATTCATTTTTTCTTCAATGGACTATTACAGCCTGCAGTCTTTACCATTACATTTTTGGCGTAGGCGCGTCACAAATCCTAACCATCCAATGTATTTTATATGTAAATAGAATGAGTACAACTTTAAATCCCGTCAATTAATTAAATCGCAATTTTGACTGTTCAATTGTGTTTCTTACGATTTCCGCCTATAATTATGTTAATTATTGTGTAACTTTTTTGATTATAAATATAATTGATTCAAACTTCTATAAATTCTAGACAGCGTTGTAGTAAAGAAGTGTGCAAAAGTGGAAGTTCAAGATCCCAATGGATTTTTCGCAAATATAATCGTTGCTTTCTTTTCACGCAGTTTGCACCTTTAAATACGTGAATCATTGTCTAACTTGTTTGCAGATCGATTGAAATTTTTGCGAAAGCTAGAAGAGGTTGTAAGATGTTGTATGTAAAAGCGGAACTATATGCCCCCAGTAGATTTTTTGCAAATTCAAATTTAACAGAAATTCTATATGTACAGGGTGGCCAACTAAGAATGCGAGGTACTGTATCTGGGAAACTATGCATCGTAGAGGCTTGCGCAAAAAAGTTATTACTAAAACGGCCAATACAAAAATGAGGCAGTGCTTGGTGTCATAGGTGGATCAGGCTGGTGGAGGTTGTCCAGAAGTCCAAACACACTTCTTTTGAACATTTTAAATTTAGTTTCCGGTAGATCGGACACTTCTGGTAATAAACTAAGTAGGAATTGTTTCCGCGGGCATTCTGAATCAGTGCCCGCTTTTTGTTTCTTTGCCTCGAACTATCCCACCAAAGCTTGATCCGCATCATACAAAGACTTAGCATTTTTACTATGGATTCTTGCGGAATTCACACATGTGGTTTTAGGGTTTTGAGAATCGACAGTGCCAGTAGAATGATCACTATGAAGCAGTTCTTGCCGATTCTCAATATTCTGTTTTTCACTATCTCTTGTTAAAGTCTCATCTTGGCTCTGTAAAGCATCTTCTTCACTGATTTCTTCACCTAACCTGCGGTTACGCGGTTCAGTGCAAAGGGCTGGTAAGTTACGACCAGTAGATTTGACAGGGAGTTTCACATGGGGCAGAAGAAATTGCATATATTTATTGAGATAGTACTCTTTCCTGGCTGCTGATCCGCTTTTTGGAGTGGATTTTTTTCTAACATAAACCGTTCTTAAATTCGCCCACCTTTTTTTGCAGGCTTCACCTGAAAGTTAAATAACAAATTACGATCTACAGTATTACACACCGATCAAAGCAATTAAAATGTTACGTCATGCATGCCATGTTTCTTCTTTCTATGAACGTTCATTCCATAAAGAAAGATGAAATGATATGACGTAACATTTTAGTTGCTCTGATCTGTGTTTACTCCACTAAAGTTTGGAAACAGTCTAAAATTTGATGAAAATTTAATCCTGCATCAATTATCAAAGAACTCCTTATCTATAATAATTCGTTTCGTTTTTAGGTACTTGAGTACTGGCGCATCTATGGCCTCTTTTGCATTCTACTTTGTCCGTGGATACTCGACCGTATCAAATATAATCGCTTCAAATGTTAGTGCCATATGGAGAGGTCTGCATGTGGAATATATGCCAACACCGAATGAAAATATGTGGATAAACATTGTACAACGATTTGAAGAGCTCTGGATTCTGCCTAACTGTGTTTGCAGTTTAGATGGTAAGCAGCTTCCTCATGCTGGATCGTTGGACAATTTTATTTCGATAGACACAGGCTTCTATGGAAGAATGAGCGATGAAGGGATTCTCCGTGAATCCAGACTTGGGCAGTGGTTAGGCCGGGATGGTTTGCACATTCTTCCTGCTAGATCTTTACCAGATGATAATAGCAATATAGAATTTCCCTTTTATTTTATTGGTGATGAAGGTTTTCCATTGAAAACGACAATTATGACACCATATAAACAAAGGGGACTAACCAACCTACGACGTATATTTAATTATCGACTCAGTCGTGCTCGCAGGGTTGTGGAATGCACTTTTGGCATGATAAGTCAAAAATTTAAAATTTTGAAAACGTGTATTGTATCTTCCAACAGAACACGTATAGAAAACATAATTAAATCATGCTATATACTACATAATCTTGTAAGAAAAATGTGCATGTATTCCAGTGGAAAATCGAGAAGCAAGAAATTTTGCACGGGCCAACCACCGACCAGTATCGTATCGTGATTACCTTGCACATTACTTTTTGAGCGAGTCAGGAGCCATTCGTCCGCAGTGGAAATATTGTGTGGCGGAAGAAATAGTGTAGGTACTTTAACTACCTAATAAAACTGTTTCGATAAAAAGAACATATACATACTTAACACAAGCCATTTTCAATTAAGTCTTTTCTCTATATATTTCTTTCATTTCTTTGTATTAATACATCGTTTTTTATTTTAATGCAATAAAGGAGAAATTTACTAAAATACATAACCTTTTACCTGATAATCCTAAAGCCCTTTCAACTTCGACCCATGCTTTCTCCACCACTGACCGTTTGGAGTGGTCTTCTCGCGTGACGTCATACAAACATGGATGATTTTCAACCTCCAAACACAAGTTTATGTTTACTTGCTGTTCTTCCATTGCACAAATACACAAATAGTGCACCAAACACAATCGGTTGTCAGAGCCGATTGCCGACCAAGACATTGTAAGCAGCGTCGCGTACGACTAATGTCACCCGACTGAAATCGTGTCAATGGGCACGTACCCATTTGCGATTAGGTGAACGATCTTCGTCGCGCGATCGAAATCTGGACGATTGTGGTCGGTCCGATCTGATGAAAATCCGGCCTAAAGCTACTAATTGCCGAGGAGAGCTTACATGTCCGAAATGCGCTAAAAATCACAATTTAAGAGAATGTAACGTACAAAGCGAGGATTTTAAATGTATAAATTGCATAAATCATAATAAACACAACGCACAATATAAATTGAGCGGTAAGCAATAGTCATTAAATAAATGCTGTCCTTGTTATTAAGCTGCAATATTAAAATACATTCAATCTTTAGATTATCATTAAAATGGATACAAACAATGTAAAATATAGTTTAACACGTTGATTGCCGAAGCGAATTTCATGGTCGGGTCCGCTGCGCCGAAATTGTTTTACTAAAAATTTAAGTTCCATTTTACGGTTTAAGAGTAAAGTAGTTTAAGAGTTAATACTTATTTACACTATAGTATGCAATAGAAGCGCGAATAAAATATATGCATGCGGCGCTGGGTTAAATTATTACAAACATGCGCCGTGTGCATATAATCTAATCACGCCTTGAAAGCAGGTAAATTACGGTCCTGTCGTCAATGCCATCGATGACCTTCATGCGTTGCGCCCACTCCGATTGTACTGTGTTCAGTCGATGTCTAATGGAAAAATGCTTATTGGACATGAGTGATGAAGAACCGTTTGTTGCTGACTCCGATAACAATCCGGAATATGTGCAAGTAAGTGAAAGTAGTGATTCAGAGTCAGTGCAACAAGCATCAAGAAAGCAGAAAGTTGATATTAGACAAGCTGTTCCTTCAACTTCGGGGACAGTAAGTAGTAGTAGTTCAGATTTAAGTTCTCTCTCTGATACCGGAGATATTGACAATATACCAGACCTAGTTGAATGGAGATTCATTGAAAGAAAATTTAAAGATTTTGCATTTGGTATACCTTGCGGTGTACCTGCATGCATTCAAAATCAACTTCGAGGTCTTAACGAATTAGACTGTTTCTTAAAAATTGTGACTGAAGAAGTTTTCGAGTTAATGGCGAAACAAACTAATATCTACGCAGACCAGACGATTGTAAAAAAAAATTGTTGACGAAGACATAGGAAAACAATCAAGACTCAATAACTGGATGCCTATAAACGCAGCTGAACAAAAAATGTTTTTTGGGAATAATTATTTGGGTGGGACTCGGCCGAAAACCAACTTTAAAGGATTACTGGAGTCGCTCTGCTCTTTATGCAACTCAAATTTCGAAAGTGATACCAAGAAATCGTTTTGAAATACTATTGCAAATGTGGCATTTTTCAAACAATGCAGAATGCCCTCCTGGAGACAGACTTTATAAAATACAACCACTAATCAACATTATAAATGAAAACATCAAAGTTTGTATGGTTTCCGCTGAAAATGTATGCATCGACGAAAGTATGGTGCCCTTCCGAGGTCGTATATCATTTAGACAATATGTGAAAGGAAAGAGACACAAGTTTGGCTTTAAAGTTTTTAAATTGTGCTTAAAGGGTGGCTACACATATCATATGCAAGTGTATTGCGGATTGGAAAAGGCAGCAGGTGGCATACCAGTAGCTAACAAAGTCGTAGTGGAGCTTATGGAAAATTTGATGGGAGAAGGTCGAACGTTATTTACGAATAATTAGTATACAAGTGTCGGATTAGCGAGAAACTTGTTAGAGAAGAAAACACACCTTGTTGGCATATTAAGAAGCAACAGAAAAGAAAACCCGAAGAGAGTTATTGCCAAACAACTAAAGCGAGGAGAATGTTATAGCGAAGAAAAGGAGGGAATAGTAGTTGTCAAATGGAAAGACAAGAGGGACATTTCATTTCTTAGTACCAAACATGGTGATGAAGTAACAGAAGTTCCAGCTAGAGAAGGGGTAGCCGAATGAATCCAAAAGCTATATGTGCCTATAAATCATTTATAGACGTGTCGGACCAAATGTGTTCGTATTCTACTTCGTTGCGCAGTTCGGTGAAATGGTTCTGTAAGATAGCCGTAGAGGTATTGACAGGGACATCGCTGGTAAATGCTTACCATTTGTACAAAGTTGTTAATAATTCATCTGTCTCCATTATAAGTTTTAGAGAAAATCTTTGTATGGTATTATTGGAGAATTATAAACGACCAGATGTAGAAGAAAACAATGCAAATCATAAAATGCAACCATCGGAAAAAAGAGCGCGATGTAAATTTTGTTACAAAAAGCATGCAAAACAGCATGACAGGAAATACGCTATGGCCCACAGTAAACAAGTTCTCTATATGTGTCCAGCTTGTCCGGGAATTCCGGCGATTTGTGTTGAATGTTTTTTTACTGTTCACAAGTCAAAATTAAAATAATCTTTTTGCTTGGATACAGTATATTTCTGTACCAATCTATGTAGAAAAACCTTTTTGTGTTCGTAGAAAAATCTATTTTGATTTGTAGAAAAATAACATTTGTTGTTGGCACAATAATAAAAAAATATATACTTTCATTTTTGTCGACAAGCAATAGAACCTGAAAAAAGAATATAGTAATTTTAATTTCCCTTATTTATTTTGTTATTTATAGGAATAAATACCTTATAAACCGGAACAAAATGTTACCGCAGATAATTTGTAACAAAAAACGTAAATAGTAGGATATTTTCAGACCAACTTATAGGGCGTTAATTCCACGCCATATCAACAGATTCCCCATAAGAAATGCACGATATCTTATAGATACACGGCCTGAAATCAAGCGCTCCTTGTGAATAATATCTATGCACATGGCGCCATGAGTAAGTTGGGTGTGCATAATATATATACACATGGTATTGAACGTGTTAAGAAGTAAATTAGTAGAAATCAAGCGCGCCCAATTTAATTGACAGCACGCAAGAGCGTCAACACCGAATCTACTACAAATTATGAACATTGTATACAAGTAGCATTAATTAGTACAAGAGCCTTACTATATAAATAATAATGTGGCAAATATACCGTCCCAAATGACTGCTTTTAAATACGGTAGCACAAGAAAAAGGGCAGCTATTATAGTCGACCATAAGAGTGTCAAACCCTTATTAATTACTCAACTCTGTAACGAAGATGGCATAGTAATAGAACTAGTTGTCGAAAACGTTAGTATTTACGTAGCCAGTATTTATTTTGATGTAACATACGACATTTAAACCTGCTTAAGAACAGTTTCCAATACTTTAGCAACAGTAAAAGGTAAAGGACTATTGTTAGCAATTGACACAAACGCTAGGTCGCAAATGTGGTACGATGGCATCACAAATGCTAGAGGTGCTTTAGTCGAGGACTTGATTATGTCTAACAATTTGTTCCTATTAAACAAAGACAAATGAATTCTAACATTTCAAAGCTCTCTTGCCTAAATAGAACACTACAGAGAAAATGTTAGAAACAAGTAACCATAGTACAAATATTCATTTATTCGAAGTCGCGCTACAAGAAGCCTGTAGAAGATCTTTCATAGTTCTCAAAGCAAACTCTGAAAGGGTAAAATGTAAAACAGTACCGTGGTGGACGACGCTCTAACCATTACAAGGAAAATATTTAATGCCATTACAAGAAGATACCAACGAACTAAAAACAACACTACCCTAAGGCAGGAAAGAAGGCAGATCTACGTAGTTGAACAGAGAAAGTATCAAAACCTGATAAATATTGAAAAACTTGTACAATCTCAAAAATCCCTGGAATGAAGTTTATAAAATAGGGAACAATAAATGAAACGTTACTTTAACTACCCTAAAGAAAACTGATAATACTTACACAACAGACCTGAAAAGTTCGCTACAGTGCATGATAAACTATTTTGTACCAGAAGACAACAAACATTATGACATCCTCTACCATAAAGTTGTAAAATAAGCAGTAGATGCACAAATCACCACTCAAGACTGTAAACCATTTACACTGGAAGAAATTAACACGATCATAAAAATATGAACGGAAAGAAAGCACAAGGTAATGATGAAATAACTAGCGTTATACTGCACTGTGTAAACACAACATTTCACCACTTAATTAAAACGTTGTATTATTCCTATACTAGAACCTGTTAAAGAAAACGACGGCAACGCAAGCAAATTCAGGCCAATTAGTCTTATTAATGTAGAAGCTAAAGTGTTAGAAAAATTAATGATAAACAGAATCATGCAACACGTGGAAAAGAATAACCTACTCAATGAAAACCAGTTTAGATTCAGGAAAAACAAAAGTATAGTAGATGCTGTATTAGCACTAAAAAATTTCGTGGAACACATCTTTAGATCCAGAAATGTGACAATTGCAATTAGCTTGGAGGTAAAAGGTACATTCGATGCCGCATGGTGGCCGAGTATTCAAAAACGCTCAAGAATGTTAATTCTTCTAAGAATCTTTTCAACTTGGCAAAAAATTACATTAAACAGAAGGATACAATAAGATTAAACCAAGAAGAAATACGTAAAGAAGTTAGCAAGGGTTGTCCACAGGGTGCCTTTCTGTCGACCTGGATTCTGGATTGCAATACTTCTAAATCTTAATTATTCTAAAAGATCTATAGTGATAGCATTTGCAGATGCCTTGATACTTCTAGTTAAGGGAAAATCGCCAAAAGAAGCATAAGACTTTGTGAATACATATTTAAATAAGATTATGGAGTAGGCAGTTAACAATAAAATTCAATTTAACGACCAAAAGTCACAGGTTATGTTATTAACGAGAAACAAAAAATTCGCAAATGATATTGTATGCGTCTACCTAAACCACACTTTACTAAGACAGACCCTTTGTATAAAATTTTTAGGAATAAGTACAGACAACAAGCTCAACTTCGACAGACATACCTAATACGTCACAGAAAAATGCGTAACACAAATCAACTTACTTTCCAGATCAGCAAAGCTAAATTGGGGTTTGGGGTCAGCTACGTTAAAAACAATATATAAAGGCGCCATACTACCTATGTTGTGATATGGAGCTCCCACGTGGTTACAGTCATTAAACAAGTACAAAAGCAAAACAAAACTTAAGCGGATACAAAGACTAATAAACATCTGAATAATCAAAGCATGTAAAACAGTATCGTACGACGCTTCGTGCATTCTAGCTGGTACTAACTACCCCGATCACAATTCAATTGGAAGAGGTGACGGAATTGCATAATTCAATGAAGTAAAAGTGAAAAAATGTGACAAAACAACTAATTGGCAACAGCATAGCTAAGTGGGAAAATGAATGGGAACTAAGTGTTAAAGGTGTGATAGTTAAGCAATTCTTGCCAACGGTCAACCACAACCTTCAAGTACAAATAACACACTCTGCAAATCTATGTACAATTTTAACTGGGTATGGGTTACTTTTACAGATTTCAAATTTCAGACAACGCATTATGCCTATGTAGTACAACCGATCAAACGAAAGACCACATACTTTTTCATTCTGGTCTTTTGAGAAAAGAAAGGGAAGTGCTAATTTACGCCAATGAAGGCAATGGCGACATCTGGGCAATCAATAAACAAGTTTTAGTGTCAAAATAGCTCCTACACTTCGTGAAATTAGTAAATCAATTAACTTTAAAAGAGTGATTATGGTATAAATACCAAATATAACGCTTTTACTTTCGGTTGACGGTCAGTTGCTATCAGAATTGTTTGAGAGGGGCGGAGCGATGAACTGTGGTTAGAATATCGCGGTATAATCGGGTACTCGAGCGCCAATCTAGGTAAACGGTGATGTACAGGCCTAGATTCCTCTTCGCGGGAGGTTAACAGGGATAAAAGCGGTCCGAGTAGCGTCAGTAAAGACGTCGGTTTACCAGGGTTTCTGAATCTTTGAATCGGTGCCGGTATCTAAGGCTTCTGTCGTTGTTGATTCGGAAATGCGCGGTCCCGGTAGTATGAATTCAAAAATAATTCAGTTACAAAAAATATAACTCCTGGTACAGAGATAGGAAGAAAATGAACAAAAACTAAGTTACGTTCAAATTAGTTACGATTCGTCAAACGACAAAAGATATAAATCAAACCCTCGATCTCAGTTTCAGAAAAAATGAATTGTTATCGCGGGTAAATGGAACAATTACATTAATTTTTCTTGCACAAAGAATAATACTAAAAAAAATGGGTGGTTACGGTGCGAGGAGTCAGCCTCTATTTTATTAGGGCAGCTGTAAGAAAACAAAGCGCACTCTAATGCTGGGCGATGCCAATTAGCAAAATAACTAACCGTCAACGGTGGCCAAAAATATCTAAATACTAAAAAATAATATCCACCAGGAAACAAAAATTGGCTCCACTGGTTCAGGGTGTCGATTAAATAAATAAACAAGTTCCTGAAAACGAATATAATCAAAAATAGTGCTCCCCTAAACAGCCTACCAATTAATAAAGTGGCTGTACAAAAAAATAAAACAATTAAATCTTTTAATTCGTCTGCACAGATATGAATATATGGCCAAAATAACTGTTATAATTTTACAACTTAACAAATAAGGAGATCCATGTACGGGATCCAAAAAAATAAGCTAGGCAAAAAAAATATTATATATATACACGGTTGTCGACTTGGGCAGAAAACCAAAACTCAATTCGTGAAACCAATACAGGCAGAAAAAAATCGTGTTTGCCTAATCAGGCTATAAATTAATAAAGGCGGCTCCGTAACGGATTTATTTGTGCCAGCAATTTTTCACTAAAATCAATCAGTTGAAAATTACTTTAGCCGAACAAAATGGTATTTCGAGAGAAGCTCGGAGTCAAACTTAAACCTATTTTTAAGAGAAAAAAAGCAAATCTTAATTCTAAAATGCAATCAGATGGAATGAGGAAAAAAATTGTTCGTCGCCAAACTTGAATTTAATTTGTAATCGGTGGTTATCCTGCGAAAAAATTCCAAGTGTAAGATTAAACTACACAATTAATTACGTGCCTGTAAATGCTTAGGACAAACTTAAAAGTATAAAAAATTCATTAATGTACAGATAGCTGAGTTAGTGTTAATAAAACTTAACTTGACTTAACTTAACCTTCACACCATTCCCTTACAGGGTAGGCAAAACAATCCCCTCCTCTTATTTATTTTTCATTCACAATCTTTCTCCATGCTTTCCTACCTCCGCATACCTCCCTAGCTTCCGCAAGATTCATACATTGTCTCTGACATGCCTTTTTATTTTTAAATCTCCTTATCTTTCTTTCCTTTATCGTACATTCTACTACATTCAGAAAAGTTTTACGCGGCCTACCAGACACGGCCTTACCTCTAACCTCACCCACATATATTTGCTTCGTTAATCTTATGTTGTTCATTCTCTCAATGTAACCAAACCAACGTAATGTACTACTTTTAAATCTATCCATCGTCTTTTCCGCGCCACACTCCGTCATTATGCATTCATTCTTTATCTTGTTCCTTCTAGTTTTACCACATGCGCTTCTCAGAAATCTCATACCCACGGCATTTATTTTTCTTTCGTGCTTTTTTTCACATACCCATGCCTCGCTTCCATACAGTACTGACGGCACAAACACACCATTATAGATTGCTCGTTTCGCAGGTAGACTCATGCTTTCGTTTCTCATTATGGTCTACATATTTCCAATCACTCTCTTTCCAGTACTGATCCTTCATCCAATCTCGCCTGCCATTGTACCAGCTGTAGTAAATATTCTACCCTTACATTCCAGCTCGTCCACTTGCTCCACAATTTCATCTTGCAGAGTAAATACTTTACTCTCCTTTCCACCTTCTCGATTGAACACCACAATCTTAGTTTTGTTCACGTTTACCTTTAGATTCATGCTCTTTCACGTTTACCTTTAGGTCCACAGGTCACAGACTGTATCAAACCTCCTCAAAGCAGTTGTAGCTCATCCCCTTAATAAGACTGTGTCATCTGCATACACCAGAAGTCGTAGATTTACCTCACCAACCATTATACCATTTGTATCGGTACATGCTTATCTAACACATTTATCCATGTGTACATTGAACAACCGCGGTGACATCACACTCCTTGCTCAATATTAAAGTATTCACTTACACCTCCTCTCACCCTAACACGTGCCCGACTACCGTTGTATACACTGCCCTTATTCCGTTTATTCGATCTTTATTTACGACATATTCATTTAATATGTCCCACAGCTTCTTCATATTGACTCTGTCGTATGCTTTCTCCAGATCTACAAACGCACAGTACAGCTCCCTTTTTATACTTAAACACTTTTCGATCACCTGCTAGAGAGCAAGCATCTGATCGACACATCCTCTCCCTGGCATGAAGCCACCCTGCACATCCCAAATCTTAGTTTATGCAGTTTCTGGTACTCTATCAATCAGTATTCTTCCAAATACTTTACCAGGCACACTGAGCAAAACTTATTCCGCTGTGGTTCTTTCAATCACTCTTGTTCCCCTTACCCTTATACAGTGGTATAATGATTGCGCTCTTCCAATCCCTCTGAACTTTTCCTCACATAAGACATACATTGAATAATTCATGCTATGTTCGTATAAGCTTTGGACCCCCATACTTTAGTATTTCATCAGTGATTTCATATACGCCTGCTCCCTTGCCGTTTTTCAACCTTCATACCGGTTTCTCGAACTCATTTATCCCAATATCCTTCTCAGTTTCATTCACCATTCCTTCTACATTCTCCTTATTTAATCCTTCATTCTTACTCTCCTCACTACTGTACAGCTTTCCGAAATATTCTTGCCAGCATTTCCTCACTTCACAATCGTCCCATACTATTTCGTTGCTCATACTCATCACTCCTGCAGCGTTCTGTTTTGGGCCACGCTTTGTATTTTTGACGCATTTCCAGAAGTTTTTGGTTTCCCTCAAAATCATTCTGCATTTTCTCTCCTTCCACAGCCATTACTTCTTTTTTCTCATTTTTTTGCAGCAATAATTGCTATGTAAGCATCTTTTTCCTTACATACTGCCTTTTTTTACCGACTCATTCCACCAAGCACATTTTTTTTTGTCTACCTACAGTCGCTCTTTCACATATCTGCACGGCACAATTGACAACACAGTTTTTCTAGCTTATCCATGCACTTTCAACGTCAGTATCATGAACTTCCTCCGTGGAATATTTGAATCAATGTTATTTGCAAGAAAAATTTCATGTGTTGATACCGTCCACATTCAGCAATGAGTAAAATATTACCATTGGCCACCTGCAGGTATTCCTCACACAGTTATAGACGGAACAAAGCTTGTCCACCATATCAACACCTCCTTTTGTCTGATTATATAACGTTACCATTTCTGGTTTCCCCGTATTTTATCCAAAGTGTCATCTATGTGCATGCTTGAAATAAGTAACACACTTTTTTTTGGTTGCGGAATATATGAAACTAAAGTACAGTTTTTGTGAAATACGAACATTGATGATGTTTCAGATCGAGTTGATGGGTTTGCAAATTCAAATGGAAGCTCTGTTTTATTTTTCCTTATTGTTCCTACAACGTGAGTCTGAAGTTTTGTTTTAAATTAGCAATAAGTTCCATGTTGGTAAACCAATTGTCTACGGTTACATTTCTACCAGTACCTCTAATTGGCTCGGACAGTCTTTCCACCACGGCACCAGGAACATTGATTACTTCGTATGGTCCGGAGGGCTGTTTACCCACATATACTTCGAGATTGAGAGTATAGTAAGTTTTCGAGTCGCAAAGCGCAAACACTTTCACGCCATATTTATTAGGCTTGCTTGGAATGTCCTGCCGACAACCACAACGTCCTCTGAAAGCCTCAATTTTTTCGTCAACTGTCACATACTCAAATGGAGTATATGCAGTCTTAGATTTTTGTGCGAAAACGTCAAACACACTTCTTATCGCTGCTAACTTGTCAGTAGCTTTTCGTTCTTCACGTGTGTCGATATCATCAAATCTTAAATACCTAACTAGAAATCTCAATCTTGAACATGACATGACATTCTTCAGCATTTGTCCCATTCTTCAGCATTTGTCCTAGCACATTTTTTCGCATCAGCCAAATACATTAGACCTAGCAGGGCCTTTACTTCTGTTATATTGGTAGAATTTGCATCACATTCTCGGGAATAATTATGTTTAATGGAATCAATTTTTTAGTTCGTACCTTTCACAATTATCTGCAATATTTCATCATTCAAAAAATAGCTCCAAATTTTTATCGACGTTTTCAAATTCCTCGTCGTGGTTTTCGGGCCTGGCAAATGAGTTACTAAATTCTCTGATTGAGTCCTAACATTTTTTAGGTGGCACATGTTTGTCCCATTTCAATACCTTATCTTTACGCAAAAAATAAGGTATAGCGGCAGTCGCTTCAACGTTCTCTTTTTCCTCGTCAGATATTTCCAGCTCTGTGTCCGTTTCCAGTTATTCTGTTGTTAAATGGTCTTCCTCATTTTCTTCCTCGTCGTCTTCAAAAACAATTTCCGATGAATTATTATCAAATAACTTTTTATTCTAAACTTCGACGCCAACGCCAATGATATCGCTAAGGCAATCATAAAAATAGTTGCAAACTTGCTTTTAAAGTATAATATAGTTTATTATAACATAAAAATGTAAAACTCACCTCCAAAATCTGAGGATTATTTTATAGCACCAGTGGTCGCTGCGGATTATCACTCCGCAAACTAAAATTACCCAGATAAACGTTTACCTATCGTGAGGTTATTCAATTTTTTCAATTTTATTGATTTGCTACGATACGGTGGGACATGTCCCTTTATACCTTCGTCTGTTTTGTTGTTGTGTATGGTGTTTATGGATTTTCGGCACGTAGTGCCTTTACTATTTTCATGACTAATGCGAAGTCTGCGTCTTCTGTGTTTATTGTCGTTTGTTTTGCGGTTATTTGCGCGTATGTGGTTTGGTTATCTGTGGTTCTTGTTTGGAGTATGCCGGATGTAGACGGTCTATTGGTGTTGTTTTGGTTTACAGGTTTGCCGTATATGGGATGTGCCGGGCACCCCCGGTAGTTTGCCGTGTGTTGTCCTTGGCAATTGCAGCACCTTGTGGATTTGCCGGATTCCCTCGTTAGCGTGCACTGATTTGTGTGATTGCGGTTCCACGCATTTCACACATCTTGCTGGTGCGTGGCAGCCGCTCGTCGTATGCCCGAATCTTTGACAATTGTGGCATTGCCGTATGCCGCTTCTTCTGTGTGGTGTTTCTACGCGTATATTTTAAGGTACCCTATAGTACGTAGTTCGTATATTTCCTTCGCCCTCTCTGTCTTCTCCAGGTGGACCAGGATCATACTCTTTTTTCTTCTGTCCGGTTACCAGTTTTGTAATATGCACTAAAATAATCGTAAACATGTAAAAGTCACAACCTTTATGTGTTAAAAATTAAAGATATATTGTTTAAATAAGAGTTTTTTTGGAGGTGTATTAAAATATAAATATATTACTTTAAGAATTATCTTCAAATTTATTCTAGTAAGTTTGCCAAAGGAAATATTAGTCAAAAATTCATAAACTCATAAAATTATTTTCCTTGTAGTTTTATCATTTATTTTACACAGTTTAACTCATGTATAAAAAATCGCATATACCACAGTGCAATTATCAATTATCGCGGTGCCATTGTGTTTCAAAAATAAAGTTTGCATTGATATGTTTCTAAATTTCCTATTCGTTAAATTGTCATGCCGAATTACACTCGAGGTTTGTATACCGGGTAAATTTGTGTTGTTTAAATTCTAATCCGTTTTCTTTAGCAATTTGCTTGAAAAATTGTTACCCTAAAAACTCTACACCTTTATTGTCGCGTTTTTAACGGTTAACAATTTTTCTCAAATTGCTACGCAACAGTTTTTATTAAACAACCCAAAGTTACCCGGTAATATACAAACCTCTTGTGCAATTGTGACAAATCTTAAAATTCAAATATTTAAACTTTCCCGCCATTATTAAGAACCAATCATTGTTGACAAATCGGTAGCCAATCACAATTTTAGTTTCTTCCATACCACTAGTTAGCGTTAAACTTCTAAAAAAATAGTCTGTTGAGACAGTTATCTATTTGTGTTGTCTATGGTTAAACATATTCATTTGTCAAAATTTTATGAACGTTATGGCTCCGAGGAAAAGTTTGTACAGCGAATTGATTAATAATATTCTAAATTCTCTGAGAAAAGCACTAATAGAAAAAGAAAGTTACGAAGACCTGGAGTCGAAAATAATAAAAATCGAAAAATATTACGCAAGGCAAGCGAAAGTAATGGATAAGTTGTCAAGACTAAGAAAAGAACTAAATGTGAATCCATTCAAGACCCAAGCGATGAGATTGATGGAGAAGAATAGAATATTGTCATATTTATATAGAATAAATAGATCTTTTTTTTATTTTACTTTTTTTATTTAATACTATCCTATACATATATATCATTACATACTACTAAAGCGTCTGACAAACACACCACGGAATATATTGTTACTTTGGAGAGTTTAATAAAAATTAAAGTGTTAGAGAAAACATTTTACACCACGTATTAATTCGAAAAACTTTATCCACAACCGACAATAAATTAGAATGAAATGTACTTAATTATTTTAATTCAATTTTCTTATTATTTGAATTTATGAGTGGTCATGGATTTATTGCTATAGTGACTGATTCGTTTTTTGTTGTTGTTATAGTAAATAATAAATAAATTACATATTTTATCTTTCAAGTCATATTTTGTGCTTAAGGTATCAAAATGTAAGTAAAATTCTAAAATGATCTATATAAAGATGAAAAGAGTTTGCATTGTTAGAATAGTATTTGTGAACGTTCCAGTAGAAATATTGGAAGACGCAGAGCAAGCGACATTTAGTTCCAGCAAAGTCCAAAGACGCATACGAAAAAGAATATTTAGATTTATGAATAGTGTTTTATGAATATAAAACACTAGGGTTTTATAGTGTTTATAATGCGTTTGTAAGCAATTGAATTATGACATGAATAATGTGTCGGTTGTGGATAAAATCACTTTATATCCTTTACGAAAAAGGGCTAATTAAAGTTTTCTATTTTACACCACGTATTAAATCGAAAAACGAATCAATAATCACGGCGATTTCAGAACACGTTTACTTTCTGCAAAACTGAATACACAATAGTATCATCTATGGAACAAGTAATCTCCCTAGAAACGCATAGTTAAACATATTTATTTGTCAAAATTTTTTTAACATAATGGCACCTCGTAGAAATACGTACAGTGCATTAATCAAAAATATTTTAAATTCTATCAGAAAGGCTGTAGATAAGACTGAAACTTACGAGGACCTAGAGCCCAAAATAATGGAAATTGAACATTATTACAGAAAACAGGTAACACAAATGGATCAGTTGTGTCGTTTACGTAAGGAAATAAATTTAAAACCTTTAGAAGAGGCCAACAACGACACTGATAGTGAAGAGGAATAACATTATTTTTTATTTTTTAGGTCACGAAACCCATGATTTGAGGTCTTGCTCGATTGACGGGATGATATTGTCATCTTGTGGCATTCCCTTTATTACTACCTTTATTGGTTTGGCTGGGAGGAACGCCTATGCTGTCGAGGGCCGTTGTGGCCGCTCTGTATTCATCGGCGGTGTTTAGTGTTATCTTAACCCCGTCCTTGATGGTATTTGTTGTCTTTGGGTGGATCATTAATTCCGTTAATTTTTGTATCGTCTTTGTATAGTCGCCTTGTGATGTAAGATAATTGGTGGAATGCGTTCTCCATTTTCTTGCGGGGTGTCAGGTATCAGCGTTTACGCTTCGACCCTTTGTCGTTTGATGCCGCCTCTTTTGTGTACAGGTGTGTATCCCTCTTCGTCGGAGGGGGCATCTGCTTCGCTTTCTTGGTCTTGCACCGCCGTGCTGGTTTCTGTGTCATCTTCGGGTGTCTGATTAGAATGTATGCTTTGCTCTTGTTTCCTTGATCTTCCGCTTCGCTTCTTTTTCTTTTTTCTTCGCGGGTGGTCTTCAGGCTCGGATTCTGCGGGTTCCGCTGCGTGTAGTGTTGTAGTGGATGTTTCCATCTTCGTGGTTGTGTTTTGTTGCTTGCTTTGCAGTTGTCGTATTAGGGGTTCTATTGTTTGCTGCAGTTCTTCTACGTCTTTTTCTGGTTGCTTTATATGCATCTCTTGAGTACGGGCAGTGGAAAATTGATTTTCAATCCGAAGTTCAAGTACGCTATTTTGGAGTTTAAGTGCGTCTACCATTATTAACGCCATGTTGCAGTCTTGATCGGAATCGGTGTCGTTTTCACTCATGTTGAAACCGGATTTGTTTGGTGAAAACTACACAAACACGGTTCGCAGAGGAAAATTAACGAGGTTGCTCGAAGAGCGCGCGCGAATTAATTCTATGAGTTCTCTATACGTCTGTTCAACTAGAGATCTCGTCACGGAATGCACGTGAGGTTAATTAGCACTGATTCTTTATATTTATAATGGCATCGTCGAAAGGTAACGAGAGCATGAGGGCGGTGGGGGTCCGATTAGACGCGCAATCGCAAAAGAATAAATGATGCGGAGTGAGAGTCCGCTAGCGACCACGGTAGGGTTAATTGAGGGAGTTGAGTCTTACCTGTTAACTGCGTTCTTTTAATATAATAAAAAAAATTATCATCAAACATATGTTTGTGTAATGGAATCACCGATCTCTGCAGTAGTAGTAAATTTAGTGATGGATCACAATATTTCCATCAGAAAAAACTGAAAATACATATTCCATATACAAATAAGAAATGTTTAATATTCAAATCACTAAAAACAAATTAATCTAATTTGTTTTTTCAATTCAGAATAAAGGTGAAAATTTGTTATCAAAATTAAAATAAAAAAATTCCAAACATGATTTAACAAATACCATTTACCAATACCCTGTAATTTTTGTACTAAGGTTTATATCGGTACATCATTACAGCCACTAAATAATAGAGGAGATGGTAAAAAAGATTTTGAAAATTTGCCTTCCAACTATGCTTGTGTTATATATATATATATATATATATATATATATATATATATATATATATATATATACCGATACAGGGTATGTTGTTACTTCCGGTATGTGAAAGAGGCGACCTGACCTCCGGTTGATCCCCTACAATTAGGGTAAAACGAAAAGTATGAATGTGCTGAGGGGAATCATAGGAATACAGATTTCTTGAGAGGAGAAAAAATTTTTGCATTTTTTAAACTATATATGGGGGTACAAGAAGGGTACGTTGTCACCTCACAAATTTGTATATGGTGAGATACTGAGGTAGCGCAATTGCCTCCGACAGTGTTGCCGTCTTTCCGGAGGTTACAACGACGCTTCTATGTATTTTCAGATATATACTCTGCTTTAAAACTAAACTACCTTGTGATCGTTAACCGTCTGACCCCACTCAGAATAACGGCAACAAATGCATCTGTTGTATATGTATCTACTGTATCTTATATACTATTAAACATCTATAGATTATAATTTTTTGTAACAGTTCTACTAGTTATGCTGTATTAATTTTTATTAGAAAATTTCTACCGCAACTGTTATAGTTTTGGTTTCATTGGGCCTGACGCATAAATTTCTACTGCCATACCTTTACTTATCAATTACCACTCACCCAATTTACGTATCAAAAATTCCTTTTGTAGTGTACTGTCCGTATGTATTACGAACATTTCAGAAAAAACTAATTTCAAACCACAACCGGAAGGTCGAAAGGTGCATGCACGGATTTATACAATCGCACAACAATTTTCGCCTGGAAATGTGAAACGTAGGTTTAGCGCGTACCTTCCACACCTGCAAAATGCAAAAATTTCATTTGGAATATCCATTCACATTGGTTAGTTGCTTGCGTCTTTAATATAAACAGACGAAAAACTTCCAGAAGTAGGCAAAGTTATACGATTGCTTGTATAATTCTTTTAAACGAAATATCATTTTTTTTTATTTTATAATATGATATTTATATTTCACTGACGTTAATTAGTTAAAGTTAGGGTTTTTAATTAATTAGCCGAAATTAGGTCTATGGAGTCATTGGTAAACTGTCCATCGGATTAGTGACATTGGTATTGCTGAAAAAGGCTCAATTTCCCGCACCGGAACCCTTCTAATAGATAGGTCTATTCTTTATGGGTTGGGATGTTGGAAAACGGTTGTCATACCCAACCTACTTCCAGTTAACAACTTTGCATAATAATGCAGATACCTCTATTTACTACGTATTACTTTCCACGTGGAGCGTGATGGAAGGTATTGTTACCTGAAAACATTACAAGTTGAGATAATACGTTTTTTGTCCTCCTAATATCATCAGGATGGCGAAAAAGTATATCACTAAGTTCCATCGGTCAAATTTTCGGATGAAAAGCATTGAGTCTGCTCCTTGACGCAACCTTTCTAAAGGAATGATGACTTTGCAACTTTGGAAGGTCCATTTATGGTCTTGATTTACGTCATAATACTAATCAGTCTCTTATACGTTTTTCGTATGTACCGAGCTGGTAGGGTAGAGCTGACACGCCCTGCTTAGCGTTCGGGAGCTAATGGGTTCGATTTCCGTCACCGTCTACCCTGTATGAGGTTTTTTCAAGGGGTTTCCTCATATACATGTCTCGGCATGGTCACTGCGTATACGCACACCAGGGGCGGCTACTTAGGTGAATGCTGGGGTAGTATTTTCCACCTTAGAACCCCTACTCTGTTCCTTAACATCCTATCCTGAGTAAACCCATCCTTAATCCCCCCATGCATATATACGTATAGTGGATTAAAAAAGCCTGTAAAAGTCGCTTCCTTCTTGAAAAAAATTTAATCGACTTAGAACCAGATGAAACCTCACTGAAATCATTAGTTAGGTTATTGTACATACGAAATGGGCAATTACGACTTTTTCTAATGGTACCGAGTTTTGTAAAATCGAAAAAACTAGCAAAAATGCGGATATTCAAAAAAAATACTTTTTATCATTCACCCTCTAATAACTCCGAAAGTATTCAACATATCCGAATAATCTTTTTTTTGACTTGAAGAGCATGCATAAGCGATGACAACTGAGGCAATATGATTTTCATATTTTTTATATTCCATTTTTTTCAAGACCTCAAATATGAAAATTGGATTTTTTGTGTTGAAATTTTCAGTAAGCGAGAAACTTTTTTATTTGGAAAATTTTCATACTATATGCTGCGAATGAAATGTAGTACAATATATGAGGAAGTTTTCAAAAAAACAGCAGTCCTTTATCCGCAATACTATTCGAAATATGATTTTTTGAACCGCGCCATATGTAGCGCGGACCAGAGCCATTGCCGGCGCCGCGCTACGTACCTATGCGTTAGAAAATATGTTTATGCTAAGCCATCGAAGCAAAGAATGTATTATCATAAGCCGATGATTAGGAGAATTAAGGAAGTCTAAACGTAATTTTTATGAACTTATGAACATTTTTATTTCTGAATTTTCAAATAGGCAAAATATATTGTTTTCAAAACCATAGAATTTAGAAATCTTCATCCAAAGATTCCGCTGTGCCACGTTTCATAATAAGTTGGATACCTTTTTAAGTGTTGTTGAAATGCATTGTCAGTTGGTGGCAGTTCCATCGCAGGTCTGTTTGAATTTGTTGTTAACTGTATCCGCAAACCATTTAAGGAGGAAATATCGTTTTTCTTATTTCTATACAAAAATAAAATATATTTGGTGCTCAGGTTCACTGCTTCACTGTCAGGTAAAAACGGCAAATTATATAATTCTTTTAAAATCTCAATATTCTTGACTAGTACATCAAAGGCTGTCTTCTTGCCAATTTTGAAAAATGCACTTGTTGTGTCACATTCAGTGAGACAATGGATCGCCAAAATATTTTTTGAAACTGTTTCTCCCAAACTTTCAACTATGTCCTGAATTGATAAGAAACGTTTATCTTTCAAATGCCCCAATTCCATAAATAGTCTGCAACCGTGTATTTGCTCCGTAACGACGTAATGATGCAGCGGTAAAATGAAAACATCGGTATCAACAGACCTAACTAGAATGGTGTTACCATGCTCTCTCTCTGCCAGGACATGGAGAATGATCCGCGTGTCTGCCTCTTCTTGGTTACTTTTGAATTTCTGCCAAACTTCAGGTTCTTTATTCCGGGTTATGATAAAGACGTTTTCGGGATTTTCAGATCTTCCTCCTATTATCAATGATTCGTCTTTATCTAACAAATTTGCTGCATTCTTCAAAACATTATCCACCATAAAAATTAATAAGGATTTCTTATTGGCGGATGATTTGAGAAAATCTTTAAAAACTGATTCACCACGTCTTAGTCTCTCGGCAGATTTTAATGACTGGGAGATGTAATTATCAAAAATAACTGTAAATCTTCTGGCATTGCATTTGCGGCCGCTACTCAATATTCTTTTCAAAAATATTTGTCCTAAGTCGTTGAATGTCATAGAAGAAGTAGGTTTCAATTCCTGAATGAGTACCATACCATCAATAATATAAGAATCTACATTTGAAGGTAAATCCATTTTCTCAGTATTTTGTTCCAATCTATGACACAATTCAGCCTTTGCAGATTTTCTCATCGAACCATCTTCATGAAACAGTGCTGAAGGAACTAAAGTTAGCTCATGCGATAATAGGTCATTTAAATCAATTTCTTGGAATCTCGCCATTTTTTTAGAAAGACTTATGGGCTTCTTAGTTCCGTCTTTAAAAGTCATTATTGTGTCCCTCTTTATGGGCCTCCAAAAACTTTCAACAGACCTTTCGAAGATGTTAGTTGTTTTTTTCTGCAGCTGTTTCTAAATAATTAGATAGACTTTTTTCAATTTCTTTTGTGGCTACTTTTCCCGTGCATATATTTATTAGTTGTTTGGGAACATTATCCAAATCGAATGGATTGCACCAACTGGCTTCAACTGCATTCAACATTTTAATTACATCTTCTTCATTTCTACAAGCTGACTTTATTCCTTGGGGTTTATCTTCTGGATTTTTATTAAATATCGCATCTGGGAATAGTATAAAATTATGTATGAACTATATAATCAATTTTCAACTCACCTAGAAAATATTTTGAGTATTCACCTAACGAGTGACGCGTCGTCATCCATCGAAGTAATGCTCCCGGAATTTGGGAGAATCCTATGATTCCTGCGGAGTTTTTACAATCTTTATTAACCGATTGCTCAAGAGCCATATCCGATGCCACGCAGTTGAAATTCTTGTCACCAGTTTTCTTAACAACAAAATTGCCTTTACGTAGATAGTTATACATTTCAGGTGCCTCCGTTTTCAAATTTTCCATATCTTTTAAATATTGAGGAACCCATTTAAAGTACAAGTTTCTTCCAGCAGCAGACAAATATGGCAAAGTATCATAAACTGCACATAAGTGGGCTTCAAAGTCCGCAGTACGTTCTGATCGTAGCAAACGCCATAATAGATCAATTGCGTCAAGAAAAGAACACCAGTATTTAAACGTCAATGATGTTGAACTGCCAGAATTGATAAAATCTTTCATATGACCTTGTAGAAGTTCAACGATTTCAAGAATATCATTGAAATGCCCTTTATGGTGAAGACCATTTTGAAACTCATAAATCACTTTTTCAAAGAGCTCTTCCACTGCACTCTTATCAAAGTTAATAGATTCCACACCGTCACACCATTTAAAGAAGTCTTTGAAGAATAACTTAGACAGAGCATTGGCAGCTAGGGTTAGTACACGAATAGCCCTTGAGTACTCTTTACCATCAAGCATCATTTTACACGTTTTTGCACCATAGATGTCTGTTTCTGTCAGTAATGTGAAGAGCCATCCATCGCTAAAGAGATACCCTATACTAGCTATAAAGGCCATATTTAAATGCATGCCGCCAATCATCAATGTTACTTTTCCTTTCACTTCTGCAGGTTCATTCCATAAAATTTGTTTAGCCCTATAGTAAATAGCCAAATCTGATGTTACAACAATATGATCTTGATTTATTGTATTTACTAGTTGAACTAGTCGTACCAATGCAGTGAAGATTGTATCGAATTCCGTTGGTGGGTTATTTAAAAAGGGCAAATAAAAAATATCTGTAACGGAGATATTACGTTTTGATAAAACGTTATTAAAATCTGTCCAGTTCAAAAAAGATCCTTCTTTTTTAAAAAAAATGAGCAAGTGTCCAAGTTAAGTTAATTTTTCTGGAGGCGGCATCATTTTTTTTATCAAGTTGTACATTTTGGTGTAAATTTGGTAGTGGCCTATTGGGTGGTTTATTATATTTCAAAATGTGCTGAAACCATAAATCTGTTTCATCCTCACTTAGTGCATGGGCCCTTCTCTAGGAATATTTGATTCTACATAAGAACGATTTGAAGAACGTTCTTGAAACAAAACCATGGCCATAGAATGAGTAGTGTTCTTGCCGTCTATTGTCGCTTCATTCAAGTCAAAATTATCGATGCTAACGTGAATGAAGTTTTTTTCAATCATGTTAACTGTTTGAATGCCAGGTGGTATGTAAACATCATTGGCATTGATTTTTTCTTTAGCTAAAGCAGTTGTTAATTGTCTAACATCATTATACGTACAACTGAAACCAATCCGGGTTAAAGTATCCAAAAGCTGTTTATTGCGAACGAAATGATGCACGTATACACCCAATCCAATTTGAAAATAATTTTTCTTGTACCCTTTGTCATACAAACCCATGATTATGTTGCATGGAATCGCTGCTTTAACGTTTACATCATTTTCTTCGAAGGTTTTATCATCAATTAGCCAAGAAATGAATTGAAATAACATTTTGGGAATTTGCTCCTGGAAAATTTGCTCATTTATGTCTCCAGGAATAGGAAATTGTTTCTGTTTCAGTTGAAAATCTCTCATTTGTTTTTTCAGTATTTGTGCAGCTCTGTGTAATATTTGTATTTCATTTTCTTCAAAAGGCTCATTATTTAAATACTTCATCTGGGATTCAACTGAAGATTCTGAGGTATCTGTGGAGTTATCTTGTTTTTGTAGTTCTTGTGATAACGAAACTTCGTCTGTCAATATTCGTTGTTTGTTTTGGACTGTACGAATATTGTTTTTATAAATGTAATGGCTATAGCATCGTTTATACTTGGCATCATAGGCAAATAAATCGTCGTAACCACACAGTTTTGATATCATAGATACATCGTCCCTTTCTTGAGCTGCCTTGAGTATTTTTTCATGTGTATTTTTTCCCGTTCCTGAATAGAAAATAAAAACAGAAATTTCTTGAAGAAAATATTTGGGAGTAAAAATTGAATATTTGCGCCTGTAAAGAATCAGTGAAGCGAATTTATCGAAAAATTAGGGTAAACTGATGAAGGTAGAGTTGGATTATGGGTAGAATATATTATGTGCGTAGGTAATTATAGTTTACATAATTATTCATATTTTTTATATAGGTCCAACTAATTTTACCTAATTTTACTAACCTGTTTGTATTGCAGTTAATTTTTCTTTCTTCTTGGTTCCCGATTGACCACAAATCAAACACATTCGGCGAATATCAAACAACTTATGAGTACTCCGAGTGGCAGTGCTAGTAGATGGCTCTAGTTCATTTGATTGTGTTAAATTTTGTTCACTTGTAAAGTTTTTCCTACAAGATACATGGTAAGTCACTTTTAGTGTACCGTTTAATATCGCATCTTTATTTTCTATGATGTTACGGCTAAATCTGTCATTTCTCCTCTCAGCAAAACTTATTATCATTCGTAAGCCTTTTTGAGTTGGCTTTTTCACTAAGGTATCACTTTTATCTAATCGCCCACATAAAAGACACTCCATCGTCATTCTTTTGATAGGTTAATTAAAAACGATGTTTTTTAACCAAATTCACCGAACAGAAAAACACTTATATTAAAAAAGTTGACGTATTCAACCTAACACAGTACAAGGCACAATAAAAACACTTCTTATGATCGTCTTCTAAATGCACTTTTTCAGTTTGTTTACGTTATCGTCGGAATGTTTATATTAACCGCGCTCGTCCACTTAGACGGCCCGCAATGAGCAAAGTCGAGCGTCCAGGCTGCCAAGTTACTATTCAAATAATCATATTTCAAAAACTATTATAGATAAAAGGCTGCGTTTTTTTTGGAAGACTTCCTCATATATTTCACCACATTTCCTTCGCAGCATATAGTATAAAAATTTTCCAAATAAAAAAGTTTCTCGCTTACTGAAAATTTCAACACAAAAAATCCAATTTTCATATTTGAGGTCTTGAAAAAAATGGACTATAAAAAATGTTAAAATCATATTGCCTCAATTGTCATCGCTTATGCATGCTCTTCAAGTCAAAAAAAAAGATCATTCGGATATGTTGAATAGTTTCGGAGTTATTAGAGGGTGAATGATAAAAAGTTTTTTTTTTAATTTCCACAATTTTGCCATTTTTTTCGATTTTAAAAAACTCGGTACCACTAAAAAAAGTCGTAATTTCCCATTTCGTATGTATGTATGCTGGGAATCCATGATTGTGGCTGAAGGACTTGGAAAGCTCAAGCCTTCTCCTTTCCGGAGGGAATTAAATATGTGGCCTTTTCCTTTCGTATGTAAAGAATTTCAAAAATTTGGGACTAATGTAAAAGGTAACGTATTGATAAGTTCTTGTATTTCTATTAAGAAAGAAATTTACCTTGTTTAAAAGAACATTTTTTAATTAAAAATTCTGTACGTTTGGAATTAAAACCTGGGACTTTCTGCGAGTTCTGTTTCCATGATTTGAATTATTAGCAATAATCAAAACCATAGCAAACGAGCTGTTGGAGCGCTCCGGATTGAAATTCCAAACGCCGCTGATAGTGAACATTCACAATTTGTTCTTCATTAGATGCCGAAGTTTTGATTTTATTACTGCAACACTGCGTTTTGTGCCTGTATTCTGAATAAATCCTTTTATCTCTTCAGCTGAGGGATAAGTCTATGTATCGATGAAAGAGACAAATTCTTGTTTTAATGCAACTACTTCTTCATTACTCCAACCTACAAATATGCATGTAAGTAATCTGTACATATTTTAATTTGCATATTTGGTTACCTTTTTTTGATATACTTCTTTTCCTTTTTTATTTGTAGAATTGATATTTCCAGTAGAACTATCGCTATCATTTTTGTCACCTTCAATATGAACTGTAATAGGTAAATTATATACATTATTATACATTATAGCAATCTAAATATAAACACTATTATACTACATCTTTTAAAAAATAAGGTTGCTTTAGGGGCTACCAATTACATTAAATGTATTTTTAAACAATCAGGCCATATTGTTCTGATTTTATTTGATATTAAATAAATAGTGTTTATATTTGTTATAGCGCATGTACATGTTTTTTTTTTGCAATTGCTCCACCTGTACTTCCACCAATAGATGTCTCGTCGTTAGCTACACTATTACGACGGGCTGCAAAATTATTAATGGTAAACTCATAACCTCAATTTTACAACGTATAACCAATACAGATGCGGAAGTACATTATAAAATTTTACATATTAAGTGACCATGACTATCGTATAAGTCTAACACGATATCATATATTAAATTTACTAAATAGATGCTATTTGGTCGTCCACGCTGCCTACTAAGTCATATTCATATGATCCGAGTCTGTGTTGGTTACTAACAATATATTATGTAAGAGAAGATTTATGTATACAAACGTTTGAAAACTAGGTAAGTAAATCATAAGCTTAACGTTAATGTTAACTTACGATATCTATCAGTCAACGAAATCGTGGTAGAGGTATCTTGAGTGCACATCACATGTTCATGTGCTTTTACAGGTATTACTCCGTCGTTAGCAACTAATAAAATTTGTTAGATTGATTACAGTGGCAGATACAAAAATAAACTGCAAACTTACCGTTATTTTCTATGGCAAACTGTAAATTCTCATCAAAATCTATTTCTGCCAGTGACTTGCCTTTGTATTGGGCAGGAATACCTTTTTCGGACAATAACAAAATCTTGGAAACCTTCGCTGTTTGATATATGTCCACTGGCAATCTGTAAACGCTTTGTTGGATTTTTACTTTCATGGCATAAATAAACACTTACTCATAAAATTCATGATGAGTTTTTTCTGTGTGACCCATGAATTGTGCAAATTGCTTAGTTTCGTCTTTACTTAAATGTAATAACTGCATTACAGTAGCAATTTGCTTACGGAGTTTATTGCTCGATATTGCCATTGGATTCTTAAGTTCCATCTTCTTGACTAACGTTCTAATAGTAATATCGCCTTTACCCCATGGTACAGTGCTACCCGGAACAGCAAAAACATATTCGTTTTCAGACGTAATATATTTTTCCCGGTTCTTTAGCATTACGTCTATAAACTGTTGTAAGAGTTCAGGTATTAATATTACTACAGCACGACTTCCTTTTCCGCTGTTGATTACACGTTTGTACTCACTAGCCAACATTTTCTCAACATCTGTCAGCACACTCTCAAAGTCGTTAACATTGCTACGTGTGTCCCTCGTATAATCATTAATTTTTAAATATTATATGTCACCGATACGTCGCCTGTTAAAGACAACTAGCAATGCCAAAGTGCAATTTGTAAGTGTTATTATCATCACTTCCTTGAAAAAATGCGTTTACGCACCCTTCGGCAATTTTAAAGCATTCATCACGAAAAATTTTAACATCGCTGACTAGTGGCAGAAGCAACGGTTTCTGCCATCTTTTCTCTAATACATCTTTATTCGCCAATGAAGATAATTCGACGTTCCACCTACATTCGACAAGCATCTTAAAATTTTTAATGTTCTTTAGCCATATGGTTTGGAGGTTTGATGACTGAGATTGAAATCCTCTGCTTTCTTTCAGAACTAAATGCGACAGTTCGTCACAGGCTAGTTTTAGGGATGTTCCCAAATGCATCGCCAGACTAGGTGTTTTAAAAGTATTTTTAATTGGATCGTAGCCTACAATTATCTTTGCCGCAGATAAAACACTATCAAAGTTCTTTGGATGAAGAAGTTTAAAATCTACGTTAGCGTTTTCTACAGTTTCTCTGTAAGAAATAAGCAGTCTGGCTAATTCTCTCATTCTGTTGCTGCATACATGGGTAATTCGCTCTCGTTTGTGCTTTTTTAAATACGAGTCGCCAAAGTGTACAATAAGAGCGTCAGTTTTTACCACAAGAGATATCTCGTCACCTTTCATTTTGTCAAATACCTAAGAAATGATAGATATTTAAATTATATTATCTATTGAACAGTAAAAATAAATTAACCTGATTTTTTACTCTTAATTGGGACAGCGTACTGGTAGGGTCACTTGCGCAAGCAACTAATGTATGCGAGGCTGACACATGGTCTTTTCTGCCAACATTACAATTATTTAATACTGACCTCGATAGGCACAGTTTTGCATGTCTCTTAAGGTATTGTTTAAGAAATATTCCTTTGCATGAAGCGCAAGGATAATATTTTTGGTGCTCAGGCCCTTGTTTCACATTTCGGTAGGGACGTATTTCCCCCATTACGAATAGGTTAAAATTTGTATCCTTTCTAAGGGATACGAAAGCTTCCCGCCTTTGTTTTTAATATCTCTTCGACCTCATTTTCAGAAGAATATATCCTTACTATGTGCCGAACAAAATTTTGTTGCATCTAACAATCTTTTTCTGGGCGTTTTTCTGCTGGAATAGGAAAATTTGAACAGAATGTCATTGACAGGGTGAGATTTTGAACGATTTGCATGACATTGATAATATGATAACGAGTAATCAACATGCTAATACTCACCCTAATTTGCTGTGAAGGTGGTTCAAAAGTTACTTCAGCTTTGGTAGTATCACAGATGTTTAAACCTGTGCTAGCAGTGTCATAAGTTCCGTGGCTTTCATTGGTTGAACTGTCTCTGCAATCGTTGTCCGTGAAATGAAAACCCATATCTTGTGTGTCATCGCTCACACTAGCGCTGATAATGGAGTTTCTATCACTATCAGACGTAAGAGGAATATGTTTGTTTGGTGTATCTTCGATTTCAGCTGCCCGAATTACAATGTTATCAATTATCTACAATAGCCGTGTGTTAATATCATTTTTTCTTCCTCCTAGCTGATTTTTCCCCTACCTTAATTTTTGCTGACTTTATAGAATCATTAGTGCAACCAGGTCTCATGAAAAATTGGGAAGCTGGTTCATTTTGTTCCATCACAGGTAAAAGCTCAGCATATTCTTTTTCAGTTTGTGAGTGATCACTATCATTGGGGTAGGATGCATACCGAAAATCAGTATTTTCCAGCTAATTCTAAAAGTTTAAAGTAATCCCCCTGATCAATTATAATTATAATCTAACTTGTACCGGTGGTTTATTTGCTGTTTGAGAAACGAAACATTTTTAACAATTTCCAAAGCAATTTGCCAAATAAAATCGTCGTAACATTTTTAACAATGCCAAAAGACAATTAGGTACCTTATTTCAAAACTCTAGGCATCAATCAATAGTATAAATAACTTCACCCACCAGTTATAGAAAACCATTACCATTACCATTACCATTACTATTGCCATTACCATCACAACTATCACATTACCGTTACCATCACCGTTACAACCATCTCCACAACAATGATCACCATCACCATTTCTATCACCACCATCACTAACATCGTCACCATCATCACCACCATCATTATCATCACCATAATCACCACCATTACCACCATTATCACTATAACTATCATCATCACCATCATCATCAACAACTTTAGCTTTAATCGTCGTCTCTTAATTTAAGTCACCCCTACAATCTGACCCAGCATTTATATTAATTATATTTTTCCATTATTAAAAAACATGTAATTAAGGTTTTGTAAAAAATGTTGTACTCGTACATATTTTTGGTTTTTAACTTACATAATTATCAACCACAAGAAAAGGGGAACTAGGTTTAGAAAATTCATAGAATTATAAAATGAAACAAGCGCGCGTGTAACTATTGCAAACGGTAATGCGCGCGCGCGCGCGTGTGTGTGTGTGTGCGTGCGTGTGTCTGTATGGGTGTATTTGTGTTTGCGTGTGTGGGTGTGTACGTGTGCGTGTGTCTCTGCTTGTGCTTGTGTATGTGGGGGAGGGGGGTGCATGCGTGGGTGTGGGGTGTGTGTTGTGTATGTGTGGGTGGGTGCGCGCGTGTGTGTCTGAGTGTGTGCGTGTGCGCGCGCGTGTGTGTATATAGATGTATGTGAGTATCCAAGATAACAAGAAGAAATCCAACTTGGGGCAGTTTTGGGTTTTTATCAAATATTTCTGAAACAGCTGCATATCCCCAAGATATAAATATATAAATACCTAGGTATAGATCTTAAACATGTAGATTAATTATCTTCTTTGATACCAGTTGTAATTATGCGGAAAAATTCCTAAGGTGGAATGTATTTAAGTGTTTGTTAAAATTTTTCAATATCAGAATAACTTAATTTTATAAGAAATTGTGAAGATACAGTTTTAAAGATAATTCAATTTCACATAACTGTTCTGTATAAAGCATTTTAATACAAATCCAAAATGCATTACACATTAATTAAATAAGATTGAAAATGCTTATACTGTATACTATATAATCAATGTATTTACAGAAGCGGGCGGCTTTCTAATTTTTTTCGAGTTAGCGTTTGGATATCTATTAACCTCTATCTGACATGAAATTTTAAACGTCTATCTGACATAGATTGTGTGTATGTTTACAATGTTGGATATTTTTGTTACGTACGTATTAAAGAAGCGATTGTATAACTATTCTAAAAAAGTTTATTCATATTATTTTTATTTCATTTCTTTCAATCTTCTCTTTGTAGGTTTGAAGGTGTGTGTTGATTCGACCCGATATTTTTATTATTTATTTATATTATTGTAGCACTTTGTTTCTTAGCATAATAACAGTTTATTGAAAAGTTGCAATGAACGTTATTGTAGAAGTGTCCACAAGATAGGGATATTACAATAGAGCACTGGAACGCGCGTATTTCATACTATTTTTTTCTATTTCCAAGTTTAAATTTCATTTTCTTTTCAAATTTAGAATACTGGTTGCAATTTTCGGTGTCACAAAACGTTTTACTGAAACAATTTTTAAAGGTTGCAGAAAATTCTCATTAAAACCCCGTTATAGAAAACTCAAATTCTGGTTCCGGTGGATATTCCCTTGGTTTTGATACCAAAGGTGAGAATGGCGCTTTCCTCATTTTAAGATTCTATGAAATCTAAAACGCTCGCATGGTTTACAAGCACAGAAGGAAGAAAATAATTGCAAAAATAGGGATTCATCGTTATAAAACTTATGTCCGGAATATATCTTTCGTATACCTCAACAATGCAATTCCTTTCGTTCTTTTCTGAACTACGTTTTTCAGGCACATCAGGGACCACACTATTGCCGGTGCCAGCACCGATTTTAAAGTTGAGTACTTCTAAAAAGAAAATCACAGTACATGATACACATAACAGTAATTAATTAATTTTTAAAAAGTTCAATTAAAATTAAAACGATACGTTTTATATGGCGAGTGCAGTGGTGCTATGGCAAAGCAAAATGTCAATTATAATTTCCCGCATTCCCGACAAAGTGTGATTGTTTTCTGTCAAACGGCGTAGTATATTAAAACATAAATATTTTATATTTAATAAGTGCATCCTTTTCATTTCATAAATATGCCCAAACCTTTAGCTATTGTAATTAAAAATTATTATTATTAAATACATAAATAAAAAGTTCATAACAAAAACTTACAATAATCTTCAGCTATTGTCTGTCAAGGACAAGCGAGAAACTAACAATCTCAGCAAAACTCAAATTGGACCATTATAAAGATCAGGGGAAAAGAATGCGCGTATTAACATATTGGGAAAAATGCCACAAATTTTTATATTCGTATTAGTATGACAGTAGTAGATCTTGACGTTATTCGTTAATCACAACACACTTTTGTAAACATCAGCTCTCAAATGAACAGTAGCATAAGCTTACACCACAGTATATTTAAAATATTTAAGTATACTGTGCTTACACGTTGTTTCGCTATACTGGAAATGCTGACGAAACGTTGGTAGCGTAATGGTAGATGAGTCAGTACATTTGTTTAAGTTGGTCGCCGTTTGTTGATGAGAATAAAATAAACAGTGCACAGCGACTCTAGAGGAGAGGCTGATTCATCAGGCATCCAATAAGTTACTTAAATACCAAGACAGATGTAAATTACCATCCTATATTGTGTTTTTAAAATTAATATAATTTTCGTTTTTTTTTATTGAGAGATTTATTTAAAGTACAATGGGCCATTTTAATTTTAACTCATGAAAATGAATTTAACAAAGTTCCATTTTCTAATTTAGTTTAGTTTTATGAATAATAATTAAATTTATCCAGTTTTTTTGTCTATATAATACGTGTAATATGTTTGTAGGTATTGGTAATGAATCGAATTCAATATACCTATTAACTACAGCTTACAAACACATTGAATGTTTTATACGTTGTCGCTTGAGCAAATTTGGAAAATTTACTAGTATTTTTATAACATTAATTTTATTACTTTATCCACGAACCCTTAAGTCAATAATCTCAGAAAATGATTGCAGAAGTATAGCTAACGAACCATCTGAAGGTAATTTCTGAAATCACATATTGCGTTATTTTCATGCTAACAAAAACTGTAGCGAATAAACGGAAACGGGAGATTTTTTAGATATTTATGAACGTTCAATTCAGTATGCAACAATGTTATTTGATATTTACCTATTAATATTATAATTATTAATACACAATATTCTAAGGAAACAATATTTATTTATTGTATGTGCGTCATATGAGGAGCTTGCGTACAGAACTTAAGAAGTCCAGCAAAAGCCATTTTTCAGAAACAATAAAAAACGTCTTGAGGGCTTATTTCAGTGTTTACAAGGAAACCGTTTCAGTAAAGAAACTTGGCTGTTTTTCTGTTTTTACGCATATTTTAATAAATTTGATAACATTTTTAATTCTCCCACTACACAAAAAACAAACGTTTGGACTTATTTAATTTTGCATGAAAATTGTAAGTTTTACAACAATTTGTGAAGTTTCTGAGGTTTTAATTAATACTACGAAGACTTTACAGAAACTAACTTTACTAATTCAGATAATATAAAAATACAAGAAAAAAAAACATTTAACTTATCTATTAAACATGTTACCAACGTTCTCTTCATTGCAGTCACATTTATTTTCTTCTGTTTGGTTTTCTTCATTATCTTCTTCTTCTACCACGTTATGAGTTTTTAGGAGTTCAACATACCATTTCAATGCAGGATCTTCTTCCCACTGGTTCCCAAATTGTGCTTCTAAAAGAGTTTTAACATTTGCAAGCTTAATTTTTGTTAAAGGATGAATCAGTGGTAGTTGCTGTAATGCAAAATCTGTCAAACTTTTTCGTGGTTTAAGCATATTTTGGGCAACTTCGGTTGTAGGTTCAAGTTTGTAGTCGCACATTCCTCAAAATGTTACTCTTTTTTTATTGTTTTTTTCATGTTTGACCAGCAATATTATTTTCATGTCACTGATACCGATCGATTTTTTATAAACCGATTGCAATTTTTTCACATCATATAGTGCTCAATCTATTCCTAGCTGCTTAACTTGTCCTACATCCCTATACAAACAACAATATTCCTCTGTAGTAGTTAAAACTACCTTTTTCCGCAGTTTCTTTTCCAATCTTCCGAAGACTCTGTCTGCAGGCATAAAACTATGTCCCTTTACTGGAAATACTATTAAAATAGAGTTGACATTTTGTGGAGATTCAGCAGTTAACCAATACATCAGCGTATGGATTACGTGTGTATTTTTATTCTGCCCTGCGCACCCATCGCAGAACAGTCGAAGAATTGTGATATCAGTAAGGTCAAGCTGGCGTAAGTAATTTAAAAGCGCCGATGACACTTCGGTCGAACCTCGACCTGCTTGGTCTTCTGAGCAAGTATAGAAAACTGGTTCCTTTGCATGCATGTCAACACAGCAAAAGTTGTAAAACCCCACTTGCCTTAAGTAATATTGTTTCTGAACAGGCGTCTTCGGGAGCGGTTGCACCTGCTGCAGATCGAAGCAAAATGTCTTTGAATTAGGAGAATCTTCTTTAGAAAGAGTAAAAAATGCATTAGCCCGTAGTTTATGAATTCTCTTTTGCGTTATTAACTGTGAACGTCTTTGTTCATCCTTTTCCTTTTTAGTTTGGTAAGTCAGGCGTTCGCACAAGCTACAGATATCGGTTGCAGGTGAACGAAATCCAATGTTGAACTCATTGCTAAAAACTCTATGAAACATGGTAAAGCTCGACTTCATTTTGTCATCATTAGTACTGTCGTTGTACATTTTGTGTAATTTAGTAATACTTAAATCACAACTCAAGTAAACTCTTTCGGATTTGTTCCTCCCATAATGACTTTCAACGCCGCGCAACTGTTTTATAAAATTTCGAATGTTATCTTTAATTTCTTTTGATTTGTCAGATTGTCGATCTCCACCACGGTTTTCCGCTGAAATACCGCCATCTTTCAAAATTTTAGAAATTCTAAGTACACGAAAACTAGATATTTGCAAAGCCTTTGTAAAAAATTGCTTTATAACTGCCTCGCTTTTGGGTACTACGTGGTATCTAAAAAAATAATAACGTAAAAAAGCAGTATTTACAAACTCTATTAAAATTACCAAATAATTCACTGCCACAGCATGCTTCTTCTTCTTCTTGTCGTTTCGAGGTCTTCTTCGAGCAGGCAAGTCAACCGCAATATAGTGACAAATCTTCTGATCTTGATATATCTTGTTAGGTTTTTCAAATATTCGTTTCCGTATGTTGTTGATATCAGCTAAAGTGACAGCTGCACATTCATAGTTTTTTTTGTTGTGTTTACAAGGGGCAGTAAAGGATGTAAATTCAGTCGTTATACTATGCCTGTAATGGTATTATAAATACAATTAAAATTTTAAATTAAAAAGTGAGGTTAAGAATTTACCTTTCTTCCCTCGCAAATTCTACTTTCCTACGATTTCTTTTTCGTTTTCGAGAACCCGCATTATTTTCTCCCACTAGTACCGTACTTCTATCGTCCATTCTTAATTTTATTTAAATTACATAGGTTTTATGTTACGTCTAATCACCAACCACAATGCAATTAACTAATAAAAAAGTAAGCGAACAAACTTATTACTAATGCTAAACTAACTTTACCGCAGTTTACAGAAGATGTCGTTGAACATACAAAAATAAAATTATGGACTTATTAAGTTTTGTATATTTTGATGGACATATTTAGTTTTGAATGAATAGCAGTACTTTTCCATTCGCTGGGAATGGCGACTTATGTAGTTTTGTTCGAAACGCTTTACTAAACGACGCGGCTTAGCATTCTAAACCCAAATCTGTGCGTAACTCATTTTATCCATAAATTGGACTCATGTACGCAAGCTCCTCATATATACTAAAACATGCAAGAATTGCATGATTTGTTAGAAGAGTTTAGTTTTTCTGTTGTTTGCGTATAACCTTTATATGCAAACATAAAAACTTCACTATATGTAAATTGTAGCTTTTGACAAAGATCTGGGCTTCTTCAAACAGTTTAATTTAACTATTAGATTAAACAGTAATTAATAGTAATTTCGAATGTGCAAGATACCAACAAAGTTGATTAAATGACAAAGAAAACTCACATACAAGGCGTACAATGCAATGTTCCCGATTTTCTGAGGCGCAAACGTAACCCCGATATAGCGAAACCTCAACTCATATATTGGGAGGCGATTACGTACCCATCGTATCATAACAGCGCGACACTAGCGCCAGGGATATATAGCTGAACTAAAAGACCGATTTGGGGGTACTGAACATACGTTCCTCCTCCAGCTGTAACTTCGTTTTTAACATTGTGGGAGGGTCCCAATACCGAAGCCATTGTCTAACGTTGTCGCCTCCGAAAGCGGAGGTGTTAACGCTTAGAACTTGGAATTACTTGAATCTTGCAGCGTTTTGCACGCTTTCGATTAGTGTCCTGGGTGATGTTTGTAGAGTTTTATGTGCGAACACAAGTAGTTGATGTGGTGATGATAAGTGTGTGTGTTTTGCAGGTGGGATGTTAAAAAGTATGTTGATGTGCAATGATTATAAGTTGTTCGTATTTGTGACTTGGTAGATAAACTCCCTCACACTGGGCGTGTCTAAGTCACGCCTTATTATAGTGTTTCTGACATAGGTAGGGGCGTGTGCGATGCGGCGTAATATTTTAGATTGAGTCGCTTCTAAGAGCTGAATGTTAGTATTAGTGGCCTGACCCCAGACTTGGCATCCGTACATTAGTTGCGGTCGGATTATGCTTTTATAGAGTTGCACTTTCCTGGCTAAGAAGAGTTCACTGCGATTGTTAAGTAGCGGCCTTAGTTGTAGAGTCGTCAATTTAGATTTTTCAATCGTATTCTTTATGTGTGTACGGAATGTAAGGCGCTTATCTAGAGTTACCCCTAAGTATTCGACAGAGTTTTTCCAGGGAATGGCACTGCCCTCAAAAGTAATATGATTATTTGGCTGTTTTCTAGATTTGGAGAAGTACACAGCTTGACTTTTTTCAGCGTTTATATTGATTCTCCATTCTTGGCACTAAGATTCGATATGTGCGATAGCTCGTTGTATTTTATTAGTGATGATGATGGGACTCCGTCCTTGGTAGAGTATAGCGGTATCATCTGCGTATTGAGCCATGAGTACTGCATTGGTAGTGGGGATATCGTATATGTATATATTAAACAGAGTTGGGGAAAGAACACTTCCTTGGGGAACACCGGCTGTGATTTCCCTGGTTGTGGAGATAAAATTGTCAATTTTGACTGCGAAAGTGCGGCGACTGAGAAAGCTCTGGGTTATTTTGATCATGTATGGGGGGCAGTTCAGACTAACTAGTTTGAATAGAAGGCCTTTATGCCAAACTCTGTCGAAGGCTTTGGCGACATCAAGGAATACGCCGGCCGTGCTTTTCCTGCGTTGAAATCCGGTAGTGATAAAATTGTGGACACGAGTCAGTTGTTTGACGGTCGATGTCCCCTCTCTGAAGCCATATTGATTCTCTGGTATAATGTGGTAGAGCTTGGTCCATTCTTGTAAATCTTGTGTGATGGGTTTCTCAAAAATTTTTGACATGTTGCAAAGGAGGCTTATGGGACGGTAATTTTGGGGGAATTTGGTCTTTCCCAGGTTTGGGAAAAACAATGATAATGGCTTTTTTCCTGGAAGTTGGGAAGTATCCAAGGCGTAGGCAGGCATTGAAAATTGCTGTCAGGTGAAGGATTGCTTTCTCCGGCAGGTGTATTTTGTTAGAAATAGCATCATGACTCGGTGCTTTCTTTGGCGGACATTTTCTTATGCAGGATGCTACTTGTTCCGGAGTAATGAATTTGATTTTGGGATCCTGGATGCGTAAAGTGTCAGACCAAGCTCGGTGAACTGCTGCTGTTGTCTCTTCGGTTGAGGTGGGAGGGTTTGGTGAAAATTGAAGCTCGAGGTAGTCTGCAAAGGCCTCGGCTTTTTCGTCCGCAAGGTAGGTAACGCCGTTGCGACCGTGGATGATGGGGGTAATGCATTTGGAGCGTCTTAAATTTTTGGATATCTGCCAGTAATTCGAGTCATTTTCAGCCGCTTCGGAAATGGTCTTCTCCCAGGACTGATTTCGTAATATAGTAAAGTCGTGTTGGATTTCCCTTGACAGTCTGTTGAATTCATGTTTGTGCGCCGCTGAGTATCGGGCAGTCTTTTTAAGGCGACGCCGTCTGCAAATCTTGGTTAAAATGGAGAGCGGGATGGTTAGAGGAGTGTTTTTCTTTGGGACGGAAGTGCAGTGTAGGGTGGATTGGGAGATACAGTTGGTCAGGGTTTCGACTGCTTGATCAATTACAAATTCATTGTTGAGAATAGGGATTTTGGGTAAGTGATCGGCAATAGTAGTGGTGAGGGAATTCCAATGGATTTTAGTATTGCGTTGTAGGGATCTCGTGATATGTGTGTGTAGGTCTAGGATAACGGGTTCATGGTCAGAGCTAAGGTCATTGGTACACCAGATGTCTGAATCAGTATTTATATTGTTGGTAATGTAGTCTAGAATATCCGGTCGAAATCCAGCGCGGTGGTAAAAGGTAGGTGAAGTTTGGCTGCAGCTAGTCAGCGTGTCCTTGTCGTTGATGTAGTTGGAGAGGTCTCTTTCTCTACGATTGGTTACACGACTAAACCATGTTCGATGCTTGGCATTAAAGTCCCCACCTATTATGGCTTTATTGTTCCAAAAGAGGAGAGTATCGTAGTCGGTGGGAATGAATTCGCTATTAGGTCTATAGTAAATGCTTGAACTGATATTTTTTGGTTGCCTATTTCCACTAAGATGGTTGTATGTTCAAGGATTTGTGTGTCAAGGTTGTTAATGAAAGTGTGCTTGATTCCGTTTTTTACATAAATTGCCGTGCCGCCTTTCTGGCCATTAAGCCGTGGAGAATGGTGTAATTTGTAGCCAGGAATGTGCAAACCGCAGTTGTTATTAGCATGAGTTTCGCAGATTAGCATAATATGTATGTCAAGCCGCATAATAAAATCATTCAACTCACCTGTTTTTGAAAGTAGCCCATCCGCATTCCAGGTCGCAATCCGACAGGCGGAGTCTGTGATAGATGTGGTAGTTCTTGTTGAGTTATCCATCCACAGGTTTGAGAGAGAGGATTTTTGCTAGAGCTTCCAGCCTGGGCAGGATTTTGAGCATTTTTTCAAGTTGGTCGAGCCGTTGGAATACAGCATCTAAATCAGTCGTTTTGTTTGGGATGTTCGGTTGAGCGCTGTTATTATTGTTGATGTGATTGGCCTCTGGCTGTTTGGTTCTGGCAGCGGCTGCATAGCTAAAGTTCTTTGGGCCGGACGGACAGGACAACCACTAAAGTTGGCCGTGTGGGCCTCGTCGCAGTTCGCGCATTTCGGCGGACCGTCAGTGTCGCGATTGTGCGTGCAATCCGCGGTAGGATGTAGACCGGCACATTTGACACATTTATAGGGCATGAAGCACTTATTCTGTGAGTGACCAAATTCGTCTGATTCGCACGTGTTTGTAATTGCGATCTTTTGGGAAGGTGTTCCGTTTTGGTGCGGGATTTTCTTTTGCGACGGCGGTGTCGTCGTGGAGAGCGGAGACTGGCATTTTCTTCCAGGGGCGGATCATGATCTTCAGATGAATATGAAAGCTCGGTTTCAATTAATTGATTAGCCTTGAGTGCAGCTACTTCTTCTTTGAGTTCATTAATAATAGCTCTAAATTGCGCATTTTCAGCTATAACTTGTCTATAATGTTCAACACTAATATCACTAAATTCCCCGGCAGCCATGATGACCGACGCGGGGGCTGAAGCGGGAGAGGGGGGGGCGCGCACGAATGCGTAATTGTCTTGGGCGTTCACCTTATAGAGTGTAGTCTGGTTTAAAACACTAACACTAACCAATATTAACTAAAAAGACACTAAAGATTAAAAGAAATCGCACTATATTACTATCTTATCATATACCCCTGTCCATACTCATCTCCATCCACCATATATACGATATCATATATACCATCATCTACCATACCGGTGTTAACGTTATATATGAGGTGACAGGGATACTAGCATGTATCGCTCCGGAGGCGATAAGGTACCCTCTATCTGTACACACACACACACACACACACACACACACACACACACACACACACACATATATATATATATATATATATATATATATATATATATATATATATATAGGGTAAATGTGCATAAGAGTACGCAGTCTGGTTTTTAAATATGCACCTACATCTATTAAACATCCTGAATAGTTAGCGATACTTGTAGTTGCAAATTATTATATGGTCAAAGGCGGAAATCTGAATTATCGACATAGTTTTTACAATATGGTCCTTATAAGTTTTTGTCCGTTGTAACTGTAGTTTCACGCACACAAGATTTAGTGTTTTTAAAGGTAGGTTTCGATATTATTTACAAATATAAGAGTACGCAGTAAAAGATGCTTAAGAGTTCGCAGTGCGTACTCTTATGCATACGATACCTATAAGTGTTGAAATAGGGAAATACGTGTTTAATTTTATTATAGGTACCTATCAAGTTTCTTGATCCACTATAATATGAGCCGTTACAAGAGAAAAAGCGATAGAAGACTAGTATTTACAGAAGAAATATTATAAGATATTAAGCAGAAAATCTCAGCAGGCTATAGTAAAAGAAGCATAGCTAATGAAATGGGAATAATCGAAGCAACACTAAGGAAACGGCTAAAAAGTGGAAATGTTCCAGTATCGCTAGGGCGATTTAGCTGTGACATTCCTGCGGATATGGAAACCGAATTAGCACAACAGATACGAGATTTGGTGAAAGGTTTTATGGGATTACAAAGAAAAAATTACAAATCGTAAGTTATAAATTCGCAGAAGCTAACAAGATTCAACATCGATTTAACAGAAATAAAAAAATGGCGGGAGAGTCTTGGGTAAAAGGATTTTGCCAACGTCATAGAATAGCATTGCGGCAGCCTGAAAAGTGTTCGATGGGCCGAGTCATGAGGTTTAATAAATTTCAGGTAGATAGGTTTTACGAAAACCTAAAAACCTTGTATGAAAAAAGACAGTACAAACCAAGCTCCATTTATAACATGGACGGGACGGGTTTGTCGACAGTACTCAATAAATTGCCAAAGATTTTGAGTAGCAAAGGTAAAAAACTTGTTGGTAAAGTAGCCAGCGCCGACAGAGGCCAACTTGTAACAGCTGTATGTTGTATGAGTGCCACAGGTACATACATTCCCCCAGCACTCATATTCCCACGGAAAAGCATGAAAGATGAGCTGTTTTTTGATGCACCAGTTGGTACCTTAAAAATGATATCCGAATCTGGATTCATTAATACGGAGTTATTCTGCCAGTGGCTGGTACATTTCAGGAACTACAGCAAACCTTGTGCTGAAAACCAAGTGCTCCTAGTTCTGGATAACCATAGTTCCCACCGTGATTTACAGGCTATACAGTACTGCAGAGCAAATTACATTGATTTACTGTCTTTACCTCCCCATGCGAGCCACAGGTTATAACCATTAGATATTGGTTTTTCCCCTTTAAAAACGGCATACAGTAGGGAATGTGACAAATGGATGGTAAATTATCCAGGTAAAGTGATAACCCTGATGCACGTTGCCAGATTATTTAACGCTACGTACGCTATCATTGCTAATATTCAAAAGGCTCAGAACTCCTTCAAGGCATCTGGAATATTTTCATACAATCCTGATCGGTTTCAAGATATTGATTTTGCCCCGTCGTTTGTAACAAATGCACCTATACACAAAAATACAAATGAAGAAAATGTCTTAGAAGCTGTGGCAATAGATAACACAGTTGATGTAGGTAGCCAGCCTATTGAAGAAATCGACGAATGTGAAGTGTCCTTACGACAACACGTAACACCACCACCAGACATCAGGGATATGGACATACTGTGTGAAGATGGTGTAATTATACCAAGTACTTCGCAAGTAACTGACGAAGATGGCCTTCCGCTGTTTTCATCTCATGTAACACCACCACCAGGCAATAACAATAATGACGAATTGTCCGAAGACTCTGTGCCTATTTCGAGTACCTTGCAAGTAGTTGAAGATGTTTTGAATCGGTCAGTACCAGCATCACATATTTTGGCTTTGCCAAAGATAGCAGAAAAACCTAATCGCCGTAAAATTACATCACAAAAATCTGAGATTCTGTCTAGTACTCCATTCACAAAGGAGCTAGAAGCTCGTGCTGAAACAAGAAAGGCTAAAGAAGAAAAGAAGAAGGACGTAGCAAAAAGAAAATTATTGTCTACTTCTACCCGACCTAAAACCACGCGGACTCGACAAACGAAAAATACGAAAAATGATGATAAAGATGTGAGTTGCCCTGGATGTGGAGATTGTTATTCAAGATCTGTAGAAGACTGGATTATGTGCTGTCAATGTAATCAATGGTGGCACGAATCTTGCACAACATATGTAACAGGAGAATTTATTTGTTTTACATGTGAGAATTGACACGTTTTATAATTTTTATTTTGTACTCCCGTTAAGTTTTTATTTCATAAACAATTGGAAATATTTTTATATTTGTCGTTTTTATTTTGTTTAATATTTAAATAAACGTTTAGCAACTACAAGTTTGCTGTTTTACTTATTATTACAAAAGAAGTGTTTTACAGGCAGAAAATAATATGCGTACTCTTAAACAAAATCATGCGTACTCTTACACACACATGTGTATAACAGTACGCACTTGCAGCGTTTGCAACAAAATTAAGTATCGCATATTTATATAATAATATAGCACTTTACTTCTTGAAAACGTAATCTACAATCACTGCCTTTAAAGGTGGTATAGAAAAAATTGTCTGTACATATAAAACTAAGGTTCTACTCCACATTCTTTACTAAGTGCGTACTCTTGTACACATTTACCCTATATATATATATATATATATATATATATATATATATATATATGTTTTTGTGTTTTTTACTGTAGTATATAATATGAGTGTAGGAGGTAGTTAATAGCATTCATATTATTTAACATTGTTTTGTAGTAAGGTGATTGTTTTAACATAATTATAGTTTACTAGAGGTAGTAATTCTTGTAGGTGTATTCACATATTGATAGTTTTTGTGGTAGTTTAGTAGGGTGTAGCTATTTTTGTTTAGTGTTTATTGTAATACGTATATTATGGATAACGATTTTGACGAGTTTATTCGTTATTTTGAGGAAGATCCATATTTGGTGGTGCCTAGGTGAGAAACAATGAAAAAAGCAGAGTAAATTTCTGTCTAATACATGTGTTTATATACAATTATATTGCGGGATAATGAAAATCCGCTAGAACGGTATTCTAATACGAAACTAATGCAGAGAGTACGTTTTCAAGGTGAAAAGATCAACAACGGTGGGGTCCCAGTACCACCAATTTTAAAAATCTATTGTGCACTTCGGTTTTTTTGCAACTGGAAGCTATCAAGTAAATAAAAACATTGTTGAATATGTGATTACTAATATTCTATTCTTCTAGAGAGTTTGTGGTGATCTTTTGAGTGTGAGTCAGTCATCAATGTCTCGAATCATTAATGAAGTTAGTGAGCAATTATCAAGACATCTGGGACAATATGTGTTTTTCCTATCAACAATGTTTATTTTCAAAATATGAAAACAATGTTTTTTGGAATTGCGAGATTTCCCGGAGTAATTGGCTGCATCGATGGAACCCACATTCCAATAAAAAACCCTGGTGGTCCAAATGCTGAAGTGTATCGAAACCGCAAGGGATGGATGTCGTTAAACGTTCAAGTGGTTGCTGGGCCCCGTTCCGAGATTCTAGATATAGTAATTCGTTGGCCAGGTTCTGCACACGACAACAGGATTTTTAATACCAGCTCTGCTTGCATGTGTCTACAACGTGGTGAATTACCGGGTATTTTATTAGGGGATAGTGCATGTGTACAAACCAGGCATGTGTTTACACCACTTTTAAATCCAACAACAAGACCCGAAATGAGATACTACTCTTCTCACATTACTACAAGAAATGTTGTCGAACGAACCTTTGGAATATGGAAAGGCAGATTCCGTTGTTTAACACACAAGTTGCAATATAATATTCGATCTACCACCCGAATAATTGCAGCTTCGGCTGTCTTACACAACATGGCGAGGAGAGCAACATATCCCATACCAAATGGCGAACAATGTAGTACCCAACCCACCTGCACCTGTACACATGCCGGGGAATGCAATTCGTGCTGCATCTATAACAAGGCATTTTGCTAATTAAAATTACAATTATACTTAGGAAATTTATTAAATTATTTTACTCCAATAACTTTTTTGTTTTTATTTTCTCTTGTTTTAAAATTTCAAGGGCAATTTCGATTTTAATTCTTTGCTTTTCAATTTTTAATTTGTGTATTTCTTCGTCTTGCTCGATGGCTCTCTTTGTACGAGCAATACGTATGTCAAGCTCCCTCTCGATTGCCATTCCTCTTGGCGTATACGATTCTTTTTTTCTCTTTATTGGAGTCGGCAACACTTCCACAGGCAAATCTGAATCATCTGAAATAAAATTTTAAAGAATACATAATTGTACTTTTATTTTAAATATTATTTCAATAACAATAAAGCAACCATTTTATATTACCTTTGGCTTCACCATCTGCATTTAATGGCACAGATGAGATGTCCTCTCTTGTTATTACTTCAGGATGTGTTCCCCCTGTTTCAGGGACACCTACCATTATGATGGTGTCCCTGTCGATTACATCTTTTAATTCTATGTCTACTGAACTGACGATGTCGTCCACCACAGCATTTTCGTCATCGGGGGGAGGTTTGTATGGCCCCCCCCTGTTGCCATTCGATTTATTTTTTCAGTAGCCAACTCCTTCTTTCTGCGGGTCTTCATATTTTCCCAGCATTTCCTGAGTTGGTCTGGGTTCTCTAAAATGTTTAATTGTCAATAAATTATAATGCTATTACACAGAAATTAAATCTCACATTACAATGCTCGCCCATTGCATTGAACTCCTTTGCGATTACCTGCCATATTTTTTTTCTTTCGCTAATAGACACAGCATCGGTTTTTTTTATTTTCGATGATATTAATATGGCGGGTTACTAGTTCTTTCACAAAGATCTTTTCATCTCCGGTCATAAAAGACCTTTTAGTAGCATTGCAAAACAACAAGAATACGAATAACAACAATGATAGCAATAACAAAAATTAAAATAACAATCAATAAACACAAGTAAAGGTACGCGAGAAAAAAACAGAAATGAGGTTATTTTGCTCAATGTTTCATTGGTTTGAAGTTAACGGCTTAAGTTACTTACTATAAATTTCGTTACCAATCATTCCCCTAACAACATTTTTGACAGATTAGATACTCACATGTAACTTAAATTAGTTACTTATTTCTCATACTTTCTGAATACCAAACATGAGGGTGAGGAGGATTCGCACTAACTTGAGTCAATAATTAGTAACTAACCCGTTGAGTGTGAGTTTGAAATTAGGACGCTCTCTGAATTCCGTCCTTAGTTTTATTTAACTCATTTTGTATATATAAATTTAATATTAAGACTAACAGCTGCATTGCATTCATTTTCTTTCTGCATTTATTCTGTATTTAATGCATTAGAGGATATTTCAGTGGACCATTCAATATCCATAACCGTGTGAGAAGCGATAATAATTCTTTATCACGGTTAGTACCTCCTTTTCGCAAAGCGCCGCCTCTTAATAAGGAAACACATTTTCTTAAGTGCCAAATTTTTAGGGTAAGAGAAGGGATTTTAAACTCATAGCGATTACTGGAATTCTCGGTAATTCTACAAAACTTTTTGGTAGCAGAAATCACCGTATCAAATGTTTGTGGTGTAATTATTTCAGAAAGACAATTTAATTCTGGAACTAAATATTTTATGACTAGTTTCAATCTAGACAACTGCCGCATGGACTGTCGGATATATTCACACTGTGATTGTCATATTGTCATATTTTCCATGCACAAACGCCCCAAATCATACAGTTAGTTCATCTTCCTTACAGCACAAATATATGATATATGTGCTAAGTGTTGCTAAAATAGACTCTACAAATTGTGGAGCTGTTTGTTTTCCGATCAGTTGATACAGTAGAATCGAACTTTCTTTTAAAGGGCTCTTTTGTTTAGAATTTGTACTTGGCAGCTACTCAGTATTATTTGCTTTTATGGACTTATAATCGTATTTTACATGATGCCATAAAATTTGTTTAGCCATGAATCCTTAGCAATGTGGGCAAGGACCAAAATCATTGAAATACATGTTTCTATCTTCATTTCTTCTGCGTGCTATAACCAGATCCCCACACCTAGTTGCCAAAACATTACAATTATAATATATAATTTTTGAAATGAATGCTTTCACGACTTAGAGCCTTTAGGCATTATTAAAATTTAAGACACCTCCGCCTCATTTTTGTTCACAATTTCGAAATGACGCGCCATGTTATTGCTTAAAACTTTATTACAAAAGTAACAACAATGTTGCTTATCCCTTATCGTTCTACCTTTTTAGTTTTTTGTTATATACATCACATTTATCCCAACTTTAGGTTTCTCAGAATTTTTTTGGATGTTGTTACTTGTTTTACAATCCGTCGAACGTATTTCCTTTTCTACTCAATGAACTATCATCAGAGTAGGGGTAGGCACATATTCATCATCACTAGAGGTGTGTGGGTTGCATGAAGACTCTGAATAGAGGTCAACATGAATTGAGGAGTCTACCTCGGTGTCATCTAATCTGTTATGAAATTTTCGTAGAGGTTATGTCATCATAAGATGACACTACAGAAATATGTTCAGTAGTCGAGTAAATGCCCTGCAACATATCAAGATCTGAGCAATATCTTTATAAACACGATAAGTTAAGATTTGTTTTTGGAAATTGATGATTGTAATTATGTTATTACCTTCTACAGGGGGGTTTATTAGACGTAATTCTTTGTTTTTATCAAATATTTCTGAAACAGTAGTAGCATACTTCAAAGATATAAAAAAGAATATGTGGATCAGATACATCTCACCCTTAAGTTCGAATAAATACTTATCGCTACTGCCAAATTTAATAAAGAATCCAAATATTATCACAACACGCCAGAGCCAATTAAACTGTTACTTAATTATATCCCATATTGTATTGCAGTAGCTGCTTAATTATATGCAAATGGTCTCAAACACAATTGATGTAAAAGTGCATGAAGGTGTTATAAAAAGAAAATGTCATAATTAAACCAAGACTTTTACAAATTCACACTTCATAATGCTCGGATATTTTTTGTGTAGAAAGACAAAAATGTAAAATTATTATAAATTGTAAGAGTAATGAGCTCCTTTTACTGTAAAATAATACGTACCATCTCATTTATAATTTGTCAAACTACCAACTATACTTAAGATAATACGTTGCCTATAGGGCCGTGCGGTAGATTTGGTGAACATGATGCAAAGCACGAATTTGCCGCCCCCCCCCCCTTCAACAATTTTCTTAATTAAATAGAACTAAACTTTCCAAAAATAATTACAAAAAAATGTATTCTTTATGTGAACATTACATAACATACGTACGTATAGTACGTATGAACAACTACATCTACAGCTTCACTCGCCTAACTTTGATTTTGGCAAACTCCTCAATCATAGATTCGTAATATAAAGTAGCAGCCAACGCACTTTCAATAGAGACTAAAACAAGTTCTGTAAGTTTGGTTTGGCTTAGCGAATTCCTTAAGTAGTTTTTGATCAATTTTAGTTTCGAAAAACTTCGTTCCCCGCTGGCATCTGTGACCGGAGCGTCAATAAAATTCTTAGAGCTACAACAGCATTAGGGTAGGGTAGGTAATTATGTTGCTTTGGCTTAAGTAATTTAAAACATCCAATGGCTTCATAGAAAATTGCAGCATTCGAAATATATCACGTACCTCTTCTTGTAAATCATTGCCATTTATATCATAATCACTTTCACCCGGCCGTACTAACTGCAGGCCATTACAACAAATTTCTAGTGCTGGATCGTTCATGTGTCTGAGTTTGTAAATGTCGTATAAAAATTGGAAGTTTTTGCTATGCGTTTCCAAAAGTGTGAATCGTTCTTTCAGCGATCTCCTCGGATAATGGTTCATCGACAGACTTGGCCTAACTTCACTTTCTGCAGGAAATTCTGGAGTGATTTCGAAAGTCTTCGCAATCTCATTAGCTGCGATTTTCATCTGGTTATATCCAGACTGTCTATAAATTGTTAAGTTATGAACAGTTTCATTTAACATCTTAACACAATCTGGCATATTTATAGTTACCGATTGTAGAAGCTTTGATATAGAATTGATTTCAAATAAGACATCATACCAAAGAACTACACCGCGTATAAACTTAAAACTATGTATGTTTTTGGCTAACCCTCTTGCTTTAACTTTTGTTTCTGCATCTTTATTGACGTCGTCTATAATTTCAAATAGCGCATCATAAATGTCGCAAAGTTGATATCGCAGTGGTTTCAAAGCGTCCAGTCTGCTTGACCACCTAGTGGCACTCAATGGTTTTAATGTTAATTGTGTAGCGTGCTTTTTTAATACTTCCCACCTGTTGGTGGAGCCAGAAAAGAATGAGTACAGTCCTTGTACAATAGAAAAAAATGTGGTTGTATCTGTGGTGGAAGACGCTACATCATTCACAACTAGGTTTAGGGAATGACACGCATATGGAACATAAAATGCTCTTGGGTGTTTTGCAAGTATTCTCTTCTGAACTCCTTTTCTGACGCCTTTCATATTTGCGCCACTTCAGCTGTAGTCCTAATTTCTCCAAATGGGCAAGAATCGTTTCACTTAAACCCTCCCCCGTTGAATCCGTAGCTTCAAAAAAGCCAATCAAGAATTCTTCTATTTCATATTGATTTTTAGTAGGATTCAGAACGGCAATTCTTATTACCAGTGACAGTTGTTCAATGTGACTAACATCTGGTGTGCAATCGAAAAATACTCTGCAGTATTAATGAATTCTACAATTTTTTTTTAAATTGCATTCCCCATTAGGTTGATTAGTTCATCTTGTATGTTGTTGCTTAAATATGTAACTGTCCATTTATCTGATTCCCGCTGAACTCTTCTAACGTGCTCTTCCGGGACAGGATCAAACTCGGCTAACAACTCTACTAACTTTAAAAAGTTGCCGTTATTCGGCTGAAAGAAGTGTTCACTTGTTCCACGAAAAGACAAACATTGCGCAGTTAGTAATCTAGTTATAGACAGTATTCTCTTTAGAACTGCGCGCCAATGCTGAACTTACATGTCCACTATCCGTTGGTATTGCACGTCAAACGTTGATTTAGTTTTCAGCCGAGTATCCAGTTCCTTCCACGACTTATATGCATATCGGTGATGTTCCGAGTTTTCGTGCATCGTTAGTGCTCTGGCAAGATTTCCACAATCGGAGTAACCCTTTTTAGGCCAGTAGTTACTACGACTTATTGTCAAACAATAGACAACAAAGCAAAAGAAGGCATCATTTTCCGTTGAGTAGAGTAACCAACTTCTTGGAACGACTTCCCCGTTGCTCATCACCTTAACGTAATGCGATGGTGAAAATCTACGCTTTTATATCGTACAAATTGTGTAATGACGTTATAAGTTGATAGTAAAAGTTTTAAAGGAAAAGTTTATTTTATTCTTTTTAGCGCATTTAAATAAAAGCTTGTTTTTAAACTTTTAATTTATTGCATGTCAAAACGTCATCAAAGTGAAGTTTTTATGTGTGATTTCTTCAAGGGTTTTCAACACTGATTGATGAATCTTTAACACGAATTACGTGAAACCCAACACACAACAGGCTTTTATAGCGATTCAGTTTGTTGTTTATAAAACTGCAGGGGCACGTGATATGTCTTTTCTTCATATGTCGTCTCGTTTGGAAAATAGACATTTTTTTATATTGCGATTGCAAAAATTCATGAACCAGGCTCTCCACGGCATCGACATCAGTGTATAAACAACGTTTGAACAATTTGCTACAATAATTAATTAAGGTATCGAAGGTGAATGTGTGCAAACAAACATCGATAGCATTTGTCTCATGCATCGCACCCTTAAGTAGAATAAACCAATTGTAAGCAACAATAACAAATAATGATGTAAATGGTTTAAAAATAATAATTGTAAGCAAAATTAGCCAATAACGGCTTTACAAATGACGGTTGGAAGGAAATGATTGTAGTATCAATTACATTGGAATTACACAATCGTACTCGGTCGATTAATATTGCCATGATATATTGGTCTACTACATTATAAAAATCATTAACTTTCTTACCTGATCACTGATCACACACAAACATAAAAGTTAATTGTTGGTCACTAGTTGCTGGGTAGTCGTGTAGTACTTATATCTCTTTTATGTCCAATAATCAGCAACAGCGTCAAGCACAACGTGACAGCGTTAAACACATGCGACTTCTTGATGCAGACTAATTGAACATATTACGCAAGAGCATATAATGTGCTTGTGCGTGGCAGCTGGATGGACACCGTTTCTTATCGAAGTGTTCTTAGCACCGCCAGCAAATTCTTCAACGTTTGTTTATATTTATCGCGCCGTCGCTCGACGGCTCAGCCGAAAAACAGAGCGACGAGCGCAAATGAAACGACACATTATTATAATAAGTTTATGTTATGAACGCATAAGTTCAAAAGTAAATGTGTAATTAAAAATTATTAATTTTATTAAATACATAAATAAAAAGATTACCTCGAGTAGGATTTGAACCTACGACTTTAGTCAAGTTGCTTTGGTATGTGTAAATCCTTGCGGTATTGCAGGCTCACATTTCATTAACATAAGTAATTTGACTGTAATCTCATTATATTTAGAATATACATCAGTTCTACATACATAAAGACAAAATTTACATCGATTGGGGCTTTTATCTCGATAGCTCAGTTGGTTAGAGCGCCACTCTAGCAAGGTGGATGTCGTAGGTTCAAACCATACTTGAGGTAAACTTTTAATTTATGTATTTAATAAAATTAATAATCTTTAGAAACGGCACATTATTTACTTTAATTTAGTGGTGCATTTACTGAATGCAAAGAGAAGTCGAATAATTACTCATTTGGCCGCCCCCGTAAAGTGCCGCCTGACGCGACCGCCTCTCTGCTTCATAGCACCGCACGGCCCTACGTTGCCACTTACTTTGTACTGTTGCAGCTTGTTCTTGTACTCCCATGCTTCTATCCACTGCAACTGTTAAAGCAAGAATTCTTCTAGGTCTTTGGCTTATTGTACAACCGTTTACTGTTAATCTGAAATGTATTGAAGGTCATCTTTTCAACAGTAAGTCAGTAGTGCTCCAACTCTTGCTGGAAAGATTTTTATATCCATGAGCATTGGTTGCTAGGCAATTAAACGAGACAAATTGACGAAACGTTTTTCCAAAAAATTTGTCGAGTTTATTTGCCTTTTAGTATCCAATGCGAATTACCAAAATCAAAAACTTAGGCAAGAGATGGAGCACGAAAGGTCTTTAGTTGGAGAATTAACTCAATGAGTTATAGATAAACGTCATGTTTTATGTTAGGTAATCAACACTTTATTTATGTGAACAAGCATAAATATAATTAAAGGTACAGTTAATTAATTTTGGTTGAGAATTGTGTTGATTGTCAGAATGACAATTCATTATTTTTAAATAGTAATACGGTTGCTAGAAACAATTACGTAGCGGCAAGAAAAGTACCATGCTTTTCTTTTCACTGTAAGAATTCCTTGGTAACTTCTGATTGGTGCACGTGACTCGATTTTCGTAATGTAATTGGTCGACCATACATGAAGTTAATTATCACATAAAAATATTAAAATTTTTGAGAAATCTTTAGACAAACTTAACAATACATAGTAAATATAATGACCGAAGTCATTACGTGGCATTAGTATTTTTATACATGTACCTCTTTTAGACGTAGTCAATCTTTCATTGTCGTCTTGAATTCGTTCATGACGAGAAAGAGAAAAGCGGACACTCTCGGTGTATGTAGAAGTTTTTTTAGGAAGAATTTCAAAATTTTCTGTCGAAGTATTGTCAGGAGGCATATCATGAGTGTCAGAATTACATGAGATTATCTGAGAATCTATTTTCGCTTGCTGGTCTCTCCAATTAATTAAACTTGCAACATTTCCTTTCATGCGTTTCCTGCGTGTCACCCTCCTAATTATTTTCCCATTAGACTTGGCCATACCAATTTTCTTGAAAAGGAAAAATGGATAATTAAACTACCAATTTACACATTACTTATTTACTTACCAGTAAATAAAAATAATTTGTAGTCGTAATTTCTTGGCGACTATACACCAAAAAGTACTTCAAGGGTGCACTAACACTAAACTAACTAAAACTACAGGTACTATAAATACTAATAATAATTAAAACACTTATTTTAAAATCGAAAGTCAAAGCATATCACACAATTCAATCGGATAGGTAAGCAAGGCATAAAAGACCGAAAGCAAGTGAATCTGAATAATATCAAACAAGAGTATCCTGAAATTTCTACAAAAATTAGCATGTGCCAAGGATGAGAACGAAATCATCAAGATATAATTGAGGAAATAGCAGGATCATAAAACAATTTAAAGGGTTCGCTTTTACAATAGTCGGTGCTACTTGCTATACAGATCATAAATCAACCGCTGCAGAAATATTTTCGCGTTGCAATTTTCCTGCCACTGTATTATTGTTATTAATAAAAAAAATGTAAAACGAATTTTGAATAATCGAAGTAAAACAATAAATCTACATTTCCTACAAACACAAAAATCGCTAAACCTTTGCCATATATTGAACCGTAAATACCAGATTTTTCGTAAATTTATTTATTTTTTTATATAATTAACAACAATGTTATTAAAATTTTCACTAGTAGAGATTGTTCAGAAAAAAATCCTCTTTCATGTAATATTCATTTCTCAAATACTTCTTCAGTAGATTTGTAGTAATATTGGCAGAGAAATGCATTGAAAGCTCCATAAGCGCACTGGGTAGCGACTCCTCTTAATAGAGTAAAGTCCACTAAGTCATTTGCTGTAAAATTTACAAAAAAAAGTTATACAAAAATGTGTAGTTGCCCTAAACCACTTCTTGGATTTTTTTTAATTAGACTTTTGTTATCAACATAATTTTTACACATTTTTCTGTTTTCAAAAATAGAAGAATATGAAAGACTATACCTAGTGTTTCAAAAGATTGAAACGCAATAATTAGGGAACATTTTTTGGGAAATAAATTTTGAGCAACTTTGCATAATGAATCGGATTGATTCTGCAATATTTCATCATCTGTATACAGGTTGCATCAAAATTAAAGTATTTCCATTCGGTTATATATTTATTCCCTAATACCTAAACTTACTAGTAGGATTTCGTCAGTAGAGTCTTGCTTATCACAACATTAAAAAGAATTGAATAAATTCATTATAAGTTTTTAACGGTTTACCATAATCGTGCAATCCCAACGAGCGTTTGTTATGTAAATTATGAATGAATACCCGACGATAATTTGATGGCATTGAACAAATAAATTCTTCTACAGCTACAAATAGTTAAATTATCTCACAATCTAGTTGCTAAGAAGATGATGAAATATTACAGAAATATCAATTAGGTACGTTATTAAGGGCTGCTAAAATTTCTTAACCAGAAATCGCTCGTAATCATTACGTTTCAAGGAAGTCAAACAGTACTCAAGTTCAGTTCACTTTGAGATAAAATTGGCTACGTCTTTTGAAACACTAGCTATAAACCTAAATATTGATTTTTTTGAAACCAGGAAAATGTGTAGAAAGTATGCTCAGAAAGACTGGGCGTTCATTAAAAAAATGCAAATTTAGTTTGTCGTAGGTTAATGAGACACCCTATAGAAGACTGCATAATTTTAAAATGTGGCACTTAGATATTACTGCAGGGAGATGGAAAGAAGTCCGGTACGAGGTGAATCATTATCAATTCGCTTTTATTTTGCTCTTGACTTTTTTGATGCTTTTCTTTACTGTTTTTCTTTCTTAATTTACGCTAATTTCTTTTTACCCTGATTGTTTATCCTACACAATTCTTGCTTTCCTTACAAATAACATTCTTGTTCAAGACTACTCTGGTCGGTTATTTTGGTTTGAAAGTGAGTTTATATGTAGATTTATGTTATTACTGAAATGTGTAGTCATTCCTATTACTTAGGTGATTATGATCTATTACAAATTTGCCCACCGGGCAAACGGTGTACAACACAAGCTGTAACATGATAGCCAGATGTTTAAAACATTCATTAAGCAAAGTAACACAATTTGTTTCCCGATATGGGGGTGTTTCTATAAAATCGATCAGTAGAAGAAAAGAAAGAAGTACCGAAGCAGATTCACTTCTATCATCGCCAAGGCCAGAGTTAGTGTAAATGTCGACAACTGTGAATGAAATGAAATTAGAACTACGATCATAAAGTTGGCACAACCAGTTTAGCATAACTAAAAAAAAACTTATTTACGATTTTATGCAAATTTTATGTAATTTTTTGTGCGCTAGTCGCAATTTTTGTGCATTATTTTTTTTAAATAAAAAATCGTGCCAGCTTCAATCTTAGATAGCAGAACTTTTTTATTTAACACTTGATTTCAACGAAGCAAACCCCATAATTTTGTGCGTTGTTTGACCGAAATTCCTGTTTAAAACTTTCAAAGCAATTTGACCAAAAAGAGTTCATATTATGGCCAATCAAGTCATCTGTAGAAAAACATGAATCGCGAATTAATACTTGCTTTACAAGCTGACCGCATACAACCGTAAAACATTTATAATAAAGCTGACAACCGAAAAAATGAGCTTTATCATTTTGATCTTAGAAATTATAACAGTTTGAAGTTTAAGATGCTGGCTATTTCAAGTATTAACCTCTGAGTAGGCATGATTGAGGGCTGTGGGGAATCTTGACCTACTGATTGGAAATTGTTATTTTCATTAATTATAAAATAAATAATCGTCATTTTTGTCTTTGGCCCACTAAATATAAGAACTGTTTGGAGTACCGTAAAATATATTTATTAGTCTATTTAACTTTGAATAAGAACGTTTATTTTGTTATGTCATGACTGATAGAAATACCTTAAGGGGATATGGAGAGCGCGTATAAAGATCCGTAAAACTGTCAAACTTTCTGATAGGTTCAGATAGTTACATTCAAGTTTAAAGAAATTCTTAATACGTATATGTAAATACATATGGAACTAGAGACGTTTTCAACAAGTTTAGTTTTATCCCTCAGGGAGTATTGATATATGTGTTACCTATCAGTAAGTAGTCTGGGTGCCAAATGCCTAATTGTAGGGTAACCTTGTTTTGAGGTATGAATAAAATGTTTTGACGGTTTTTGGTAGCTTATAATATGTAAATTTCAGATCCGATTGATGCCACTCTGCCAGGGTTGAGCATTTTGAGTAATTCAAGATGGCTGCCAAAATATTGATCTACGTTTTTCTAAGCAATATTGTCATGTGATATATCATTTTATGTGTTTTTTAGGTCTAGGAACCCAAAAACAACATTAGTTTGGGGAAAAATAAATAATAGCGGGGTTACTTACAAACCTTTATTGAAAACACTTGAAAAAATAATATTTTTTTACATTATGGATAATATAGTTAAAACAATAGTTAAATTTCACGTTGTTATCTAAGATCAAGATTCATCTTCACTGTCACTGTCATTTAATGATTGAGTTATTTTGGTAGTTGGATTACAGCACTTTGCTCCTTCATGTAAGCATTGACACATTAAGCTACATGAAATGTTATTTGCCCGACAGCTACATCTCATTGTTATGCCGGGTTGATCAGATCGGCATGAACACTTTGTCATTGCTATTATGTAGTCTGGTGCAATTGGAATATTTTGTGGAATGGCAATGGGAATAAGCTCTTTGTTCGCTTCACTTTGCCAGCCTAATGATGTTGGATCTGGGCCAAGTGATAATGGACTGTTTGCAGATAACCACAAAATACTTTGAAGGTGTGCTCGCTTTACATTTTTGGCAAAGCATTCCTTAGTGGGTGGTAATCAAGCAAATGAAGGAGCTCGTAGTTACGATTGACCAATTTTTTTTTGCCCAAAGAGAAATTCTCACTTCTGTCATATCAATAGCACCTTTAATTCCATAACAAGAAGCAATAAATGTTGTGCATTCATCTATTATCTCTGCCATACAGCTGCCTTCATGGCCCAATTTCCGTTCACAGCCAGACAGGGCATTTCCAGCAGATGGTAGTAGTACAACAGTAAAACGAATACGTCTGTATCATCACATATAACATGAACAGTTTCACTTTCTTTTCCTGTAACTTCAGTTATTAACTGTTGAATCATTATAATGTCTGCTGTTCTGTTTTCAAATCAGTTATATGAGTAAGGTTGCCCCTATATATTTGAACTGGTGTGACATCTTGTCCAGTAACAACCAAACGGTTCTCACATGGGACATTACATACGTGTGCAGAAATGTAGTTGCATAAGATCTGTATCAATTGGCGTTTGCTTTCGTTGTTTGACAGCGTTATATTTTGTGGCGGAAGTGGTGTCGTTTCAGTAGGAATAAACTTTCTTGACACTTTCCTTCCGCGACTCGCTCTTGTTGCACTCTTAATGCTACAGTCATAGTATCTGTCAAACACCAGGTGGACATGGGCATCTTTTAGCTTGTCAATGATCTGTTACAGGAAGTTATTTAGGAAGTCACTCACAGACCCTCCTACTGACCAATGCACAACCCACAGTAATGCACAACCGTCAATAATTATTAGTGAAGATGGATTAATTCTTCTGACTGACTGCGACACACTCATAGTGTTCATTAAAACAGACTTACCAACAACCTCTCTCATGTTTCCATCGTCTTTGAACATAGATGGGGGCACAGAAGCAAGTTCATATTTTAACACATCAGTCATTTTTATGTCTCTGTTTGCTTGGAGCGCAATGATTTTAGAGTAAAAAAGTGAAGGGTCCATCTGCATTGGAGTTTTAATTTTATCCCCTTCTTTATCCTCACTCATGAACACAACATATTTTTTAAGAGTATCATGAAATCCACTTGGGAGGCTTTCTTGAAACTCGTGCACAATTACCTTAGCCATTTCATAAGCTTTGTCCACATTCATTGCTTTGGCTGATACTACCTTCCCAGATACAATGTTTACCAATCCTTGAGGATGCTCTGATGGCTTTAAGGGCTGAATACATGGTTCTAGTTTTTTCCTTAGCTTGTCCCTATCTACAGCATCACGGCTAATTCTTCTGTTGCTTTCTTCTTTGTGTACATGTATTGTGTCAGGTTCCCTCATTTTACAAAGTTCACTTGCAAGTTGGCTGGTCACATGCATACTTAATGCCCAACGTTTTACTCCTGCTGTATTAAGCGTTAAGCCTGTCAAAGAATTTCCTCTTTCACCATGTCCGTATCTCATAAATGTGCTTTCAATCATCATATCCGACCATATTGCATTCCAATAGCCACTTCTATGTCTCATTACATGCTCTCCTTTCAAAAAATGATCTAGGCAATCACGTGGCATCTGTCATTCATTATAAGCAACTAAATATCAATAACACAAGTAGGGCAACATTTCTTGTACACACCAAAGATGAAGGAACCAATCTGCTTCCCTTTCTGCTCTCACATAACTCATCGTTAATAGAACTGGTTTAATAAAATTGTATACCCACAAACGAGTAGTTCGGATATGAGTGCATTTTTCATCTACGTTCTCAATCATAGTTTCAAAATTGTTATGGCATCGTCTTCAAGAACTGGTCGTAGCACTTCTTTTGCCAGAAGCCGTAATGCTCGCATATTCTGAGGAAACTTTTTACCTTTTAACATTTTTAGCACACCAGCAAATGCACACTCAAGAATTTCTGCCATCCCACTCCCAGCCATGAGTGAACCTATGCACCCGATAAAAGACATCAATATATGCATCCCACCAAGACGAGGAACAACGGTAGAAAACTTTTCAGGGTCGTTCCATATAATATCCACAACTACTTTGTATATAGATTGATCTGCTGTGAATACTACGAATGGCTGACCACACTCATTGGTTAATCTCTGTGCTTCCAACATGCATGTTAAAACTGTGTCATGATCAGTTGGGGGCAGATCAATTAATGGTAAATACATAACTTGTGTAGCATTCCCCAAGTCATGTATTGATTCTCGATGTAATCTTGTGTTGAAACCGTTTTTCGGCATCATTTTGTATTCCTCACAGGCAACTACATAATTAGTGTAATGCACACTCCATTTCTGTCATTCCTCACAAACAGTGCCTTATTAATAGTTTTCATTCTTGTGGACTTCGCACGGTCAACATTCCTCATGCCTCAATTTTGTAAAGGAGATTTTCAAGTCATTTGATTTTTTGTTTGAACTCATTGTACATCAATGTTATGGTAATATCTGAGGGTAAATACTTTGTGTTAGGCGCATATTCTCACCGATAGTGTGACTGAGTAGGATTGAATGAGTTTACATGATGTTCAATAATTTGTCCCTGAATTTTGTAAGGGCACGGCTGGCGTCCTCTCTGGTCTGGTTTGGGCACCAGTAATTTAAAATCATGTTTCTCACATTTTTTAAAACTCTGTCATTATTAAGGTTATACCCTAAATTTGCTAAAAAATTGCTTGTACACTTTAACCTCTAGAGCACTTTCTGTTTTTCAAAAATACTTGAATGAAAACTGTCTTGCAGAGTTTGCTTCTGCTGTTTGTCTCGCCGTCTACTCCTTTTTAAATGAATTAAAAATAAAAGATTTTTGTGCTTACTCATTAAGTTTCCAATATTGAGTATTAGTAGTGGTTTTCCGGTCTTTATTGATAGCAGCAGTACATCTGGATTTACAGCAATCTTTACAAGGTTCTTTTACTGGAAATTTCTGGATTTTATTTACTCTTTTAGCTTTTTTTTTTCTTTCAGAAGGTTTGATATCAAAACATCTCCTCTTACGTATTTGTCCCGTTTTGGTATAATATCTCAACTTTTGTTCATGGTTAACTGTTGTTGGCAAAATGATTTCCTCAATAAACTCAATTATACGTCCACTATTATTATTATTTTTAATTAAGGCACGTTCTGATATAGACATGGTTTCAGAAGTAGAATCTCCACTTTCCTCATTTTCTTCCTCTCTCTTTCTTCACTTAGCGGCGGATTTACGAATTTTTCCCGATTGGGCATTTCTTATAAGAAAAATTTGAAAATTCTAGAGTGCTCTTGGTAAAAACTCGTAAGCAATTTTTTTTCTACTCTCTAGCAAATGTCTAATAACAAAAGTAGGCCTATTTAAAACGAGAAAAAAATATCAATAAGTTTTAAAAAGTATTAAACAAAGTTTATCATGTACTTTGATATAAATTTTAAAAATGACTAAGGCCTAATGCACAGCACACTTCATCAAGTTATTATTGTTACTGTAAATAATTTACAGTTCTTTTTCTACCTTCAAGTATAGTTTCTCAGAACTAGTTTCAGTTTAATGCGCTTAATTTGTGATTAAAGTTAAACAACGATAGCAAAAATTATTACTCTAAATCAAAACAAAAATTTGTCAGTATTGGTGGGCGCAATCTCGCCAAAGCTGCCAAGGGCGCTGGCGGATCTTGCTACGGCCCCTGATTGTAGTGCCAGTTAGACATAATCGAGGTAACTTTAAAGCTCTTCTGCGCAAATCGGATAACACCATAAAAACATTATCAAGACCTACTAGAAATTCAATTATTTTAGATTACATAATTGCAAAAGGTCATTCGTTACATGAACTTAAACTAATCAAAAAGTCGTCAAATATTTTCTTAGATATATGTCAAAAGTTTAAGATCAAATGCGAATTTAAAAACTTTTACAAAATAAAGAAGTACATTGTAAGAAATTACGATGGTCTAAAGTAGATCTTCACCGACAGAAGAAAGCAAAACTTTGAAACATACTCCATCGGAGGATAATTTTCCAAGAGATTTGCATGATTCATTTGATTCTATCATTGAACATGAATTTAGTAGTTCAACTCCTAAACATGAGTCCCGTTTTGGCGTTACACCAGACAACCTTTCCTCTTTACCATAACCTGAAATAGAAAATGAAGTTCATAAAACATCCCATTGTAAAGCCCTTAAGTCAGTGTACATATCATTTAAAGTTCTATACGTATACTTCTACACCCATGGCTACAAATTTTATCTACTAGGATATAAATGAACCTTTAGTCTCTCATCCAATTGTATATTCAATAAAATGTTAATACTGACATATGTTTTGGTCATAATACGGAAAGATGACCATTATCAAAGCTTACAAATTCTACAAAAAAACACAACAATTTTACACATGAAACTAGATCAAACCACATGCAATATGAGAGTGGAATTATTGAACGATTATCAAATGGTAAGTCGAACCAAGAAGATTCAACTTTACAAACAATTATGCATAACATGTGTAAAATTGTTGTGTTTTTTGTAAAATTTGTAAGCTTTGATAATGCATCTTTCGATTGCAAACATATTCTTATTGATAGAACAATCATATATCTAGATCTAACCATCAATATGAGTCTGGGATCATTTTAAAACCCCTTAATCCTGCAAATTTATTCATTTGGGAATTATAAAGCATATATATCCAGATTTATTTCAACCTGAAGTAATATTACGCATCAATTTTCCAAAACGCTGACTCAGCATGCAACATTTCGTTATCTACAGTGTGACCAAGAATAAGGTACTCTGACTCCATTAATTACTCATAATAACATTAATTATTCATTAGGTTATAACGTTACTAACATTAGCATTAAGCATTTCTGTTTATAATTAGATATAGGTCGTGTAAATAAACTTTGTTATTGTAGAAATTTTCTTTTAAATTTATTGTGTAATGGTTTATTTGTTTATTCCATATTTAAAACAAGTTGTCGCGTTTAAAATTTGGGCAGCCTTTTACAACATACTAGTATGTTAGGAATAAGCAAGCCAACGTATTTTAAAAGCGAATAAACAAGATTACCTTGTACAATATAAATGGGCGGTTAATAAGAAAATTTCTAAATAACAATAGTTTATTTAACGACCTATATCTAATTAAAAAGAAATCTTAATGCTAATTTAGTAACGTTATAACCTAATGAATAAATAATGTTAGTTATGAGTAATTAATGGTCAATAATTATTCGATTGGTCACACTGTAGATAACGAAATGTTGCATGCTGAGTAGCGTTTTGGAAAATTGATGAATATTATCAGTTGAAATAAATCTGGATATATGCTTTATAATTCTCAAATGAATAAATTTGCAGGATTAAGGGGTTTTAAAATCCCACTTCCCATTAACGTAGGTGATCACCTCACTCTTGATTAATCGTACAAATACCTTAACTTGGATTAACAGTAAAATAATTAATTGCGTAGATGTACATAACGTGTGAAAAGTTTCAGTAAAGGTGAAATTAAACTAAAAACTGAAAAATAAAAAGTGCCATAAAATTTATAGCACTTTTAATAAAAAAACATTTAACAGAGCAAAAATGGATGCTACAACCACCTTCTCAACTCAACCAAAACGACGCTTCCAAGGGGTCTTTGCGCATGAACTTGTCTGAAACTCAATGTGTAAACGATATGCGTACGAGTTCTAATTAAAATAATTAAATGCATGTTTTTATTCAACTAGATATGCAACACACATGGCACGAAATGCACGTTAACTTGCCTACATAGAGGTGAATTATTAACAACAAGTTCGAAGTTTGTTACACCAGGTCCTAGATAATTTGAATCCTACTTCGGAGCCAAAAAAGTGACACCTGAAAAAATAGATATGCATTTGGAAATATTAAATCCTAAACATGAATCCAGTTGTGGCGATACACCAGATCACTTTGCGTCTTTACCACAACCTAAAATACCTTTGTAAATTTTAAATCTTTCTAGAGAAGTTGCATGTGTAATTTTACCAACTGGATCGAAACACGCCGAGAACCTACCTTCTGCAGCATTTAAAGATTGTCACTAAACAAATTTACAATACCCGAATGCTACGTAAAAATGATTAAAAATAGCAATACTAATAAATTAAATACTTTTCATAGCTCGTATTATATTGAAAACAGAATCGATAGATTCTTAAACAATGTGTGCAACGTTGTCATAAAGGATACTAAATATTTACAAGGAAACACTAATCAAGATTTATACTGTCTGTAAGCATAATAATTATAAATGAAAAAATGTAAAATCATCATCAAACTGTTTCGAGAAGGTGTTAGTATTTAGTTCGCATAAAGATTTTTGTCATCGGGAAAAATTGACTAGATATTTGGGATGTTCTGCTATTGCGCACTAAGTACATACAAGAAGTTTCAGAACCTATGTGCATTAAGTTATTTAGTAAAGAATAAGTTCAATTACTATTTGCTGAAAGATGTGGAGAAGTTTTACCGGTAATCTACTTTGACGCTACTGGTAATATCGTTAAGAAAGCTAATATATTTTCTAATCGTGTGTATTTATATTCTGCGGTTGTTCCGATTACACTTAACAGAAGAACAGCTATTTTAAAAAAATACATTTGCTCAAGCAGTTTCAATTAATAGTTTAGAAACATTGTCTCAGTGGTTTAAAGACATTGCCATTTTATTACAAAGTCCTGTATACTGCCTGGATGTCCAAGTATCTAAGTTACGACTAACGAACTTTTTCGAAAACTACAAAGAAGTTTTAAGATATGAAGAATTAATTCCAAATCAGTTTGAAGAATTTTATGAAACAGATCGCCAATTTCATTCTATCTATAACTCGAGTCCGTACTTCCTAAACATTTCTAACTTCATTGATAAAGCTACTGAGGCGAAATCAAACAATAATCAATTTTACTGCATATCCTTGTTCAAAATTATCTTAATCAAATAAATGCCTTCTTGCCCACTGTGGACAGAGTGTTGGATTAGAGAGCATTATAACCGAAAAAGGTATAGCAACTGCTACGTCGAAAATTATTTTGGCTATATTAAGAATAATTTATTGGGAGGTAAAAAAGGATTAAAGCCATCACGGTTTATTATAAAAGGCAGAAAACATGTTTTGTCTATATACCAGGAGACACGGGTCGCATTCCTAAATCTAAATTGGCAATACAAAAAAGACATATGGATTGCAACGATGAAATTAGCGCTGAAGAAGTATGAAGTATGGAAAAAAAAAAGGAAGTTATTTCCTCATCGTTTACGGCGTCATATTTGCGCGATCCAAATTCAAGCGGGAAAAACAAAAAACATACGAACAATGACCTTTTTAATTTAGATAGGTGTTAGTTTTGCGGTTCGGGACCTATGAATGAAACGGCCGATTGGGCAATGTGCGATATATGTCATAAATGGATGCATCAAAGATGTGTTGACCCCGAAAATGAATGTAGTATCTCTGACGAGTTCATTTGCGAAAAGTGTTTATCACATACTCCACAGGCCATTAATGCAAATTGTGATTATTATATAAACATTGAAAAATTACAAGCTAAAATAACAAGTAAAATAACCATTCGTGAGGAAAAAAAATTAATTACTGAAAATAGGACAAAGGATCAAAGGAAATCCACGATTTGTTTTCAAGAAAGACGCCTTAGATTAACTGCATCAAATTTTGGGGATATATTAAAATTAAGGTCAGTCACCACTAAAATAAAAGAAAGCTACCAAGAAAGTTTTAAATGAGGCTGTTTCGGGCCATGCTTCAGCACTAACTTTTGGCGTTCGAAATGTAAGCAAAGCAAAGCAAAAATATTATGAAGTAACTGGTAATATTATTGTGGACACACGATTAATAATTCACACAAAACATCACTTTTTAGCAGCATCCCCAGATGGACTTGTATGCGAAGAAGGCATAGTAAAGATAAAATGGCCGTTTAGTGACAGAACTTAACTTGAAATATTTCGCCAGGGATAAAATGTTAAAAACAGACCACAATTATTATTACCAAATACAAGAGTTGTTAGAACTACCAAACAGATAGTGGTGTGATTTTATTGTTTATTATAGAAATGAAAATATTCACATTAACCGAATTGTTCGAAATATGAAGTTTTGGAGTAAACTAGTTCCAGAATTGACTGGATTTTATTATTTCTTCTATTTACCTTTACTAGTTACACCAGACCTAACTAAGCAAATGGATACGTATCAATGGAGAACTCTTAAAAATATTAAGTTTTTGAGCAACGGATTGGTTGATGACATTTTAACTACTATAGCGAAACTGAAAGTAGGGGATACTATACGATCGCGGTTTTTTATTTTCCAAATTTGACCATACCAGAAATACTGCTCTCCGATTATAACTCCTTATCAAACAAGAATTGGTTAACTGTTGTGGCAGTAAACATTATTTTATTCATAATAAACTATACCAACCATTACCAAGTAATAGAAGGTGAATTGTCCACAAAAATTTTTGAGGACTCAACCTTTAGCGAGTACTTCGTAAATAAATGTAACACCCACAAACGTAAGTTAGATATGCCTTTCATTGTTCATGGAAACTTTAGCAATAGTAGACTTAGAAAACGAATTTTTCACAGTATTGGATCCTATAGGAAGCAATGAAATAAAAAATAGGTTATTTTTTAAGAAATTTTGTAATTTTATAGAAAATTATCATAATTCATTTAGACAAGTCAAAATTTCTTGTAAAAATATTAAACTTATTATCCACAACCATATCATTCAAAAGGATGGCCACAACTGTGGTATTTGTTTTTCAACAAATAACAAGAAAGGACTTATTTACATTAGATTGCGATATGGGGGTATATAGAATCAATTTCACGGATATGAATTAAAGTGTGTAAAATGTGGCCGAATATCGACGCAATCAAATGCGCATAAGTGTGTGTTTTGTAAACGATATGTTCACAATTAATGCCTTAATACAGGAAAGTTTCCATTTTTTGTATCAGGTATATCGTCGGTGACACAATAAAACCTCGTACCTCCCTTTTGTTAAAGTTTACAGGAGGGCTACTAACAGTTTATAAAATAAGTTCATTTGGATTCAATTAAACAAAAGTTAAAATTTTTTTTATTTTTTCACTACAAATAGGTATGTATTGCATAATCACACTGTTTTTAAAATGAAACTAATGCAATTATTATTATTATTTGTTTAAAAATGGAGATACGAGTTTTTCGTTTTCACAGTGTGTGGAGTTACGTTTGATGAAAGTAAAGTACATCATTAATTTTCTTGTTCTCTTTTTTTATTTAGAACTCGTTTTTAATTATTATAACAAAAAAAGATACACAAATCTCTTAAACGTGAGGAATGTTATCGTAAAATGCGTGGTAGTCTTGATCAATAGTTTTCTTCAAACTCTGCAAATGGTTAAATTTCTCCATTTTTATAGGAATTCTATTTGTGTACAGAAGTGGTAAGTGCTCAAATAGTATCGGATTTTGTTTATTAACTCGAACCGGTAAAGTTTTCCAATCTTCAGAAAATTTAAGTTTATATTCTATAGAACCATTAGGATTATATTTAAGCGCCCTTAGGTCCGTCACAGTGGGATCACCAGATCGTTTGCCAGGTCTAATAGTGGTTACATAGCGAAGGCTACGAAATTCCTTAAAAAATTCATGCTTAAGGTAAGTAACTTCATATGGTTTTGATGACTTCCGTGCACGTTCACAAATTGATACGTAATCAGCAGGTACATTGATGTTAACATCTTTTAATTTTCTTTCTATGGTGCTATGCATTGCATCAACTTCCATTTGGGTGTGCCCCCTTTCTAAGTATTTTTGTAACACCGTAATTCCAGTAATTCTGGAGAAATTAAGAAGAGCGTTTCCTAAAGTTGCGTTTCTGTTTTGGTAATTACATCCATCACTGAAAAGAATAACTTCTTTTCTTTCCTCGAGGGAGTCCCTGATGCTTAACAAAAAGTGAATGATAATAGACGCAAACTCATCTGCAGTCAAATTTCCTTCAGTCTCGTTCCAAAGGAAACAGTAACCGTCTTTGGTTTGCAAATCAAACATGGTTAAGTTATGAACCGCTAACTTCGTTTTATAATACATTGAAGATACGTTATTCTTAGGAGCTAAAAGAACAGCTTGCATGTCAATTGTAAAAGTTTTGGTCTCAGAATCTTTGTCCTTTTGCTTTTCACTTCGGGCCTCATTCTTTCTTTCTATGTGGTTCTGATAGACCTCTGCTTCAGTATTTCCATGTTTAAATGCAGCGCATATGTCGCATGCATCTTTCTTTGGGCGAAATAAACTTAGATTCTTTTCCTTAAATGTTTGCTTAAATTTGGTTCTACTAATAGGATTGATTTTTTTCTGTAGGCACCAGTCATTTTTATAAAACTCATATAAAGAGGTTTTTGATAACCATAAAGGTTCTAGGTATAGTTTTTGCGTAGTCGCTCTGCAATAGTGTGACTCCATTTTGGGCAATTTATCTAAAAAATCCTCCAAATTAGCTGTTTCTTTCTTAAGTATTCTTCTAGACTTGAAAATAGTATTTGTTTCTTCAAAGTCGTGTTCGACATTTTCCTTCCCTTGGATTGAATTCTGACTTGATTTAGACCAGTTAAGCACGGTCCACTCGCCTACTGCGAGAGTGTTAACAAACATAGTCTTACATACACGTATAAGATCTTTTCCAATTTTTAAATGATATTCAAGGGAGGTAGAACGTCTCGATTTATCCCTATCTTTCCTGTCCCTTTGCCTTTCTGGATTTTTAACGTTTGTTAGCATTTGTACATAAAGTCGTTTTTCGTTCCATGCCATGTTCCAGAATTTTGTGAAAATCTCTTTTCTCTGGTCTTCGTTTACTGCACGACACTTAATTCCTTTTTCTTTTAAAGATTTCTTACAGCTGCATGAAGCTTTAAGTTGTCGTTTAGGTCTTCTAATTTCATACTTCCAAGTGTTGTCAGTTCCTTTCTTTCTTCCATAATATTCAGCACCTTTTGTCGCTTTATTTTATTAGCTGTAGCTTCCCATAGGTCAGTATTTCGTTTTCTCGTTTTTTTGGACCTGCCCTCATGGGTTTCCTCTTCCACATAATCAGCAACAGATTTACTTATAGAACTTTCTTGAGTTGCAATGTCTTCAACTTGTATGGTGTTGCAGATCTGATGTTCGTCTTGTCCCTGTTCCATAATATTTAATATGATTTTTCAAGATTTTGAATTTCGCTCAAAATGTTACCGTTATAAACTTCATTAGAGGTAGGAATTGCTCGCTTTTCATCATTGTTATGACATATAACTGTAGTCGATAATTGCGTGGAGTTTATAGGTACGCCATTTTTGGTAAAAGTATTTCTTTTCCGTTTTCATCTATTAAAATGAGGGGCATGTCCCTTATGTCAAGATGTTCTACCAAAAATTCGCTATTACTCAACTGATTTTGAAAACTTAATGCTTCAACTTCACCCTGTTTTTCGACACCTTCTTGTGACTGTTGCTCTGGCATATGTTACTTCGCCAGTACCTTCCTTTCTTATTTTATTATCTCGTGATATTGCCAAATTTAGAATTTTTAAAGATCGCGACATATTGTCTGCTGAAATTAAAAAAAAACCTATTTTACTTTCAACTGATAACATTACTAAATGAATATGATTCGTAATAAAACCTCATAACTTCATTTTGAATGTAAATAAAGTTAAGTCTAAATAACAGAAATACTCGTAACTCCAACAAGAAAAAAAGAAGAGGAAGAACACAGTAGAATCAAAACACATTGCATAAAATGTTATTTATAAACATAATAACATTAATAAGGAACTTACCTTACGCAAATTAAACTGTTAATAACCAATATCACACCAATTCAAAAAACAATCACTTCTTGTATTACTTTGATGAACACCTGTTTAAAAATGGCGGAGTTACAATGTTTTATGAACCATTTCAGAATACATTGGAGATACGAGGATTTCTTGAACTAAAATATTTATCTAGAATATTTTATTGGAGTTGCAAGGATTTATACGTTTGTTAATTTACAGTTCTGTTATCAGGTGGCAGTAAAATGTAATTTTTCATATTTTTGGAGTTACAAGGTTTTATTGTGTCGCCGACGATATGTAACCTTTGCGAAATTTACTAGGTACAAACATAAAATAGCATAGTAAGTATGACAATAAAATTATATTTTGCATTGTGAATATACTGTCTATGTTTTGTAATTTATAATGTGTACATGTTTGAAATATCTTGGCTCTGATTATCAGCGCGACAAACATGAAATGGAACGTAGTTTAAAAGATACACGACAACTGTACATTTCAAAATTTTAACATTCTTTTATATTTTTTGAAGATTGCTTTCGTGTCTTGTAGTGTTATCTAATTTCATTCTTACACTCCATAGTCCATATTTAACAATTAAACTTAGCGTCTTGGATTCTAGTTATAAATGTAGTGCTTATAGTTAGTGTACAATTAAAACTATTTGGTTCATTAGAATTAGGGTAAATGTATGTTATGACAAGTCGTTTTGTAAGCACAAACAGCAGGGAATTCCCTAACCAAAACAAAGACAAGTATGCGAAGCATGATAAACCTAGTACAGTGGTAAAATGTAATAACATCGAAAATTTTTGTTTTAAGGTTTTCTGGAGTACAATTCCATGGTATCTGTGTCTCCAACTATTGCAGACCATGTTCCTCAAACATCAAACGCGTATACAAAGAAAGAACAAAAACACCACAAGAGAATACAGAAATATAAAAAGCTGCGTTTTTATAAATAAAAGTAGGTAGTGTTTCTTACGTTAGGTATAAATTTTAAACAACGGCTCTCATTTCAATTTCAGGTCAATTTAGCAGCTGAAAACCTCGTGAGAGATATTTTGAATACAATTATGCTGCGTTTGGCAGATTTAAAACAGAGCTATTCATAAAAATCAGTAAGGCGCAAAATTTAGAAACCTTCAAACGTGCTTGGTTACAAAGAAATATGGATAACCCACAATACTACTCTTATTTACCGAGCACTAGAACCGAAACAAGATCTCAAATTGATTGAATTTAACAGAACCGGAACAGGGATCGAAACCATTACACGTTAAGTTGAATGCTAGAACTGGAATCTAAAAAACTTTCAGAGGGAAAAAGGTTCCTTTCGGTTCCGGTCGATTAAATTTGAAGCAGTCGGGAATGGAGATACATTAATGTTTTACATTAATGTTTAATGTAAAGCAAAAATTTACAGGAAAATTTGCAAGAAGGACAATTAACTCTGCTTCCTATACAAATTGTATGATATGCAAAATTAAAACTGAGGTTTTAAATCCAATCTGTTCCCGAAAATTACGGTGATTTGCGAAAATTACATTGCCTCAAATATAAAATCCTTTTATCTAGATCCAAAATGCAAACTACTGCTAACTAAAAATCTAAATTAAGCTACTGAACATTTAATTTTCATTAAGCAATATTATGGTAATAGTAATGCTGAATATTTCCCGCAACAAAGAAACCAATCTATCCAGAATTATATGAATGAATTAAGAAGAAATGTGGCTTCACATTTATTAGATCAAATTGTTTCACGATCAAATCGCATATTTAACGAAAAAAATGATAAGTACATTTCTGTTTACGTAACAATTTACGTGTCTTATAAAAGGACAAACGTAGTTATACAAAAGATAGTAAACATCAGATAAAAAACAAACAAATGAAAATGTCTATTATGTTGTAGGTACATATGATAATTTTTGCGCCACTATGCTCTATCTGATTGTTTACCTCGTCTGCTTCCACGACTGTAAGTTTTGTTTACTAGTTGCTAAGAATAAGTACGACGGTATATATTTTAGCGTTCTAGAATAATAAGTAAATTTATTCAATTTTAAATAATAACAATTTTTATAATTCACCTATTAACATATATATTGAAAGTACAATTATTACAATTTCCAATTGTCACCGAAAGCTTATTTTGTAAAACAGATGCCGATGAAAATATTTCAGTACCATCTACTGAACTTCGTGCGACTCTTGTAGATGAGTGGCATGAATGAGTTTGAAGTAGTGTTAACATTAGCAGTGTCCAAATTATCAAAAATTAAATTTTCATTGTTTTCTTTATACGTTGAGGATGTTGGTTGAAAAACCTCTTTATTTTTGTCACTGAAGAAAATGTTTTTCGCAAATTTAATTTTGTTTCCAATACTATCTTCAATGTAGCCTTCAGCTGTACTAGAAGACTTCCACCCTCCGTGCCTTTTTTCAGTCTAAGAATATCTTAACATTTGTTGGCTAATAATGTAGCAGAACTTCCACGAAATAAGTGGCCCGTGTAACCAGCAGGATTATTTAATTTTAAATATACGGCAATTTTACAAGGCCAAGTCCCAATTATACCCTTTCCAATCACTTTCCCATATCGATAATTTAAAAAGAAATGAAATGATTTTGCATTTTTTGAACGGAGATTTTTATATTTGTAATATATGTCCAAATACTTAACTTTATTATGTGCAATGTTAATAACAACAAATGATTGCTGAATATTTGTCTTTGTTTGGGGTATTTTTACAATGATTAATCCATCACGTTCCTCAAAGTCTTCTATTTTTATATTATATAACTCTTATCGTCTACATGCACCAGCTATTCCTAATATTATTCTTACTTATAAAAATATAATAATTTATTAATGTATCTTTACTTTAATATGTAATCTACTACTTTGAAATATCCATGGAATCGTGAAGAAAAATAGTCGATTTTAACATCGAGTATTCAGCCCACAGACTTCCTGGAACTTGTAGTTTTTCATTTCTTTTGACAAAGTACGCCAAGAGAGATTTTTCACATCCAAATAGTGGTCATGACGATAAATGTAATGCATTAGATTTTTTCAAAAAGCCCACACCAAGATAAGTCAGTGCGTTTTTTGTCTTTCATCCTAAACAACCTGAAGAAAGCGAAAACATCACTTTTGCCGATTGACAAATGTGTGTATACGTTTAAAAGCAGTTCTAATGATAGGTTCAAACACAATTGGCTCTCATACAATCCAAAAGATAAAAAGTTATATTGTAAACGATTCGACAAGTACAGACATGTAACGAAAACAGTAGGAGAACACGAGAAGTCTTATATAGAGTTTGTAATATATTTTGTAGCTCACAATCAAAAAAAGTCTATAGATTTTTTGTTGTTTGAAAAACAGTTGGATAATCGAAAACAAGAAGAGGCCGAAAGACGAAAGGTATTACATGGAGACGTAATTAAGTTGATTGGTAAACAGTAGGGTGTATTACAAAAAGTTCTTTTTGAATTTCACAATTTCAAGTTGATAAAAAGTTATAATAGGGATCACATATTTATCATAATTTTTTTCAATTTTTTTTTTAAATGTTTAGGTCTCCCGGAATGAGCCTAAAGTTAACATTTTTCTTAAAAAAAGTGGAATTTTATTTATTTTTTTACTTTATTTTGTAAACGTAAGTATAAGTTATAAAGTGAAGTAAAGTAAAGTTAATGAAAGTAAAAGACAGTAAAAATTACACCTCTATTTTAATATTTAGGTCTCCCGGAATTAGGCTAACAAAACGTATATTTGTCCTTTTTTCACATTTGTTTGGAAAAAGTAACGTTTTAATTTTATTACATTTTATTTTGTAAACTGAAATTTAAAGTATAAAGTGAAAAAAAACTACGTTAATAAATGTAAAATGCAGTAAAAAAAAGTTACACTTGTATTTTAATATTTAGGTCTCCCGGAATCAAGCTAAATAACACATATAATTTTCCTTTTTTCATATTTTTCCATTTTAAATCTTCACTAGGTTTATTAGAATTGAGCTGAGCACATTCGTCTTTAATAACCGGAATATGAATGTCAATATAGCTTGCAACTTTGTTCGTTTCGTAGGCCTAGTACGGGTTCAATAATCGCTAGTGTTTCAAGGTTACTCCACCGACAAGTCATGACAGGCACTGCGGTGCGCCGTGCAAGGTACGTCACTCTCTCCCCTCGCCTACTGGGTTAGTGTGCATCTTGTGTCGGACGTGAAAGGTTATAAAATAGTGCGTCTTGTAGCTGACGAGTTACAGTATTAGTTTGGGAATAATTAGAGTTCAGTGCGGTTTGTTGTCATGAGTCAGAAAACACTTCATTCTACAAGGAAAACTACCGATCTCCCCATAGTTGGCCGCCCTAAAGATATAAGTGCATTTAACGTTTTATCAACTAAAGTTGATGTGTTACAATATTTTGAGTTTGTTAAAAATCAGCTAAGGTCAGAAGGATGGCATCAACCTCCAAAAAAGGTAATTGCTATTCGCGTGGCTCAAGTGCTAGAACAAATTTGGAAAAAAGCCTCCGTTCCTGTTTCATCAAAAAACAACATTGTTTTTATGGTTTTAAAACTGCATGAGGAATATGAAAAGATTAAAAAATCATCTAATGCAAAAAATGCAAAGAATTTCAAAGCTATGGTGGAAAAATTCAAATCTAACATTGCGGGTAACCTGTTTGACATTTGCTCATGCAAGTGCAGAGATTTAAAAAATTGTTTATGTCCAGCTCCAAAGAAAGCCCCAGTATTGGAGCATCAGTTTTTGGATGACCAAAGAAGCTTACGTGTAATGAGTATTGGTGCTTGTGATGCAGTAGAAACTCTAAAGTTAAAGAAACGTGCTAAGAGGTTGGAAACGGCATGTCAAGCCGAAGTAAACAAAAGTCTCAAACAAAAAAAAAACCATACAACTAAAAATCGAACGAGATGTAAATAAAAGTGATTCAATGTCAAACGGTTCGAGTGATGACAGCGAATATGAAACTGCATGTACTTTGCCAGACTCAAAAAAGAGAAACAGTGTTTCAGTAAAACAAGTATTGCCCGAAAATCTGCCAAGTTTTTCTAGAGCATGTGATCGAAGGGCGATTTCCTGCAGAGCAGGAGCTCAACCAGCCAGTGCTCTTTTGCTAGATTTAAATATTGTAACATCAGAAAATCAGTCAGCAGTCATAGATAAATCAAAGATTTTCCGTGAGAGAAAAAAACTCCGTCAAAGTGTCATTTCGACTCACACGTCTGAAATGATTGCTCTCTTTTTTGATGGTCGAAAAGATGAAACAATAATTAAAGAAAAGGTTGGAAATTCAAGTGTTCGTAAATCTATACAAGAAGAGCACATATCTCTGGTAGAAGAACCAGGATCAACCTATTTTGGTCATGTTACACCTAAAAGTGGTACCGGGAAGGACATAGCAGATTCAATACTAAATTTTATTAAAGAAAAGTGCATTGATGAAAAAAGTATTATTGCTCTGGGATGTGATGGTACGGCAACTAATACTGGCGCAACTAATGGCTCAATTGCATTATTGGAAAGTGCTTTAAAACACCCGGTACAAGTTGTAGTATGTTTGCTTCATTTAAATGAATTGCCTTTGAGGAAAGTTATGATTGCTCTAGATGGTCCGACTACTAGACCAAATATTTTCAGCGGTCCGATAGGCAAATGTTTAATAAACTGTAAACTGACCAGTTGTCGAGTTCAACAGAATAGACACAGACAGTGTATTTCCAAATGTTGATAGCAAAGATTTGATTACCGATCAAAAGTACTTATGGGATATATGCCAGGCAGTACAAACAGGAGAATGTTCCCCCGATTTGGCAAACAGAAATCCAGGCAATATCTCACACGCAAGGTGGCTAACAATGGCAAACAGAGTACTACGTTTGTACATCGCAACTAAAGAGCCAACCCCTCAACTGATAAAACTATCTCTGTTTATTATGACAGTGTATGCCCCCTCATGGTTCTCTGTAAAATGCCATCCCAGAATTATTTATGCACCACAACACTTTTTTAAAATGGTACAAAGCATCAAGTACTTAGAGGATGATCTCAAACTTGTTGTTCAAGCAACTCTTCAGAGAAATGCCTTTAAGGCACACCGGGAACATCTTCTATTGGGAATGTTATTTGATACTCGAAAACACATTAGGGTTTTGGCAGGCAAAAGGATTGAAAAAGCACGGCAAACAAAACTAAATTCAATAAGGGTGTTCAAACCACCAAAAGTTAATTTTGAAGCAGAAGACTACATCGATCTCATTGACTGGCAATCTACATTAGTAACAGAACCTCCTATCCTAAAAAACTTAAACAAAGAAGAGATTAAATTTATTGTTGAAACAGAAGCAAGCAATAAGAATGAGTTTAAAGTACCTTCACACACTCAGGCAGTTGAAAGAATTGTAAAGGAGGTAACAGAAACTTCTAAACATGTTTGTGGATTCAATGAGCGAGATAAAATCAAGATTGCTAGACAGAAAATACCTTCCTATGTTTGAAACCAAACGCCACTTTACAACAGCTACAACATCAGTCCAGGAATAAGCAACAAATTAAATTTCAAAATTATGCTTTTCACATGTGTTAATATAACTGTGTTTTATATAATATTTATACTGTAAAATTAATGTTTACGCTTGTTAAATGAAACACATCTATTTTATATTGTAACCAATCTAAACCATACACTTTGGTTACAGGTTAAAAATGAGAACCGTGGTCTGGTGAAGTCAAACAAGCCAATTCCTAACATGAAAAATTTGGATGAATTGATATTTCATTTCAAGATATATTCATTATTCAATGGAACACAACACACCTGATTGTCATAACGTCGCATTTCTAAAAGTTATTTTCGTTTACTAGATTTGTACAAAGTTTCACTCAATAAATTTTTTTTTCTTATATGCTGTGTTTTATTCTAACTACAACCATAGGATTAAATTTTGCATACAAAAAATTACTTTTCAAGGAAATACCAATTTTTGATTTTTTAGGAAGAATATATTTTGGAAAAAACTATAGCAGATATATTTTTTTCTGTTAATGAATATGGTTAAGACTTAATGTTGTTCTAAAAAGAATAAATATTGTATTTAAAAGAATGATATTTATAAGAAGTACAAGTATGAAAATATCAAAAAATGCAACTTTTTGGTAAAAATTGCGCTATTTTAGCCTAATTCCGGGAGACCTAAATATTAAAATAGAGGTGTAATTTTTTTTTTTACTGTCTTTTACTTTCATTAAATTTACTTTACTTCACTTTATAACTTATATTTACGTTGACAAAATAAAGTAAAAAAATAAATAAAATTCTACTTTTTTTGAGAAAAATGTTAACCTTAGGCTCATTCCGGGAGACCTAAACATTTTTTAAAGAAATTGAAAAAAATTATGATAAATATGTGACCCCTATTACAACTTTTTGTCAACTTGAAATTTTGAAATTCAAAAAAAAACTTTTTGTAATGCACCCTAGTAAACAGGGCCTTGCTTTGAGAGGTAAAAGTTATAGCCTTGGTAATCTAGCTTTAAATCAAGGTAATTTTCTAAAAAAATTTCTTTTCCTTTCAACCTATGTGGATTCTTTAGGAAAGCATGTTAAAACTGTTATCAGTATAAGTACTGCTATTTTAGAAAAAAACACGGAACTAAAGAGTAAGAGGTGGAAGAGGGGGTCAAACAACATTTCTAAGTAAAAATACAGTGACAAATATTGTTTCAATTATCAAATAAATTACGGTAGCTGACCTCGTGAAGGAAATAAAGCAAGCTGTTATCATCTCTGTTCTCATGGATACAACTATAAGATGTATCAGGATATGACCAATGTGAAATCGACTTGAGGTATGTCAATAAAAAAGAAAAGCAAATTTATATCCAAATCTTATATTCCTCAAATTACGATTCATTCAATCGACATGAACTTTACTCTTTAAAAATTACGATAACAGATTGAAGAACGAAAATAAAGTTAACAGTTCCTGATATACGTTTGTCTTTTATTCAACAAACTATATTTAATAATAATTTAGAGTAAGCTTTAAGGTACTTTCAAAAAAATTATTACGTTGTTTTAGAGAATTCATTTTCATTTTTTGTTGTTAATAATATTAAATTGGGAAATTTATAGTCTGTATTGTTTAGTTAATTTAGTTTTATTTTGCCTCATTTAGAAGACGTAATTTGATTCATATTTTAGATTTAAAACGTATTTGTAGGCAGAAAATGTATATGCAAGCCTACAAACAAAATTTAACTTCTACGTAAAATCCCTTTAAATCATACAGGTGCTAAGTTATCGCGCATAACGGCCAGAATTAGTTTTGTTTTTGTATGGGACAGTCGTTAGCCGGACTAGTTTTGCAGTTTTATGCGTGAAACATCAATTTATAAAACATTAATGTTTTTCACTCTTATGAGCTGCAGTGTTACAGGTGGTATATGAACGGGAGCCCCCATTAAACAAGAAGTCGCTATTAAAATAAAAATTTCATATCTGTCCTTTGCATAAACGTGAAGAAAAATAGTCGATTTTAACATCGGGTATTCAGCCCACAGACATCCTGGAGCTTGTAGTTTTTCATTTCTTCTGACAAAGTACGCCAAGAGAGATTTTTCACACATACTGATACTTTTCTGCGTGCACTAATCTTTAAAAATTTTTTTTTTCGCACTGAAACTGAAACAGTATTAAGTCACTTTTTTACGAGAAATCCATGTTATCGAATATATATATATATATATATATATATATATATATATAAATATTTGTTTTCCCGCTTACACCACAGACCCGTTTTGCTACATACTACATACGTTCACACACCACAACCTACGTTGACAGACCCGGCTTCGGGTCTGTCAACGTTTTCCTTCACGAATGCATTGTTGGAGTTATACTGATGTTCCAAAAAATTTTTGGACTAGGCTTGTAAAGTCGGTAATTTGGCCATTTAAACACACCTTTAGTGCAAGGCTCAACTACCTAGGTGGCGTAGCTGCTTAAAGTGTATGTTGTATATACTTTATTTTATTTTTACGACGATATCAGACCCGAAAACTGACAACATTGCTCAATATTGGAAACCAAATCGTATTTGTTATTTCTAAGAGATTGTAATACAAATCTCATGTCTAAGTTCATTTTGAAATACTGAGATTCGACTTTAATATAAAAAAACTAATATTAAAATTTGAATAAAAAATGTATTACACCTATACAGTTATATGAACATATTAATACAATGGTACAGACTTCTTTTTACAAGAAAAGAATACTAAAATAAGCAATTGATTCTAGTTAAATATCCATGCTAATAATCTGAAATATTATGTAAAATAGAATTTGAATGTTACAAAAACATGAATGATTTTAATACAAAATAAAAAATAGACGAGAAAAATACAGCAATACGAAATTCTTTTATTTGACACGGTATGTATTGTAAACAAGAGCTTTAATCCTTACCCAATCGTTTTTCTTAAACGTGTCATATTTCTTTATAAAGTCAAGAACTTCACTTTTTTGAGGGACGACTTTCCTTTTTATATTGTTTTTAAATGCCTTCAACACAATTTCCTTATCGTCAGGATTCCACTTCACTCGGCCATTACTAATAGTTGCTTTACCTTTCCGGTTTTTATCTTTTACTTTCTTCTGCTTCTCAGTACCAATTTCTTCGTCTAATATATTAGTTTCGATCAGATGTAAGAGATGAAATTGCTTTTTGTGAACCTTAAAATTAGCTATTGTTATTTAAAATGTATTATAATATTTGTTACCATAAAAATACATTCGAATTCCTACGCCAAATTTTTTTACAATTTCTTTTTAATGTTAGTCAAATGATTCTTAGAACGGAAATGAAATGCCACGTATTTCATTGCCTCCCCAAGGAGGACGACGGGCTGTTTGAGCTTTCCTAGCTCCTTCAGCCACAATCAAGGACTCCCAGCATACATACATACCTTTCGTATATATTCATGGTGGGATTGAGGATGGGTGTAGCTAGGGTAGGATCGAAAGGAACGGGGATAGGGTTCTGAGTGGGAAAATACTACACCATCATTCGCCGAAGTAGCCCACATGGTGTGCGTATACACAGTGTCCATGCCGCTACCTGGGTAGGAGGAAAACCTCCTGAAAAAAGCTAATACAGGTTAGATGGTAATGGAAATCGAACCTATTACCTCCCGAATGATCCAATGAATTGTAACTATTGGGTTTTATTTTTAAGATTTTGAACTGTTACGTAGCTAACGTAGTTTGATAATAATTAATGGTTGTTTTCAGAACAAGTGAGTAATGGCGCTATTTACTCTCGAGCTCTAGACTTGAACACACTAGAGAGCGAGTGTTTTATCTAGAGCGAGACGAAACTCTAAACATAATTTTTTCCACAACCATTTCAATTATTTAGCAGTTCAATAACTGGCTCCTGTAAATGTGACAGATTTATTACAATTATTGAAGATGCGCCGATGCCATCTTACAGGTGAAAGTGACATACTTATTCTGTCAAAAATACGGACGTAAATACTGAGTAACGTAATAGCAAAGAATCTGAACCAATAATTTTATTGGTACTAAGAAACAGTAATACTTGTATGCGTTTTAAACGTTACACGAAATTTAGTACTCCAACTGTTCGGTCCGGTGTAAATGTTTACAGTGCAGTTATGGCGAAAGGTCAAAACAGGGATAGTATGATTTTCATAGCAACCGCAGGTATAGTAAGCGATCAACAACAAATTTTGCTCACTAAAAATAGAGAGCAAAACAATCTATTATTTAATGATTGTGGAAAAATAATTTTTATTATTGAACATGCTACCCATTTATTAATATTAAAAGTTACCTGATGTACTAGGTTCCTAATTATCATCGTTAATTTCTTCTATTAAAAAGTCGTCATCCAGAATAACTTCATCCAGGCTTTTACCTTTAAATTCGGCACCTTTCCCACTTTCTAGTAGAAGTAATAACTTAGCAACTTTTGCAGTCTGATATGTATTTTCAGTTAACCTATGATAGTTACATTGGAAAAATATATTTTTTTTTTTTTTTTTTCGTTACCTATAAAACTCCATGTGGGTTTTTTCTGTATGGCCCATGAATTTGGCTACTTGATGAAGTTCGTCTATACCAAAATTCAAAAGTTGTAATATTGTAGCAATTTGTTTGCGGAATCTGGTACTTGTTAGAAGATCAGGTCGCTTTGCACCAGATTCAGAAGCTAACTTTTGAACTACAGCATAACCATTTAACCATCTCGTTGAACCAGAAAGGTCAAACAAATACGTATTTTCTTTTGCTACAAGATTGGTGGTTCGACGTATATGAATTATAAGATCAGTATACTTTTGGGTAGTTTTGGAAAATAAAATGGGAACAGGTTTTGATCCTTTACCAAACACTACTACAGGTTTAAACATGTTGCTTAAAGATTACTCTAACTCTGAAAGGCATGACAACATTTCAGCCTGATTAGTTGCTTCAGGTGGTCGTTCGTAAGTGTCAATATCTAAAAACTGAATCTCTCCAATTCTTTTTCTATTGAACAATAAGAGAAGTGCTGAAGTACATTTTACCAAGGTATTATAATTAGCTTCAATATGTTCATTACTTCTTAAACGTTCGTATGCTGAACTTGCTAATGATGAAGTTTGTTTATTAAAAAGAGATACATCTTCTGCAGTTGGTAATAGTTTAGGATTTTCAAACTTTTTTTCATTAAGAACTTTGTAGTGCTACAGACGGACTTGTGAATGTTAAAGTACTAGGATCATATCCCGCAATTAGTTTTCCCTCAGAGAGTATATAATTGTAAAATTCTGGTTTTAACATGTCAATAAAATTATTAGAATTTGTCGTTACCCTTAATGATAGTAAAAGTTTAGCCATTTTACGCATTTTTTGACTCACTACTGAATACATTTGTGGTCTTTCATGTTTGCCCAAAAGAGATTCGCCGTAAAGGCACATTAAAGAGTCACTTTTTGCCGCCAGGCCAACACTATCCGCTCTGATGGTTTTAAAAACTTCGGAAATTCGACTTTGCGCCAGATAATTTCCTAAATAACCGGTGCTTATTAGAAATCTTTGGGCATCAGAACGATGTCCAAATCGTTTTGGTAATTTTTCTGAATCTGCCTTGCATGTCTTTCTATGCCTCCATAAATAATTATTTTTTACCACTCCAAAACAATATTTGCACATCGAGTAATTAATGTTGTCTACGCATTTGACACTATTAGGTGCGACTGGTTTCCTTATCGGTTTGAATATATTTTTTTCTCTGGACAGTGTCAAATTTCCTCGTCGTCTTAACACTATTATAGCATCTCTTCGTTCAACACTTTTTGTAGGCATAGAAATAATTTTTTTTATCGGTTCTTGATCATAATGTTTTCTGATTAAGTGCCTTGAGAAATGAGTCACGTCTTCAAAACAAAATGGACATAAATCTTTTTGTAAATCGTGAATTGTATAACTTGTCGTTGGCGTACTCCTGTTTATAATCTGAAATTACAAAATAACTTGCGAAGCGGAACTAGAAGACATCTAAAATACATCAGAGCTGTTATTTTCAATCAAAATATTTTCCGCTTGATATCTTAGACAAATCGAACTGTCATCAATTTTTTCTTTTTCGTTTGCATCCACTGATAATTTTACATTTAACGGCGAAAAACTTGCAGACGAAGATGAACTACTACTCTCCGGTTGATATTCACTTCCAGAATCACTTTGTTCGGAACAATATTCTGGATCATAAGTATTTGGATAAAACACTCCAAAATTGTAATTCTTTTTTTTAGATCCCTGTGATAATAAAGTACGTAAAAATAAAAACCCTCTTAAATTTTTTTATTTTATTTATTTTAAATAAAAATACTCACATCTTTTAAAATTCTAACCCGAGTTCTAATAGGTATATTCGAGTCTGTATTTCCTCTGCAATTATCAGGAATATGTGATGGTAATTTTTGAAGAAAATCAGAAACTTTTTCATTCATCGATATGTTTGGTAATTCAGCAAGCTAATTGAAAAAGGGTAATGTATTATTTGATATACAAATAATGTAAACAGTAAGTATATTTATTTAACTCTGATCCTAAGATTTGTTATTAAATTATGATGCCAGATTTTCTAATATAAAATCAATAGGAATTAACGCAAAAATAAATTAATTTAATGATGTAGAAATTATTACCATTTTTTACTGAAAAGTTATTAGATTATTGTAGTATTTTAATTAATATTTTTGTACTAAACGTCCCGATACAATAATAGTTATTTTTAGTACAAGTGAGCAAAGGCGCAATTTACTCTCGAGTTCTAGATTTGAACACACGAGCGAGCGAGTGTTTCATCCAGAGCGAGAGGAGCACAAGTGCCTTTGCTCAAGCGTGCTAAACATAATTTTCTCCACAATCATATTATGCATTATTTAACAGTACAATAACTGGCTTTTGTTACTTGTACTCTGACAGATTTATTACAAAGATGCGCCGATGTCATCTTGCATGTGACAGAGACGTATACATACGGACGTAAACAGTTAAAAACTGAGTAGGCTAATAGCCACAAATCTCAGCCAATAATTTCATTAAATATGTAGGTAGAATACCTGACAGCAGTACATGCATGCGTTTTAAACATTACACTAAATTTAATACACTAGCTGTTTCAGTATGGTGTAATTATTTACAGTTCAGTTATGGCGAAAGGTCACAAGTATAGTATGATTTTCATAGCAACCGCAGCATAGTCGCCGATCAATCAATTTTGCTCACTAGAGATCAAACGCCCGTTTTGCTCACTGAAGGGCTGATATAATGAGTTCCTTGGTCACTATTATCGGTATCATTAAACTCGTACAAATCGCTCGAGACATTTATTTCAGCTGTAAAAACATTGTTAAAAGTATGTTTAAAATTATAACCAGCTGTTAATTATAACTAAATGTCTTAAAGAAAAAAATTAACAAAATACAAGAGTCGCGCAAACGTAAACTAATTATTGTTGGTAATGGTCACGTTTTCATTACTAAATAGAGAATAAATGGATTTTTGTTTACTTACGTGAATAACACAATTTGAAAATGAAAAATACGAAGATAAAATATACGTATTGATTAAGAAAATACGTGTAAAAATCAATGGATACCTATGTAATTAGTTTCTGGCAAAAAAAGTCAAGGACAGCGTTCAGTTACTCAGATTTTAAAGTTTATGTTCATGTTTTTGAATATGTGAAATCTAAATTAAGCGATTATGCCTCTAGACGCTCATGTTGGAATGTTTACATTTTCGCGACTCAGCGTTAAATGAAATAACTTAACATGTACGTAACCTCATAATAAAATCAGTGAAATAAAATACCTTACCTTTTTTAGATGAAGTAATCATTTCTAGTATCTTTCTAGCACGTGACGACATTGTGCATAAAAATATCACCCCGTTACTACTATTACAACGCACTGTACAACATAAACGAAATTTAAAACTCAGCCACTTGGGTGTGTGGAATATAAACACGTGGTTTCATTCATTGATGAAAATAAATAAAGTTGTTGACATCAGCGCAGGGCTTGTGAACGTCGGTTAACAGATTTAAAATTGTATATGCGGGGCTGTAAACGCGTTAAAATCAAATGGCTTGTGACCGTTTATTACTTGAAACATATATATTATTTTAAGTTTTTTTTTACCCCTCTCTATTGATTTCGGTTTCCATTGATAAAATCATTAAAGGCCACATTTTATTGAACAGATAACATCAGTAGATCTGGTGGGTCTGAGGTCGCCTGTTAAATAACATGGTCTGTGAACGACGTGTAAAGCAGTATATATATATATATATATATATATATATATATATATATATATATATATATATATATATATATATATATATATATATATATATATATATATATATATAATTATTTAGTATTGTCAGGAACTGCGGCCAACTAGGGTCTTAATAGGTTTACAACTATTTGATATCTGCCAATATTTCGGGGCGTTTATTTTGTTCCTTGTACAATAAAACATGTTAAGCAGCTACGTAGTTACTTTTCAATTTTCGATTTTCCTTTTTATACCGAAAACTGCAAAAGGTAGAAATTTTAACTGAAACAGTATTAAGTCGCTTTTTTACGAGAAATGCATGTTATCGAAAATTTATATATATATATATATATATATATATATATATATATATATATATATATATATATATATATATATATATACAGGGTGAATCTTATCTAATCCGCCAAAATTAAAGGAGTACTAGAATTTATCATTCTAAGCAAAAAAGTTCATATGTACATGAGTCCGGAAATGCTTCGTTTGCGAGATACAGGGTGTCAAAGTTGAAAAAAGAAATCGCGATTTCTTCAATATCTTTCGACTGTTTCGAAATAATTTCATGAAATTTCGTATACGGGGGTTTTTTGGGACAGTTGTTTGAACAGTTGTTATCAAAAGAACATGTTTACTTTTAATATTAATTTCTTTTCTTTTTCTTTTTTAATGTTGGATATTTTAGTGCTCCTTACAAAAGTTAGTTTTAAATAAACATTGTGAGTTTTAAATGCGTTTTTCTCAGAAAGGGTTGCTCCTAGCGACATCACTAAAATATACCTTTTTTTAGCAGAAAATATAGGAGAATCGATTTTTTTAGTCCAAAATGGCATACAGTGGAGCAAAAAAAAATTGCAACGATTTAAAGGGGTCGAAATGGTGGCCGCTGGCGCCCTCTAGAAACCACAACTAAATGGACCACAAATTTGAATTTGTCATCTCAAAAAACCACCGTATACGAAATTTTATGAAATTATTTCGAAACAGTCGAAAGATATTGAAGAAAACGCGATTTCTTTTTTCAACTTTGACACCCTGTATCTCGGAAACGAAGCATTTCCGGACTCATGTACACATGAACTTTTTTGGTTAGAATGATGAGTTCTAGTACTTCTTTAATTCTTTAATTTTGGCGGATTAGATAAGATTCACCCTGTATATATATATATATATATATATATATATATATAATTATTTAGTATTATCAGGAATTGCGACCAACTAGGGTCTTAATAGGTTTACAACTATTTGATATCTGCCAATATTTCGGAGCATTTATTTTGTTCCTTTATCAAGCCTTGTACAATAAAACGTGTTAAGCAGCTACGTAATTACTTTTCAATTTTCGATTTTCCTTTTTATACCGAAACTGCAAAAGGTAGACATTTTAAACTGAAACAGTATTAAGTCACTTTTTTACGAGAAATCCATGTTATCGAAAATTTATATATATATATATATATATATATATATATACATATTGAGATGTTCAGAAAGGAGTAAGACAAGGATCGGACAGTATAAATAGTAATTTCTTTATAAAAAGGGGTGATTTCAAGCTTAATACATGTGCGAGACATTGATTTGATAGAATTTGGTTCACGATGGGTTTAAGGTGGATTTGTTTTGGACAAAATAATCTGAATAATATTTATACAATTTGATTTCATTATAAATAGCATTGTGCTACCAACAAAAATGTCAGGAATGTTAGATAAACTTATTTTCGTAAAGTCAATTTAGTATTTTCCTTTATTGCAATAAAAGTCTATTTTTCGAGAGTATTTTGGCATGTGAATATTTTACAGGTGTTTAAACACAAATTGTAAAGTTAGAAGTATATTAGGGATATGGTGTAAATAGTTTTAGAATGCAGGAAATGTGATAAATTCATGAAAGGGTTATAATATGGACTTATTAGGATTATTTCTCACATATTTTTGGATGCGATTGTGTGACAAACTTAGTGATACAATTTAAATAGCAAGAGCAATGCATAGAACATATTAACACAAAGACATTCACAGTTAGATACATTTTTGTAGTGAAAATTCAAGTAAGTGTGTTAAACGATGTGACTTTTTAATGCAACACTATATTATACAATGCGGGTGAAATGAACATTAAATAAAATAAAGACAATTATTACAAGCCACTAGCATAACATTTTGAGTTACAGAAACGTTTTTAAGTGTTAAGTTATTTGCAATTTTAGAATTAAGTTTGGTTATGTTGTAAATTCTAGGTTTTTTCACAAATTTATGGTTTTTTCAATAATATTAGGCTTAAATTATATTCTTAAATTGATTAATAGGAGGTCTTCCTCAGTATTTCATAGTATTAAAAAGGATACAATGCATTTCACCGCAAAATTTTCATGAAATGGGGGTTGAATTTAGAATTTTTCTACATAAACATAAAATTTCTTTAAATTCAAGATTTCGAATTTTAAATGTGTGTTTTCCTATGTCAAATTTTACCAGGATTACATATATGTAATTAGATTAAGTGTAGCTTGTAAGATTAGGTAGTTATAGCAAATTTAAATTAGATTAGGTCATTTCGCATATTATTTTAAGGATCCATATCTTGTTGGATGTCTATCTATTCGAAATTTTATACAGTTTTCATTTCTGTCGTTAGTTTTTAAATCCGTTAGTATATAAGAAAGATATGGCCAAATTTCTATTTTAGTTAAAATTGTAAAATTTTTCAACCAATCAGAGACATAGTTACAAAGGTAGATTTGCTAAAAAAAAATTGAAGTTTTAGTAACAACCAAAAAGGTATAAAAGGAATTTCCCTGGAAGTGGTGAGCTCTCTATAATTTGTTCAGTTTTTTTAAAAAGGTTAAAATAGTGTTGTGTATTTGTGTTACAAGTAAGTTTTTCTAACCTAATTTAATTATCGGGAAAAAGTTATAAATAACGGAGAGAATAATATTCTAGAGCAATTGTTTTTATACCGGCAATAATTTAAATAGTTCGGTCTCCGATACCTGTTTGTTTTAAAAAATAAATTCATTACGATTTAATTTGTGTGACGATTTTGTTGAACGTTTAAAGTTTTCGTTTTGTCGAAGTTGATTTGATTACGTTTTACCAAATTAAAGTCGCAATTATTTTTGATCATTGTTGTTTTATTTCCTGTTACGAATTCTTTTAAATAATTCACATTTGAACCGGCACCTAAAATAAAAGTGAAATTAAAATAAATTTTGGACAACCTTTATATATTTTATAAGCGATACCATTCAGTAAGCAATAATGTATTTAAATAAAGTATTACCAAGATAAAATTTGTGATTGGAGTGAAGCCGATTTGAAAGAAAACGTTACTAGTTACGGAAGCAAGCGTGTTCTACAACCCGAGTACCTGTTAGCAGCCAATGGGTATATGGTAGCAGCAAGAATTAATTGGAAAGTGCCTGCATCGAATTGGAACAACTTGTAGGAAGACATCAGTTTGAACTTGGAACAGTATATGTGAGTCATTTTTCATTATAGCCCTATTTATTGTATTCATTGTTGTGTTAGATTTCCTGCAATTATTATTTATTGATTATATGTATTGGTAATAATACTTGTGTAAACACCTGTAAAGGACACAAAACTTTAAATTATTTCCAAATTTTAAATTCAATTGTAAACATAAACATTAAATCTGCAAATCATTGTTTGACAGTTTTGACATTTATTAACTTAATTCAGGAACGCCGGCGTTAGAAGTATAAATTCTGTTCAGATTTATTTCTTGTACATATATGATATTTTTCCTAAAGAGTAATTCATATAATTACATACAAATTTAAATATAATTTCCCACTAAATACTGATCCCTATCCCCACAATGAGATTGAGCTAGTCCGGTGCACAATTATAATTATAAATTATTGTATATCATATTATATTAATATTTACTAAACTAAATACTAATCACTGAATTATCCCCATATTCGATTATTTAATTAATAAATAAAATTTTAAATTAATATTATCATCCCAATATATATATATAATTATTTAGTATTATCTCAGGAACTGCGGCCAACTAGGGTCTTGATAGGTTTACAACTATTTGATATCTGCCAATATTTCGGAGCGCTTATTTTGTTCCTTTATCAAGCGTTGTACAATAAAACATGTTAAGCAGCTACGTAATTACTTTTCAATTTTCGATTTTCCTTTTTATACCGAAAACTGCAAAAGGTACAAATTTTAAACTGAAACAGTATTAAGTCACTTTTTTACGAGAAATCCATGTTATCGAAAATTTATATGTATATATATATATATATATATATATATATATATATATATATATATATATATAAATTATTTAATATTATCAGGAACTGCGGCCAACTACGGTCTTAATAGGTTTACAACTATTCGATATCAGCCAATATTTCGGAGCGTTAATTTTGTTCCTTTATCAAGCCTTGTACACTAAAGCATGTTAAGCAGCTACGCAATTACTTTTCAATTTTCGATTTTCCCTTTTATACCGAAAACTGCAAAAGGTAGAAATTTTAAACTGAAACAGTATTAAGTCACTTTTTTACGAGAAATCCATGTTATCGAAAATTATATATATATATATATATATATATATATATATATATATATATATATATATATATATATATAAATTATTTAATATTATCAGGAACTGCAGCCAACTACGGTGTTAATAGGTTTACAACTATTTAATATCAGCCAATATTTCGGAGCGTTTATTTTGTTCCTTTATCAAGCCTTGTACACTAAAGCATGTTAAGCAGCTACGTAATTACTTTTCAATTTTCGATTTTCCTTTTATACCGAAAACTGCAAAAGGTAGAAATTTCAAACCGAAACAGTATTAAGTCACTTTATATATATATATATATATATATATATATATATATATATATATATATATATATATAATCATACATACATACATATATATATATATATATATATATATATATATATACATATATATATATACATATATAATTATTTAGTATTATGAGGAACTGCGGCCAACTAGGGTCTTAATAGGTTTACAACTATTTGATATCTGCCAATATTTCGGAGCGTTTATTTTGTTCCTTTATCAAGCCTTGTACAGTAAAACATGTTAAGCAGCTACGTAATTACTTTTCAATTTTCGATTTTCCTTTTATACCGAAACTGCAAAAGGTAGACATTTTAAACTGAATATATATATATATATATATATATATATATATATATATATATATATATATATATATATAATTATATAAATAGCTTGATTTTACACATCTAATTCATCTGATTTAAAGGATATTTTTAAAAAAGAAGATCGAGGAGCTGCAGATTGTAAACTGTTTCTTTTTCGTTCATGGATTTAATGCTAATATCAGTGCAGCAAACACAAAATCGTTCAAACCAACATTAAAATTAATATTTTGCGTAATTTGCTGCATCTAGGTTGATTTTACACATCTAATTCATCTGATTTAAACGATATTTTTAAAAAAGAAGATCGAGGAGCTGCAGATTGTAAACTGTTTATCTTTTTCGTTCATGGAATTTAATGCTAATTGTAGTGCAGCAAACACAAAATCTTTCAAACCAACATGAAAATTAATATTTGGCGTAATTTGCTGCATATATATATATATATATATATATATATATATATATATATATATATATATATATTAAAAAAGTTGAAGTTCTATATAAAACATGGGCTGGTTTACAAAAAAATTGCAAAAGAAGAACAGAAACGCAATTAAGAAATGAAGAAACCTTTGTGCAGGAATTTGAAAATTTATTTGACATCGCACACCAAAACGCCCTTGCAAAAATGAATATAACAGAGGACAAAGAATTTTTAATAAATCAAAGAAAAAAAGGTAGGGAAGGACACATGTACGGCCTAGATACAGTATGAGCTGCAAAGGAAAAAAGAAAAAAGAGCGGGAAAAATCATATGCCTTACTGAAAAAGAGAAGTCAGGAAGAAACAGAACTTTTAGGTAAATAGTAATTGATTACTTGTGTGTATTATTTTTATTATCCTATTATATTTCCATATGTTTTATATTTCTTAAACCACATTACATTTATTAAGCAACTTTAGCAGTAATAATGTAATATATATATGGAAATTTTTTTATTATTTTCCATGGGCATCAGTTTCCGAATTTAATTCTTCTGTTGAATGTTCCGATGAGGACGATTATCTACATGAAGATGAGGAAGGAAGATGTCGCGATGGAGAAGCATCGGCTTCACCAGAACCAAAGAAAAGAAGATTAGTAGGTAGAAAGAATATAATTACCGAAAAGTTAGTTGCCGCGTTAGACAAATGTAAAGTCAGCGACAGGGATGCAGTTCACGTACTAACAGCGGTAGCGGAAGCTCTGGAGTTTGAAATTCATTCTCTGTCTATAAGTCGAACCACGCTACAACGCTGCAGGCAAAGTTTGCAGAAAAGCATAAGTTATATTTTAAAGACATAACCTTTACTGCTCCTGTAGTTCATTGGGATAGTAAACTGTTAAGAGATTTAAATGAAAGTGACACGGAAGACAGATTAGCCATAATTATTACAGATGGAGATGTAGAACAGATTATAGGAATCCCAGTCATACCGAATTCATCCGGTAGAGAGCAAGCCCATACAGTGTTTGAAGTGCTATTGGATTGGGATATGGCAGATAAGGTTAAAGCATTATGTTGCGATACAACTGCATCCAATTTTGGTAGGATTAATGGTTGTTGCAATATATTGGAACAAATGTTAGAAAGAGACTTATTGTATTTACCATATAGACATCACATTTATGAACTTCCCTTGTTTAAACGTTTCAAGCAATCGTGGAGTAAAATTGACAGCACGAAAATCAAGTCCGCGATGGAAATAACTCGTGTTCAGGAAATCTTTAAAAATGATATAACTGAAATTCTTTCTTTTGTCGACAATAATTTGAAAACTCAACTGGCTCGCCATGATTACAATGAGCTATTGCAACTTACTCTGTTATTCTTTGGGAGAAGTGCTAAAGGTAAAGTTCGAGCTTCTGGGGCAATGCATCATGCACGGTGGATGGCAAAAGCAATTTATTGTCTAAAGATCTTTTTATACAGAGATCAATTCCATCTAACAGTTTCAGAGGAAAGAAGTATTTTACAGATATGTATTTTTATTGCAAAATTGTACATCAAAGCATGGTACATAGCCCCCTTTGCAAATCTCGCGCCTTCTTCTTCTGTTTCTCAAAAAATTAATACTTTTCAAGGAAATTAATCGTGAAATTGCGGACGCCGCAATACTTAAATTTAAAAATCATATGTGGTACTTATCTGTAGAAGCTTCTGCATTAGCGTTTATTGATGACAATATTCCCGCAAATATTAAAAGAAATATGGTTGATGCATTACAAAGTGATGGATTATTTGGAGAGGGTAATAAAATAGAAATCGACGTAAGGAGTATCTTGAATCTGAATATTTTTAATTTCGTTTCGAAACATTCAAAACGTTTTTTTGAAAGGTTCAATCTACCTTCAAATTTCCACAAACTTGGGGAATAAATGAACAGTACAAACATTGTCTTGAGATCGTTAAAAAAATAAAAGTTGTTAACGATGCAGCCGAAAGAGGGATTAAGATAATTCAGGAGTATAATAGTAAATTAACAAAAAATGAAGAACAGAAAAAGTATATAATCCAAGTTGTAGCATCTTACCGTAAACGTTTCCCAGATGTTAGCAAAACTACCATGGCTACATCATTTTGAACTATAAACAAAATTAATTTATAAACTATTCTTACTTTTAATTACATTGTATATCTTGTATTACTTGTAAATTATACATTAAATTCAATAAAGAAAATGTTCATTGTTCATTCATATCATTGTTGTTGATTTCAAAACCTAATTTCAAAAACTGATTTTTATTTTTTCACAGTTTCTTTAGATATTTCATCTCCCATGAGGGTCCACTTAATATTAAAATAATGTTACAAAACTTGGTATATATTACTTTTTAATGAAGTAGAACAGTTTAGGAGTGTGAGACTAAACAAAAAAAAAAAAAAAAATATGGGCCGGTCTAATATATATAGGGGAGAGTCGGCTGTGGTGGAACAGGAGGGTATGATGGAACAACTAACTAAAACCCAGGAAAATAATGTTAAAATTGATCTATTACCACGTCAATATGCATTTTAGGTTGGTAAACCTTGTCAAAAGTATAATGGCCGATTTGGATGTTTACTGTGCCAGATAATATTTATTTTATAATTTTGACGTCTAAAATTGTAAAATTTTAATATTGGATATGCTCACCTGATATTTTTGTTTCGTCAACTGCATGAAATTGAATGTAAGTATTATCTTGGTTTATTTGTTAGAAATGCGTTTGAGATTGTAAAACGTTATTATGAGCTCTTTATTTGGGACTAAATTTTAATTGTTTTCAAACATACCTACTCGGGTATTATGCATGTTCCATAACACCCGACCTTTATTCCACCATATACGAACCCTATACCCCGACATACCCACTTAATGTTTCTCACTATTTTTGGTATTAATTGATATTTAGCCTTCCTCATAAGCAGATCGATATTTGGTGTTTGTTTACAGAACCATGAAAAAGAAAGCGCAATATGTGGAGCACTGATTCCATGGAAAGGGCTATTAAAGCCGTAAGAAGTGGATAGATGTCTTATAATAAAGCGGCTAAGGCTTTTCCAGTTCCTGAACGGACCAGGAAAGCAACTAGTACCAAACTACCAGAAAGTGCATCGCAAAAGACTTCAGGGGGTTATATGCAGACTTTTACACTGAATCAAGAACGAATTAAAGGAGTTTCTTTTAAAGATGGAAAGACAGTTCTTTGGATTGACAATGCTAGATTTTAGGCAGTTAGAGTTTGAATATGCTGAACGAAATAACATCGACCATAGATTTAACAAGACAAAGAAGTGTGCCGGAAAAGATTGGTATTACAGTTTTCTCGCCAGACACAAAGATCTTTCTTTGCGTCAGTCTGAGAATACGTCTTTTGCCCGGGCATCTGCTTTTAATAAACCAAATGTCGAAAAGTTTTTTGACTTATATGAAGAACTTTTGAACACGCATAACTTTCCTCCGCACCGCCGGTTTAATTGTGATGAAAAAGGTATCAGCAGTGTGCCAAATAAACAACCTAAAGTCTTATCTCTTACGTGTAAAAAACAAGTAGGAGCGCTATGTTCAGCCGAACGTGGAATATTAGTGACAGTTGAAATAGCTGTAAGTGCTTCTGGGCAATACATCCCGCCTCTGTTAGTTTTTCCATGCGTTCGCCATAATCCCATGTTCGAAATAGATTTGCCAGCTGGCAGCGTTGTTGTTACACACCCCTCGGGATGGATGCAAACTCATATCTTCTCCCTTTGAATAGATCATTTCATCAAATTCACCAAACCGACTAAGGAAGACCCGGTGCTGCTCATTTTAGATGAACATGCGACACATACCAAGTCTTTGGAAATACTTGAAAAAGCTAAAAGCAATCATATCCACATGCTTATTATACCGCCACACACCAGTCACCGGTTGCAGCCCTTAGATGTGGCTTGTATGTATTCATTAAGCACATTCTATGCCCAAGAAGTCAAAATATGGTTAAGAAACAAACCCGGACGCGTAGTCACACTCCAGGACATGAGCCCAATTTTTGGACGTGCCTATATCAGGGCAGCGACGACGGAAAACGCTGTGTCCGCTTTTAGGGCCACGGGCCTACATCCATTTAGCAGGCACATATTTCCTGACTCGATGTTTTGCGCCTCAGAAACTACAGACCGGCCAACAGCTGAGACTCTTTGTTTACCTTCAACTTCGTCTTTTGATCAAGGAAGCGACCTTAACGTGATTGACAGTTTATCAGCTGCAGGAAATCCTGGAACACCAGATATTCAAACCCAACCCTCAACGTCTTCTGTTGTTTCGCCGGAAGAAATTCTACCTATTCCAAAAGCGCACCTCGAACGAATACAAACAAAAGGGAAAGAACAGGTAAAACTGTTGTGGCTACTTCGTCTTCATATATTAAGGAGTTAAAGTCCTCTCAAGTGCAACCAAAAAAGGTTCCTAGAAGGGCGTTATTTAAGCCAAATAAACCGAATGAACACATCGTTTCATCAACAGACTCAGATGTAGAAGATATGGTTCTCTATAACGAAAGCGATGGCAGTGACTGGGGGCTTGTAGCTTCCAGCGACGAAGAAGGTACGAAGGAGTTCCAGCTAACTAAATTGTCTTCCTATGAAGAAGGCGATTATGTGTTAGTGGAACTCGCATCCAAAAAGAGTGTTCAGAGGTTTACTGCCAAAGTCACCAAGAACGGGAAAGAAGAAGTAGAGATCAATTTTATGCGGAACTATCGTAACCACTTCAACATTTTCTCTTATCCAAAATTTTAGGAAAATTAACTAATTTTCGAACCCTTCGACGTGGCCAAATTAGGTTTCAATAGTAATAACTAATTTACTTACTTATTTTTTTAATTAATTTAAAATAAACGGTTAATTTAATACTGGCCTACTCATTTCCTGCCTTTGAAAAGTAAGAACCTTTTCATCCGAATAAGTTTTAATATATTCAAAAGTAGCAGCAGCAAGCGTTCCATCATACCCGACAAGTCGGGCTGCAGAATGTTTTTAAAACAGTTAATAACTCTAAAGTTTTTTAAAAATTCATAGTTTAATTGAAGTGTGCGAGTAGCCGGATGATATGGTTATGCCAGGATATGGAAATAAAAAAGCTGATGAAGTTCATCGAGTTAAAAATGTTTCAACACTAACTGTTCCAAAACACCCGACGGATATATATATATATATATATATATATATATATATATATATATATTCAGTTTAAAATGTCTACCTTTTGCAGTTTCGGTATAAAAAGGAAAATCGAAAATTGAAAAGTAATTACGTAACTGCTTAACATGTTTTACTGTACAAGGCTTGATAAAGGAACAAAATAAACGCTCCGAAATATTGGCTGATATCAAATAGTTGTAAACCTATTAAGACCGTAGTTGGCCGCAGTTCCTGATAATATTAAATAATTTATATATATATATATATATATATATATATATATATATATATATATATATATATATATATATATATATATATATATATATATATATAAATTTTCGATAACATGGATTTCTCGTAAAAACTGACTTAATACTGTTCCAGTTTAAAATTTCTACCTTTTGCAGTTTTCGGTATAAAAGGAAAATCGAAAATTGAAAAGTAATTACGTAGCTGCTTAACATGTTTTATTGTACAAGGCTTGATAAAGGAACAAAATAAACGCTCCGAAATATTGGCTGATATCAAATAGTTGTAAACCTATTAAGACCGTAGTTGGCCGCTGTTCCTGATAATATTAAATAATTTATATATATATATATATATATATATATATATATATATATATATATATATATATGTATATATAAATTTTCGATAACATGGATTTCTCGTAAAAAAGTGACTTAATACTGTTTCAGCTTAAAATTTCTACCTTTTGCAGTTTTCGGTATAAAAGGGAAAATCGAAAATTGAAAAGTAATTACGTAGCTGCTTAACATGCTTTAGTGTACAAGGCTTGATAAAGGAACAAAATAAACGCTCCGAAATATTGGCTGATATCAAATAGTTGTAAACCTATTAAGACCGTAGTTGGCCGCAGTTCCTGATAATATTAAATAATTATATATATATATATATATATATATATATATATATATATATATATATATTTTCGATAACATGGATTTCTCGTAAAAAGTGACTTAATACTGTTTCAGTTTAAAATTTCTACCTTTTGCAGTTTTCGGTATAAAAGGAAAATCGAAAATTGAAAAGTAATTACGTAGCTGCTTAACATGTTTCATTGTACAAGGCTTGATAAAGGAACAAAATAAACGCTCGAAATATTGGCTGATATCAAATAGTTGTAAACCTATTAAGACCGTA